>JAHRHZ010000002.1:2747435-2794740 GCA_024137785.1 Ginglymostoma cirratum
CTAACAGTCCCCATTTACAACTATTCACCCTCCCAGCCTGATCGTTAGCAACTCCTTTGTCTGTCCACTGTCTTTCTCTCTCTTTGGGTCCTATCCTATCGTTTAGTCCCTACCCCATCCACCTTCCTATTTTCTGCATATAAACTGACATTTTCCCAGCCACAATCAGTTCTGAGGCAGGGTCACCGGACCTGAACAGTTAACCCTGTTTTCTCCTTCACAGGTTCTGCCAGACCTGCTTAGCTTTTCCAGCAACTTTGTTTTTGTTCCTGATTCCACAGTTCTTTCGGGTTTTATTCAACAGAAGAGTTCAGCATCCAAGAAATCCATATATTATTTTGTTAATGATGTCTGCAGATCAGTGGAAAACTGTGATTATGGTGCTTTAAAACTAGAATTCATAATAGATAGTATTGTTGAAATTATTGATGAATCTTTGTCGTCTCTATTGTAGTCAAAATGTTTCAGTTTGGAGAAAGTCATTTGAATTCTGCTCCATGCATAAACCAGGCAGACTCAGACAAATCCCGAGAGGAGAAGATCAACCTCATCATAAAGGAGTAACAGAACCTATCTACTTTATAACGTATGAACACTCTAAAAACACACAGACAAGCCAACTCAATTAGGAGCTCCTCTGATGCTGCCTGGCCTGCAGTGTTCCTCCAGGTCCACACTGTATTATCTCTGACTCCAGCATTAGCAGTTCTTACTATCTCTGAGAAGATGTCAATGTTGTGGACTAAAAAGAGCCTTAGGCACAAGCAGTCGCCAGCCATGACTAAAGAAAGGCCACTTTTACATAATAGGCAGATGTTAAGATACAGTTTCAGAGCAATAAAGAGGCCAATTGCTTTCTCATATGATGACGTTGATGTGATGAAAAATACCTGAGGCATTCCAAAAGGAATGATTCAAACAACTCAATTTGAACAACTGTTTATGTCAATGGACATTTCATTAATTTCAAGTTGGGTACAGGGATCAGTGATACTGTCTTGTTAGAACAGAAGAAACAGCTTTTAGAGATGAGATTGCCTGTTCCATATGGAATAAATCACAGCATTAAAAATTTGCCACAAGTGACAGTGCAATACAAAGAGTGTGAGAGTTGAAAATGTATATTTCATTCACAATCAAGACTTACTTTTGAGGTTACAAGCAAGTCCTCAGCTCAATGTCCTTGAGGTAGCAGAAAGAGTTGAACCAGTTTCCAAGGGAGCAGTTGGCCCAGGACTTAACCTATTGGTCAACCAGTCAATGGGCACCAAGCAGATTTAATTTAGCTTCTGTGACTTGTTACAGAAGCCAAAAACAAATCTATTGATATACCTGCAATGGCACAAACATAACATTTCACATGGTCAAGAAGAACCAGTGTCGAGCAAGCCACAGAGATTCAAGCAAATATGACAAGAAAAAGAGAGGAGGAAGGTGGTACCATTGATCTAATTGAAATTAAATCTTCATAAAAAGCCCAGTGAGTTGGTCAAGAACACATACTTTGAGCACTGGCAGCATTACAAAATTATGGACAGTGTCTGAGTGTTTGATCAAAGGCAAATTATTCCAGTTTCTTAGAAAGACATCAGGAACATTGCCACATTGTCAGGTGTACAGCCAGGGCTCACTAAGTAGTGTGGCATTCAGGGATCTCCTGAGAGGTTGAAGATCTCACAAACGATTATCAAATCCATGACCACACAGGATTGGATAAATTTTCCACTCCTATCATCATTGAAGAAAACTCAGACGACAGAAACCAAGAAAGTTTTCAAGAAGACATAGATGAGAAGAAAATGAATTTGCAGTGCAACCCACTTGAGCTTATAGGTGAATCTTTAACTGAAGTTATTGAGACAGCAAAACAATGTGGTGTACAAATTAGTGCAGCAGATTTGACTTTAATATCAGGTGATGAGATCACCCAAGTTTAAGAGGAAGATCTTAATTCTCCATCTTCCAAAGAATTGTCAGTCCCATTGACGGAGGTAATACTAAATAAACAGTAAACCTGGAGTGGCATGATCGAGAGTGTGAAAATCTCTAATTCACCAGGAAATCTACAGAGGGCCAATGAAAATGTCCAACTTACACAAAAAAGGTGAAATTGAAACACTTCCATACTGTTCTAAACCAAACTCCACAGATTCAAGATGTGGTCCACAAGAAATGAGCTGGCTCAGAAATCCAGAATATTACAAAAAAGGAACTACCTGGTTCCATGGAGTTGTTATGTGCTACAATGGAAATTCACCTCATTAAGGATTCCCCAGCTGATGATTTAACAGGGCAGAGTTCCTCAGTGAAGGGAATTCGGGCAAGAAAGTGATTCCCCAGATAAAGGAATGTACCAATGACACCTTTTAGCAGGAATGGCACCCATCTTAGGAGACATTGAAAAGATACAAGACGTTCCAGCAGAGAAATCATTGACAGACCAGTCAAGGTAAGATCTCCTGTACTCTTATCTGTTAACCAGCACTCAATTTACATTTATCTTTTCACTTTAATCACATGAGCCCTCACTCTGTGTTATAACCTCTGTGACTCTTCACTTATTGTTTGTTTTTGAGAATCCAAACTCATGTCACCAACTGGGAGCTCAGAATCACAGCATAGCTGAGGGCCACTGCCATCACAATAAGAACCATTACAATACAGTCATTGCATGTTCAGAGAAAATACAACAAAGTGAAGCAATCTGCACACTTGTGCAGAAGAGACGACTAGAGAGGACAGAAAGGCAAGTGCTCTGGGAAACTCAATCCATACCTTCTCGACTCCAGGGAGAGATAGCAGACAGAGTTGAATCATTCAGTAGAGTTAGAACATCCAAAAGCAGACTGAACAATGAAGCCTGTTATTCATTTCTTTCCTGTTGCAGTAGATTGCTGAGATGGATGATAAGTCTCAAACCATCCAGAAAATTGAAGATGGGAGCCAGTAAGTGAGTGCAGCAATACACACAATCTCGATGTGGCTGGTGGTTTATTCAAGGAAGTTCAATGCCAGCACGTAAGTGCTGGGCAGTCTTGTGGGAACACAGCTTAGAGGACTAATTCCACACTGTGCTGGACATTCCTTTGCAATTTAGCAGGTGGCCCTCAACGCAGTCTATACCATTCTCTCCATCTAGTTAGTGGGTGAAGGGGCCACCTAGAACAGCATCAAGAGTGCTTAGCGATTCTGAAGATCCTTCTGGATGGAACCTGATGAACAAGTCCAGTTCCAAAAGTGTCATCAGATCACGGAGCTGATTTGCCAGAGCGTACCCCGTGGTCAGCTGAACAATCTGCTCCTCATGGTCTGTGGCAGCTTGTCTCACCAACACCTGAGCTGTGCCTGGGTTGCTTTCTTGCTTTTAGACAACTTCTTCATATGTCAGAGACGGCAACTTGAGGGCCAGGTCTCAGATATCCTTAATGTGCTGGGTCTTCATTTGGAATTAATCCCTCACCAGGGGGTGAAATGGTGGGTTTTACAAGTGTGTAAAAGCTTTGACCTCACAGAACTCGATAGCAGCTATGTCCTGGCTACTGCTCTGTTACCCTCCTTGGGATAAGTTCATCCAGTCTGTGTGGAGAGCAACAGCTGAGGATAAAGTCTGTGTGGTATTCTTGTGTACTCACTTGAGAGAAAAACCTGCCTCATCAGTGGTGACATGTACTCAATCAATGTCTCACTGTCGGCCATGAAATTCTCACTCAGCCTAGGATGGCAGACACGGTGACAACATTGTTCCCGCAGATATTCAGTGGCCTACTTGTATCTCTCACCAGTTGGGTGAGTTTCTCTCTGCCCAATGATTCGGATACTGAATCGCAGTGGAGAGGTTTCACAGCTAAGTTTGACGCTGATACAAGTCAGTCACTTGAATGAAAAATGTGTGAGGTCACTCGAGGCCCTGTTTGATCAGGTCAGTTGAAGTGACATCTGTGACCAGATAGTGACAGTAGGAGGATGGCAACAGCGAGTAGGGGCTGCATTTGATCAGTGGGTTGTTCTGCTGGCCAGAGCAATGACTGCATTTGCCAGCAATAATTTGTGTGATACTGTCCATTGAGTAGCTTCCCAAATCTTTTGGCTACAAGACTGTCAGGCAGTTCCTCTGATCATCTTTTTCAGGGAACTCCTGAAAGCTTTGTGTGTTTCAGAGCTGGATCTCAGAGACACTGTGATTAACAGCTTGATATACCTGAGCCGGTATGACTCCTTGCCTGTTATCCAATTGCTCTGTGTCAGAGCTTTGGAAAACATTATTTTTGTAGTGTGACAACACTATTAGAGTGTGACTGATATATTGGTGACCCTGTTGGGAAATAAAGAGATTCCAATGTTTTCACACTTAGCGTGTAGTCTTACCTGCGAAAAAAAACATTCTTCAGGCCCAGCAGAAACAATCAAGCCCTTTTTAAACTCAATCTTCACCAGAATTCAGTCACTCTTTGGGGCAGGTAGTGAGCACTAGTGGAAGCCTTCCGAATGGAGGGAATATCGGCCAAGTTTGGGGAGTCTGGTGACTTCCAGCAACAGATGTATGCTAACATCATGTGCTTGCTGTTGCACTTGGGCAGTAAGAGTGAGAAAATCATCCAATGTTGTAGTGTAACACTGCAGATGTTCTTCTCATTCAATCAATCTACAAAAGCTTGCTCATTGATTGAAGAGTATCTGGAGGAACCAAGCTGGAGTTACCTGAACCTTCTGTGATGCATTTCACGTCAACCCATTTATCATGACCCCAACATGGTGAATTCTTACATCTCGGACTGTGTGTCTTTCATCTCCAACCATGACCATCTCCATGATCATGCAGCGGCCTTGGCAACTCTCCTCATGAAGCAGACACATCACTTCTGACTCACCTGATGGACCTCCTGGTGAAAAATATTAATTGGCAATTGCTGCTGTCCAGCACCCAAATGAGGTCTCAGTCTGTTAAGCTCTGAATATGGTCCAGACCCTTGTCTTCTGAACACAAAGTGATCTGCTCCAGATCCTCAGCTTCAGAATACTAACAGATCTTCTGAATGTCATCGTTTGTGTAACACAAATGGATCTTCTCACCTTCATCACAATATTTGATATCCTTGCAAAGCTAATAGCATCTGATCTCTGTCAGACAATCGCCATTCTAACACCAAATGCTCTCCCCAGATGCTCAATTTTATATCACCATTGATCTTCTCCAGATCATGGACATTGTAACAGCAAGTGATTGCCTCCAGATCCTCACTTTTGTAACAGAAGCTGTTCAAAAAACATAAACTTTTTCATAATACTGGTTGATCTCATCCAGAGCCTCCAGTTCATAAATGCAATTGACCCTTCTCTTTGTTACATTTGTACATATTGCAAAGAAATAATTTTATTGTAAAGAAATATTTTGCTTAACTGAAGAAGGGTCTAGGCTGGAAACATCAGCTTTCCTGCTCCTCTGATGCTGCTTGGCCTGCTGTGTTCATCCAGCTCTACACCTTGTTATCTCTGTGGCAATATTGTTGGGTCTGCGCGTGTCACATAAATGCACTCACCCTCTGGAAGTGGAGACTGCTGGACCATCAGGGTCATCTCTTCCTGGGCAGCAGATATGGTGAGGGCAAGGTGGGAGTGGACACAGCCAGCAGTGCGGAGGAACCTGCAGAGAGATATCGATCCATCTTAAGTTCATGAAGGCTGACAAAAGTGATATTATAACAAAGAAGGTAGCTGATTGGTAGATAGTCATTATGTTGTTTTCACTGCTTCAAAGAGATAATAAGAAAAGGTGTTTTTTTCACTTGACTTACAAATAATGTTTTAACTGCTGGTATATCAGGGGAAGTCAGTCTCATTGGTTGTGTTACCTGCAGGATATAGGAAATCATAAATGCTCCTAGCAGTCTGCGTGACCACATCTGCAGGAAGTAGCATTGGTTTGATCAGCTTGAGTATGGGGTTTCAGAGATTAAGCATCGACTGGAAGCACAGCAGTGATCAGCCAGGCTGAGAGTTATGTGAATAGTATGTTTTTGGACGTGGTCATCTGGCAGCTTAAGGAAGTGTTTCTGACTGACAGTGACCACCCAGTCAGAAAAAGGGAGGTAGTCACAGATTCAGGAAAGCCCCTGAGTGCATCTCGCTCAAGAGTGAGTGTTGAGTGATTGTTCCTCCAGAGAGTGCAGCCAGAGCTCAGCTGCACAAGGTGGGGAGCAGAAAGAGAGGAGAATAGTGGTGGGAAACTCAGTTATGTGGGGGACTCACAGGTGTTTCTGCAGCATAGACTTCACTTCTGGGCCTTTCTGGGGCCAGAGTCAAGGATGTCACTGAACTGCTACAAAGATTGTGAAGGGGAAGGGTGAACAGTCGGAGGTGGCTCACATTGGTACTGATGACATGGTAGAAAGAGGGAAGAGGTTCTGCAACAAGAATTTAGGGAGCTATGTTGCAGATTAAAAAGCAGGACCTCAAAGGTTGTAATCTCTGAATGACTCCTGGTATCACATGCTTTTGCATATAGTAACAGGCAGATAGACTAGATGAACGTGCTGGAGTACAGGGAGGGCTTTAGATTTCTGGATCACTGTGTTCATTTCCTAGGAAGGTAGGGCCTATACAAGTCTGATGGTTTGTATCTGAACCACATGTGGCCATCATCCTTCCAGGGAGATTTGCTAGTGTGCTTTTGGTGGGAGTTTAAACTAATTTGGCAGCAAAATGGGACAGCGGTGGCACAGTAGGGTGTGATAGCAGTCAAGCATCGAAGAAGGTCTAAGTCAGTTTAGAAACAATGTGAATATAGTCAAGTTAAGGCACAAGGGATCATGGCAAGGCTGAATGGCATTTACTTTAATGCAAGGAGCCTTTTGAGGAAGGCAGATGAGTTGACGCTGTTGATTAGCACATAGGATGCAATATCATTGCTAGAATGGAGACATGGTTGGAGGAGTGAGAGACTGGCAACAATACTGAAAATGAAAAATGCTGAAAATCACTGCGGGTAAGGCAGCGTCCATGGAGAGAGGGAGCAAGCTGATGTTTTGAGTCTAGATGACTCTTCATCAGGCCTGACATGAAGTGTGGAGGGGGCAGCATTTATGCAATAGTTGGGAAGGGTGGAGTGCAGGGGGAGAAAGGATGTTGATAGTTCAGATTAAGTGTTCAGAATGTGAGAATGGCAGAACAATGGTCTATCTGCCAGACTGGAAAGAACAGACAGTCCCACTGGGGCGGGGGTGAGGGGAGAGAGGACATGGTGACACAGAATATAACAAGTAAAGCTAAAAGAAAGGGAAGAAAGGGGAGTGGGTTCACAGTCTCAGGGTTTTGAACTCAATATCAAGTCCAGAAGATTGTAAAATGCCGAGTGTGAAGACAAAATGTTGTTCCTGCAGTTTGCGCTGTGATTCGCTGGAATACTGCAGCACGCCAAGGACACATGGGCATACGAGCAGAATGCTGTGTTAAAATGACTGGCTAGGGGATGGTTGGGGTCATGCTTGTGCACAGACCAGAGGTGTTTTGCAAAGCGATCACCCAGTCTGTCTTTGGTGTCTCCAATGTAGAGTAGGCCACATTGGGTGCAGTGAATGCAATAGACCAGGTTGGAGGAAGTACAGGTGAAATGCTGCTTCACCTGCAAAGACTGCTTAGGCCCTTGGATGGGGACCAGGGAGGAGGTGAAGCGGTAAGTGTTGCACCTTCTGTGATTGCATGGGAAGGTGCTGCAAGAAGGCAGGGTAGTGTTAGTGGTCATCAAGGAACGGACTAGTTTGTCCCAGAGGAAGCGCAGATGGGGGAGTGAGGGGAAGATGTGTTTGGTGGTGGCATTCTGCTGGAGTTGCCTGAATGCGGAGGCTGGTGGGATGAAAAGTGAGGACAAGGGAGACCTGATCTCAGACCTGAGTGATGGGAAGGGGCAAGGGTAGAAGCACGGGTGGTAGGTCGGATGTGGTTGAGGGCCCTATTAACTACATAAGTTGGGAAGCCACAGTTATGGAAGAAGGAAGCCATGTCAGCAGCTCTGCTTTTGAAGGTAGCATCATCCGAACCGATACAATGTAGGTGAAGGAACTGGGAGAAGGGAGTTGGAATTCTTACAGGACGTAGGGTGAAAACAATTGTTGTGAAGGTAGCTATGGGAGTCAGTGGCTTTGTAGTGGATGGCAGTGGACAGTTTATTCCCCGAAATGTAGACAGAAAGGTCAAGGAAAGGAAGGGAAGTGTCGGAGATGGACCATATGAAAGTTAGAGACAGAAACTGGAGGCAAAATGAACACATTTTTCAAGGTCCAGGTGGGAGCATGAAGGGGCATGGAAATAGTCATGCACTGACGTAACAGTGTTACGTAACACTGTAACACAGGAACAAGGATTGTTCCACATAGCCCATAAAAAGGCAGGCATAACTGGGACCCATGCGGGTGCCCATAGCCACTCCTTTGACTTGGCAGAAGTGAGAAGAATTAAAGGAGAAATCATTCAATGGGAGATCAAGTTCAGCCAAGCAGAGGAGAGTGGTGATGGATGGGGATTGTTCAGATATCTGATCAAGGCAGAAGCCAAGAGCTCTCAGACCTGGTGGGGAATGGAGGTATGGAAAGATTGGACATCCATGATGAACAGGAGGTAGTTAGATTCAGGGAACTGGAAATTGTCAATGTGACAGCGGGCATCAGAGGAATCGCAGATATAGGTGGGCAGGGTCTGGACAAGAGGAGAGAGGATGGAGTCAAATAGGAGGAAATAAGCTTGGCAGGGCAGGAACAGGCTGATATGATGATGCTACCGGGACGGTCTGGTTTGTGGATTTTGGGAAGTAAGTAGAAGTGGGCTGTCCGGGGTTGGGAGATTATAAAGTTGGAGGCATTGAGGGGGAACGTTCTCAAGAGGTAATGAGGTTGATAACAATCCTGGCAACAATGGCTTTATGTTTGGATGTGGGGTCATGATCTGGGGAGGTAGAAAAGTTTCTGAGAGTTGGTGTTGAGCCTTCGCAAGGTAAAGATCAGTGGCCAGATTACAACGTCACTACCCTTGTCGGCGGGTTTGATAATAAAGTTAGGGTTGGACCACAGAGAGCGAAGTGCAGCCATTTCAGAAGGGTCTGGTTAGAGTGGGTGAGAGGAGCAGAGAATTTGAGACAGCCAATGTCATGCCAACAGTTTTCAACGTAGAGATTGAGGGCAGGTAAGATGCCAGAGGAAGGGGTCCAAATGGAGGATGAACACTGGAGGCAGAAGAAGGGATCAATGCAGGGGCAGGGGGAGATTCCTGCCTGAAGAGGTGAACACAGAGATAGAGGTGGCAGAAACACAGTTCATGGCAAGCCTGTTCCATGCTGTAGGCCAGAAGACCAAGTGTAAAAGAGGCAGTGTTGCAATATTAGATCAAGGCATCAATTACAGCAATAAGGAGGGACGATATCTTAGAAGGCACCTCAAATGAGGCCATGTGGGTAGAACGCAAAAACAAAAATGGGGCTATCATATTGCTGGTAGTGCACTGTAGACCCCCAAAGTGTCATAGAGAGATGGGAAGACTGATATGACAATAGACAATAGACAATCGACAATAGGTGCAGGAGTAGGCCATTTGGCCCTTCAAGCCAGCACCACCATTCATTATGATCATGGCTGATCATCCACATCAGTATCCTGTTCCTGCCTTATCCCCATACCCCTTAATTCCATTATCTATAAGAGCTCTAGCCATCTCTTTCTTGAAAGTATCCAGAGACTTGGCCTCCACTGCCTTCTGGGGCACAGCATTCCATATATCCACCACTCTCTGGGTGAAGAAGTTTTTCCTCACCTCTGTTCTAAATGGCCTACCCCTTATTTTTAAACTGTGTCCTCTAGTTCTGGACTCACCCATCAGCGGAAACATGCTCCCTGCCTCCAGAGTGTCCAATCCCTTAATAATCTTATACGTCTCAATCAGATCCCCTCTCATCCTTCTAAACTCAAGTGTATACAAGCCCAGTCGCTCCAATCTTTCAACATATGATAATCCCGCCATTCCGGGAATTAACCTCGTGAACCTACGCTGCACTCCTTCAATAGCAAGAATGTCCTTCCTCAAATTTGGAGACCAAAACTGCACACAATACTCCAGGTGCGGTCTCACCAGGACCCTGTACAACTGCAGAAGGACCTCTTTGCTCCTATACTCAATTCCTCTTGTTATGAAGGCCAGCATGCCATTAGCTTTCTTCACTGCCTGCTGTACCTGCATGCTTGCTTTCATTGACTGATGTACAAGAACACCTAGATCTCGTTGTACTTCTCCTTTACCTAACTTGACTCCATTTAGATAGTAATCTGCCTTCCTGTTCTTGCCACCAAAGTGGATAACCTCACATTTGTCCACATTAAACTGCATCTGCCATGCATCCGTCCACTCACCTAGCCTGTCCAAATCACGCTGTATTCTCATAACATCCTCCTCACATTTCACACTGTCACCCAGCTTTGTGTCATCAGCAAATTTGCTAATATTACTTTTAATGCCTTCATCTATATCATTAATGTATATTGTAAACAGCTGCGGTCCCAGCACCGAACCTTGCGGTACCCCACTGGTCACCGCCTGCCATTCCAAAAGGGACCCGTTTACCACTACTCTTTGCTTCCTGTCAGCCAGCCAATTTTCAATCCAAGTCAGTATTTTGCCCCCAAAACCATGTGCCCTAATTTTGCTCACTAATCTCCTATATGGGACTTTATCAAAGGCTTTCTGAAAGTCCAGGTACACTACATCCACTGGCTCTCCCTTGTCCATCTTCATAGATACAGCCTCAAAAAATTCCAGAAGATTAGTCAAGCACGAATTCCCCTTCGTAAATCCATGCTGACTCTGACTTATCCTGTTACTGCTATCCAAATGAGTCGTAATTTCATCTTTTATAATTGATTCCAGCATCGTTCCCACCACTGACGTCAGGCTAACCGGTCTATAGTTCCCTGTTTTCTCTCTCCCTCCTTTCTTGAAAAGTGGGACAACACCCTCCAATCTGCAGGAACTGATCCTGAAACTATAGAACATTGGAAAATGATTACCAATGCGTCCACGATTTCTAGAGCCACCTCCTTAAGTACCCTGGGATGCAGACCATCAGGTCCCGGGGACTTATCAGCCTTCAGACCTAACAGTCTGTTCAACACCATTTCCTGCCTAATATAATTTCCCTTCAGTTCATCCATTATGCTAGGTCCTTCAGCCACTATTACATTACATATGTAAGCAAATCTCACAGAAGTGTAAACATGATAGGCTAAAATTAATAGGGAATTTCAATTATTCAAATATCATCTGGAACACACAAAATGTGAAAGGTACGGTGGTGGCAGAATTCTTAAAATGTAGACAGAAGGGCTTTATAAGCAGGAGGTTTAGCTGGGATTTGAGAAAATATTTTTCATCCTGAGTCTGGAGCGTATCTGGAACTCACTGCCAAAAGGTGGAAACACTCAAAACATTTAAGAAGTATTCAGAAGAGCAGTGTTCAGTGATGTGAATCTCTGCAATAATTCACAAAGCAGTGAAGTAAATCAGTGCTGGAATCCACACAGACAGCAGTGAAGAGAATCAACACAAGCGACATGTCATTTATTTACAGAGTCAGCTCCCCTGAGGTAAATGTCCAGTGTGAATGTTAAGATATAAGTGGGTCTAAGTGTGAATGGTCAGGAGTTAGGGTCAGTAGATGGGTGAGGTAAGTAGGTAAGTAGCTGGGGCTAGTGTAGTGTGTGGCTCAAATGGCAGCTGGGTAGGGTGGGAGAAGGGACAGGTAGGTTGGGTATTACTCAGGTCAGGAAGGGTTGTTGGGTTGGGAGTGCAGTCTGATCAGAGGTGATCAGGTGTCAGAGATGGTCAAGTTGGGTTGGGGGAGGCGGTCAGTCAGGTTAGACAGCAATGTTGTCTGGCCAAGAGTCAGAGGTGATGGGTGTCAGTTGGCTACAGCCAATGGATCAGAGGTTAGTTTGGGGTTTAAATCTTCTGGGCAACTATTCAGTTAAATGTAACCCTTGGCTCAGGTAGCAAACTGGAAACTAAGCCCCACTACTCTTGGAGATATCACAAAAAGTAAAGATATTAAAAAGCACACAGAATTCTGCAATTTACCCGTGTTTTAGACCCAAAAGAACAGAAAACACTGAGTAGGTTCCTGTACTTAACAAGAATGACTGTGTATTACAAGTAAATAAACTCTAGCTACAGGCCAACAATTAGGAGCTTCTGGCATATAACTCTACTAGTTAAAACTCTAATACCCTTTCAAATTCCCCTTTACACCCAGACACACAGCAAAAAAATGTGAGAGTGGTTCCTGTTCATAGCATGCAGAGATGATTCTTGTGAATCTTGGTCAGAAAGCTGCTTCTTGGTCTTCCTTCTCCAGATGTGTTCACTGGTTTGCAGGTGACACAGAGACAAATTCACCCTTTTAAAAAGTCTCGAACTGATCAATAACAAGCCATTGTTTACAACAACTGCTGAAGGAAAATTAAACTGGGTATTCTTCAGGTTTATAGGAGATTTTGTTGCAGAGAACAGACACAGCTCCTAAACTCCAAGCTGCCTCAAGCTGTTCAGTTACTTGAGAACGAATCACAGTTGTTGGCAAGCAGAAGGCCTTTGTCAGCGAGAACTGATCACTGGTCCACAACCCAATCAGCTACTAACTGCCAAAACTCCATTGTACACAACTCTGTGGTTCCAACTTGCCTGCAAAGTACATTTCAGATACTGCTGGAACCAGATGCCTGCAATGAGAGTCAGGTTACTTGCTTTCAAAACATTCAACAATCCCCCAGCAAACCTTGGTTTTCAAACAGTTCTTTTCTCATCTCAGACCATAATTAAAAATACAGAAGAATAAAATGACACAACACTTATATAAATATATTGGAATTGAGCAAAGTCTCTGACACTAATTCAGATTTGGAGACTTTTTAGAGCCTTTTTCCCCATTGGACTTTAAAACTTCTCAGGAAGTTCCCATGGGGTCAGTATGTTTGAGTTTACATGGGATTTCATTGCACACATTGTGTTTTATGAACAGTCTCTGATGACCTCAAAACTAGTAGATCTGGACCAATTTTCCATGGGTTGTTGCCTGCTGGAGCATGTTGTGCTACTACTTCTTGCTGAATCTGGAATATTTCATACTGCGTACCTGCATCAACTTCCTTCTTAGTGCATGTTGGTTGCATGTCAGTGATGTACTTCTGCTTCTCTTGCTTGTATTTCACTTCCCAGTGATATCCCTTCTACATAAAGTAGAATAGAATCCCTGACAGTGTGGAAAAGGCCATTCGGCCCAACAAGTCCATACTGACTCTTTGAAGAGCATCCCACCTACAGTCACCCCTCCCCAACCCTATAACCCTGCATTTCCAGAGAATTAACACATACTGAACAACGATGTACACTCTGCTCTGGTTATTGTGCCCTGTAAAGAATGGTACTCGGGTGGCACAGTGAAGAATGTTACTTTGGTGACATGGTTGCTCATTGGTTAGCACTACTGCCTCATAGAACCAGAGTCCTGGGCTCGATGGCTAATCCATCTAATTTACACATCCCTGTACACTATGGGCAATTTAGCATGGCCCAATACACTTAACCTGCACATCTTTGGACTGTTGGATGAAACCAATGCACCCAGAGGAAACACACGTAGATACAGGGAAACGCCACACTGACAGTCACCCAAGGCTGGAATCGAGCCCAGGACTCTGGTTCTATGAGGCAGTAGTGCTAACCAATGAGCAACCATGTCACCAAAGTAACATCCTTTACCGTGCCACCCAAGTACCATTCTTTACAGGGCACAATAACCAGAGCAGATTGTACATCGTTGTTCAGTGTGTGTTAATTCTCTGGATACCATCACGTGTTGTCCTCACTGTATGCGGGTTGCTCCAAGTCCTGTGTCACTGACATCACACTGCAGGGCGGGTCCATTGCTGACATCATAATCCCTCAGCACTCGTGATGTCATCACTGGGTTTTTGATGGGAGTGAAAGCTGTTTCTTGTCCCACTGAACACCCTGCACTGTGAGATTGTGTATGGGCATAGCTGGTACAGCCAGCGCTTATTGCCTGTCCCTTGTTGCCCTTTAAAAAGTTGGTGAGCTGTCATCTTGAACCACTGCAATCTTTGTTTTGTAAATAGCTCAACAATGCAGTGAGGAAGGGATAATGATAGACACTAATGATAGACCAGCAAATACTTAGTTACATAGTTCCCATGTGGATCTGCTGATTTTCTGAAAGATAAAACAACTGTGTGGAGGCTTCATTACAGAACACAGACCAGTAGAGTTCCTACCCTGCATTAGTGTCTTGATGGACTAGGAGAGATGCTATGTGAAAGCCTTGCACAAGTGTTGCACTGAGAGTTTCTCTCCTGTGTAAATCTTGTAATGTCCTAGATCATCAAAAATATCAGGAAAGGTTTATCACAAACCTTTTACTCCCCTGTGTGAATCCTCTGGAGGAACAAGAAGTTCCAGGACCTCAAGAATGATTTATTCCTGCACATGAATGGCTTCTTCTCTGTGTAGAGTTCTGGTTTGCAATAATTTATTTCCTGATTTTTAAGTGTTTTGAATCAATGCCAGGTCCCTGGTTCTGGCCACTGGACTTATTTAGGGAATGTGGAAGGAAGAGGAAGTAGACAACTGTTTCAGGGCAAAAGAATTTATTTAAAATACAAAGGGTAAGTATAATACAAGAAAAACAGGTAAATGCAATGAACAAGGAAATTGACACAATTAATTATACAGAGAACAGCAGTCCTATTAAATATACTATTACCCAGATTAACACTATTCGAACCTTATCCTACCGTCACATACAGAAAAACAACAGTTTTAATTACAGAATCTTTAATCAGACCTCCGACCCTTGGAGTCCCAATGCACTGTCACCACCTGCCTCCCATCCCTGCTAACTTGGTTGAAGCTTTGGGGTCTTGGGAGTTTAAGCTCACCACTGAGAAAACACAGTTTTGAAGCATGCCTGATTGTTCCCACTTGCAGCTCCCGGAACCTAGATGAAGACTTCAGACTGCATAGGTTTTTTGGTTTGGGTTGAGTCCGCTGATGCAGTAAGGTGTGTATTAGATCTATTGGGTAAGTACCTGGTTTTCTTTACTTTCTGCTGGTTTTGCAGGCCCAGTTTTCACCTCAGGATGTGTCTGAGGACTTGTGGTATTGGTTGAATCAGTTGGTTTGCTGAATTGTCAGTCTGTGGTTCTGCTGGTTGTGGTCAGTTGCCATCGGTTTTCTTAGTTCGGAACAGACCGGTGTCTAGTAGCTCTCACTTGGGAAGCCATTGGATTGCTTTCTCAGGTGAGATCAGGACCGACAATTACACCAATTGTGGGCCCATTATCTTTGCACCAAATCTGTGTTTTTCATTGTGTTTCTAGTATTCCCATGGATTTCGATTGAAGTTCAATGTCTGGTATCTCTGTAGGGCCCATACTGCCTGTGTTGGATAGCCTGAGGGGTAAAAGCTGTTTTGGGTCAGAGTCTGTTGGTTTTGGTTGATTGTCCTTTTAGAGAGGAGGTCTGAATTCAAATTTCAGGCTGAACAATGGTTCCAGACAGCCATCTCCGTTCTATGAGTTGGGTTTTTGTATTTTACACAGGACTCAGTCCAGCTGTCTCCTTTACCCTTTAAAAGTTTTGAAAAATCCGGGGTTTGTCCAGTATTTTAAACGTTGGAGATTTTTCCTCGAGAATACATATCCTCCCTTTTGATACTCTATGTCATGGAGTATCACTCTGGGTGAGCAAAAAATTGTCGAGACCCAAAAGTCAACTCCCCAAATTACCTGACTCCAAAAATCACATTTCCCTCCCTTGAGAGACAGTACATTGCACCCTGAATGGAAAAGCAAAAGGTAGGATTAGGGAAAAACAAATCATCAGGTGTACAGTAGCCCATGCACATACACAGCATTAGATTTTAGCCTTAACTATATTTGTCTGGTAAGATGTGGGCTCTCACAGGAAAACAACGCACACTGCGAAAAAGTCCCCGCAGAAACACAATTTACACATACATTTACACACTTGGTCCATTGTATACTCTGTGGTATCGGGACTGGCAGGCTCAATATCTTGCCATACAACTGGCCCACAGTAAATACATGACGATTCCTAATTGACATGAAACCCATGGGGGATCACCCAGGTCCAAGTAGCGATTTCCATATCCAACCCAGATCCCATCATGGCAATGCTGTTAGTTCTGTTACATCTTTCCCTATTTCTCCAGTTTTCCGTACTAGTGTGTAAAAATAAAATGTTTCTGGGACACTTCCAATGCTTTTAGTAGAAGAGTGAGGTATTCTGGAAGAGGGGGAAATAGTGTCACTCCAGATTAAATGGATCTGCTGTGTTTGTGTCCCCGAAGTCTATCTTGTAGGACTCTTGGAATGTCTCCCACAGCAAGGCCTAGGATGGTTGCCCTGTCTCCCATGGGCACCACTCGGTTAAGTGAACTTCAGTTAGGTTTAGTATAATAATTTGTGGGTTGGGACTAGGACTAAAACAGCCCATGATCCCTTGGTGGTGGGAGGACACCTATCTGCATCAATTTCTGCCATCGAGTGAGCAGGGATGTTCTGGGGAATGCGGTGAACTCGGTGGCTTCGATGGCGGTTGGGGCTTGTGGGACCACACAGGAGTCCATCCTCTGATCCCAAGTGATCCCATCGCCAGCATCTTGCCATTGCCTGCTACATGCAACGGTCACCCCCCATCACTGGACAGATCCTCTCTGACCCCCACATACACACATACAACCTTGTTCAGATTTCCACCATTTGTCCCAGCACACACTCACTCCTCCCAAGTCCCCATGATTGTTCAGCCCATCACTCCCAGTCAGCTATCTGGTCCACTGTGTCCTGGCTCCGTTTCCTGAGCCACCACCATCTACCCAATGGAATATTCCCACTTACAGGTGAGGCAGACCCGTTTTCCCATCGTCACCCTAACCTGGGAAGCAGTGCTGTTAATTCTTGGGCATGGGATGGATGCCTCCCTGTAGGTGAACCCGGCATAGCTGGAGTACCAAGTCCAATTCAACCTCAGCTAACCTGGCCACCTCACTTGGTGGAAGTAGTAGACTGCCCCTCCGCTCCCGAATTACTGCCTCCAGTGGTGACAGTGGGTGCTGTCCCTCCTAAGCACCTGTAGATGAGGGACTCCTTTGTGACTGTAACTGGTACTTGCCCCCATCAGAGCAATCAGCACCAACACCTTGTCCATTTCACCCATCTTTCCCTGGAAAAACATAGAACATAGCCTTGCCCTTCCGCTGTTCTTGGGCTCAGCCCCATATTAAATGATTCTAACATCTTACACATTACACAAACTCTTAACCCTAAACTCTTTAGATAAAACTATTTAGAATAAAGATCAATACAGCACCATTCATGTCCAGGTGGCCAGGTTATAACCTGACAGGTCTGTGCCTCTTGTGGCCTCTGGGCTGCCAGTATCCTGGGGATCATAGTGTCCCCAGCCATGGGGTTCAGAGGGTTCTTCGCAGACCTCCCTCTTTACTTAATTGGGATCCTTCCGAGTCTCAAACCATGGGCAGGGTGACCTGGCCTGGAAGGATCTTTGATGACCCCGGGTCTGTGGCCTGTAGCTTCCCGTAGGGACTCTTCCCATTCCAGTGTCACTGCCTGGTTTCCAGCCTCTGTGGACGACGGTGTCCCCGGCTTTGGAGCACTTCCCAAGTCCCAATCTGGGACCAAGCTATCCTGCTCTGCGAAGCAGTTCACTGGCCTTGGCAAAGCAGCCTGTGAAACTGTAGCTGTCCCTGAGACTCCTGCTCCAGGGGTCCTCTCTAGTCCCAAACCACGGGCAGGCTAACCTGACCTGGAAGGGACTTTGCTAACCCTGGGCCTCTGGGAATGTGGCTTCTCCTGGGGGCTCTCCACAGTACAAGGCTGCTGCCTGGTTGTCTATCCACTTATCGTGGCCACAGCTCCCAGCTGCCTCCTCTGCATTGTGATGCCTGTTATTTTGTGTGGGCTATCTACATTCTCTCTCCCCCCACCAGCATTCCCAGGAGAGGGTTAAGGATGGAATCCTGTGCCTGGACCGTCTTCAGGTCTGGGTCCAGTGTAATGCCTGGCGCGCGCACACACACACACATACCCTATCCCATCCCTGACAGCTGCTCAGGTAACTGCTTGGGTGCCTTCCTTGGCCAGTGTGCCAGCCTGGTGCTTGCTCTCAGCTCAGAAGCCAGTCAGTCCCAGGAAAATCCCTTCCTGTTGGCCTGCCTGTGCCTTCTTTGGGTTCACCTTGAACCTTTCCAGCTCTAGCCACAGCTCAGGATCAGGATGGTGTGGAGCAGTAGGGGCTGTCACACCCACTGCCTTCCCTGACCATGTGAATATAGTCCAGAGCGCCTCCATAAGTTCCTCAAAAGATTTAGGGTAGCTCTACACCACTGGACCTGGTTCCTGGGTAGGCACAGGAGGATACCTTCCCTCATCCCCTTCCGGGGGGTTAAGGCAATCCTTCCTCCAGTGCCCACTCTTCCTGCACCCAAAGCAGATGCACTTCTTATCAAGAGGGCTACCTCCCTCCTGGTGTCATTCTTTCCTGCTCTGGGCAGGTTTCACTTTGTGTATCCTACCCTTGGGTAGCCCTTCCTTCACCAGCCATTCCTAAACACCAGGGACAGCTGCCTCACCACTGTCTCCTTAGTGGTTTTGGGGTTGAACCAAAGCTTGGTTTTGGTGTGAAACCTAAGTAGACTGTTAGCCACCAGGATGCAGAGCCAGCAGAAGTTATTCCCCAGAGGTTATCCTGGTCGAGGTACCCTCCACAGGCATTCATGTAAACATGCCTGCAGGGTTTCCCCTGCAACCTGGATGGTGTTATCCACTCGGGAGAAGGGGCTTCCGTCATTGAAGCCCATGGCCTCCAGGATCTCTTCCTGGATGGTGGCAAATGTACTCTGCCCCTTCTTGCTGTTAGCTGAGAGGGCCTCATACAGCCTGCTGTCCAGGGAGAACAGCAGCAACTTGGCCATCTTGGCATCATCACAGCCATTTATTTCTCGCACTTTTCAGCTGCCATGAATTGTACAGTTGGGTCTCTTTACGTGTAAGCTTGTCCAAGTGTGCCACCATAGCCCTGAGCTGCTGGATTCCATGTGGGGACACAAAGCAACTCTGCAGATTTCCGTGCTGCTGACTGTTCCAGGGCATGCCATACTTTTGCTGACATACCAGGCAGATGGGCCCTGGTCCCAACCTTTCCCATACTGGCCCTGCACCGCCATCTATCTGCCTGCTCCCAGTAGCACAGGTACTTTGATAAAAAAATTCATTTACAGGATTAGGGTGTTGCTGGCTAGGCCAGCATTTATTGCCCAAGCCTAATTGCCCAGAGGACAGTTAAGAGTCAACCACATTGCTGTGGGTCTGGAGTCATGTGTAGGCCACATATAAGGATGGCAGTTTCCTTCCCTAAAGGACATTAGTGAACCAGATGGGATTTTTCAGTAATTGACAATGATTTCACAGTCACCATTAGATCCTTAACTCCAGATTTTTATTGAACTCAAATTCTACCATCTGCCATGGTGGAATTCGAACCTGGGTCCCCAGAACATTACCTGGGTCTCTGGATTAACAGTCCAGAGATTGCCTCCCCAATATTTCAGGGTCTTTGAGCCTGCACCTGCTGCCAGACTAGGCCCAATCTCAATTCCACAGGTACTGGTCGAGCCTCCACCTGCTGCTGCAATGGGCCTGATCCTGGTGCCATAGGTGGCGATCCAGAGTCCCCCTACCCTGCAGTCTATTTGCTCTTCCTGCTGCCACACTGGGCCTCCTCCTGTCAGGTGACTGAGTGTCCCCGACTGCCCTGCCATCTGCTCCCACCTCATCCCCCTGCTCTTCCCTACCTGCCTGGGCCACACCAGGGATCATCGGACAAACCATGCCTCCAGCCTTGGACAGAGCGAGATTTAGCTTTTGGATCTGATCCTGGCAGGGACTGTACTCTTCCCTCAGATAACCTTCACTGCAGGCTAACTGAGAGGCTAAATAAAAACCAAAAGAACTGCAGATGCTGTAAATCAGGAACAAAAACAGAGGTTGCTGGAAAAGCTCAGCAGATCTGGCAGCATCTGTGAAGAGAAAATCAGAGCTAATGATTTGGGTCTGGTGACCCTTCCTCAGAACTGACAGCAGTTTTGTTTTTTTTGTTCCTACCTGTGCTGACTGGATGTCCCTTGGCTTCTCCTTCTGCAATTTTACTTGCTTGCCCAGATGGCTATTTTCCTCTTTCAGTGCCTATTCACCACACTAACTGCAGGTAATCTAGGGGATGCCTAGATTACCGCCTCTCTTGCTGCAGGCCTGCATACAGCATTTCTCCTGCCCTGGTCCTCATGTTACCGCCTTCCTCTGACTCCCTTAACTCTGCCTTCAGTTCCTTGACTTTCAAATCCAGTATCTGGATCTACTGCTGAAGTCAGAGGAGCCAGATTGCCTTCTCTGTAGAGCGGTTATGCTCCTTGCTGTCAGTCCACTGGGCTGCTGCTTCCCATGGATGCTCAGCACGGAAGAGATCAAGGACGGATTTTTTTTTGGGATATATTTACCTTTTCAAACATGTTGGAGGAGATCCTCTCCTACATTAGAGACCTTGCTTCTGAAACTCCTTCTACTACATCACATTCCTTCTGCCAGCATCCAGCCACTGTCGCAATTCTGTACAATTCTGGTTTGTAATCAGTTGTTTTTTGATTTTTAAGGCGGTCGAATCACTGCCAGATCACTGGTTCTGGACACTGGACTTATTTAGGGAATGTGAGATGAAGAGGCAAGAGACAGGTGTTTCAGAAGAATCTCTGTGTTTATTTAAATACAAAAGGTAAGTAAGTATAATACAAGAAAAATAGGCAAATGCAATAAACAAGGAAATTGGCACTATTAAATATACAGAGTACAGTAGTCCTATTAAATATACTATTAGCTAGATTAATGCTATTAGAACCTTATCCTACTGACACACACAAAAAAACCCAGCAGTTTTAATTACATAATCTTTAATCAGACTTCTGACCCTTGGGGTCCCAATGCACTGTCACCACCCACTTTCCTCTCCCTGCTAGCTATGTCAGAGCTTTGGTCTCTCGGAAGTTTAAGCTCACCACTGATCTTATCAATGGAAGACAGTGAGTGAGAGGCAGCAATACACACAATCTCTGTGTGGCTGGTGGTTTTTTTCAAGGAAGTTCAATACCAGCAGGGAAGTGCTGGCCAATCTGTGGGGACACTGCTAAGAGGACTGATTCCATACTGTGCTGATCATTCCCTTGCAATTTAACAGCTGGCCCTCAACGCAGTCTCTCCATCTAGTTAGTGGGTGAAGGGGCCACCTAGAACAGCATCAAGAGTGCTTAGCGATTCTGAAGATCCTTCTGGATGGAACCTGATGAACAAGTCCAGTTCCAAAAGCGTCATCAGATCACGGAGCTGATTTGCCAGAGCGTACCCCGTGGTCAGCTGAACAATCTGCTCCTCATGGTCTGTGGCAGCTTGTCTCACCAACACCTGAGCTGTGCCTGGGTTGCTTTCTTGCTTTTAGACAACTTCTTCATATGTCAGAGACGGCAACTTGAGGGCCAGGTCTCAGATATCCTTAATGTGCTGGGGCTTCATTTGGAGTTAATTCCTCACCAGGAGGTGAAATAGTGGTTTATTCAAGGAACTTCAATGTCAGCAGGGAAGTGCCAGGGTATCTTGTGGGGACAATGCTTGGAGAATTGATTCCACACTGTACTGATTGTTTGCTTGCAGTTTAACAGATGGCTGTCAATGCAGTCTATGCCATCTTCTCCATCCAGTTAGTGGGCGAAGGGGCCAGCCTGGAACAGCAGCAAGGGCGCTGATGCACTGTTGGAACCTGCTGAACAGGTCCAGTTCCAGATGTGTCATCAGATCACGGAGCTAATTTGACAGAGCCTGCCCCGTGGTTAGGTGGACAAGCTGCTGCTTATGGTCTGTGGCAGTTTGTCTGACCAACATCTCAGTGGGGATATGTACTCGGCCAATGTCTCACCAACTGCCATCCACGGCCTATATGAAATTCTCACTCAGCCCAGGATGGCAGATGTGGTGATGACATTGCTCCCACAGATATTCAGTGGCCTACTTGTATCTCTCACCAGTTGGGTGAGTTTCTCTCTGCCCAATGATTCGGATACTGAATCGCAGTGGAGAGGTTTCACAGCTAAGTTTGATGCTGATACAAGTCGGTCACTGAATGAAAAGTGTGTGAGGTCACTCGAGGCTCTGTTTGATCAAGTCGGTTGAAGTGACATCTGTGACCAGATAGTGACAGTAGGAGGATGGCAACAGTGAATAGGGGTTGCATTTGATCAGTGGGTTGTTCTGCTGGCCACAGCAATGACTGCATCTGCGAGCAATGATTTGTGTGACACTGTTCATTGAGTAGCTTCCCAAATCTTTTGGCTCCAAGACTGTCAGGCAGTTCCTCTGATCATCTTCTTTGGGGAACTCCTGAAAACTTTTAGTGTTTCAGAGCTGGGTCTCAGAGTCACTGTGATTAGCAGTTTGATCCAATACCTGTGTTGGTACAACTCCTCATCCGTTACCCAGGTGCTCTGTGTCAGAACTTTGGGAAACATTAATTTTGGAGCAAGATGGCACTATTAGAGTGTGACAGATGTGTTGGTGCCTGTTGGGAAACAAAGAGAACACCAGCATATTCACACTTACCGTGTTGTCTTACCTGTGAAAAAACATTCTCAGGCACCAGCAGAAACAATTAAGATCTTCTTAACCTCAATCCTCACCAGGATTCTGCCACTCTTTGGGGAGGGTAACGAGCAAGTATCAGTAGAAACTTTCCAAATGTTGGGAATATTGGCCAAGTTTGGAGAGTCTGGTAACTTAAAATTATCCAAAGTTGTAGTACAACACTGCAGATATTCTTCTCATTCACTGAATCTACAAAAAACTTGTTTATTGTTTGAAGGGTATCTGAAGGAACCAAGTTGGAGGTACCTGGACTTTCTGGGATGCACTTCACGTCAACTTGGTCATAATTATCCCAACATGGTGAATTCTTACATCTCAGACTGTGTGACCTTCATCTCCAACCATGACCATCTCCACGATCATGCAGTAGCCTTAGCAACATTCCTGATGAAGCAGACACATCACTTCCGACTCACCTGATGGACTTCCTGGTGCAAAATATTAATTGGCAATTGCTGTTGTCCGGCACCCAAATGAGGTCTCAGGACATCAGGCTCTGAATAAGGTCCAGACCCTTGTCTTCCTAACACCAACCGATCTGTTTGAGATCCTCACCTTCAAAATATTAACGGATCTTCTCAATGTCAATGTTTGTGTAACACCACTGAATCTTCTCACCTTCATCACAACATCTGATGTCATTCAGATTCTTAATTTTGTAACAGCATCTGATCTCTATCTGATCCTCGACTTTCTAACACCAAGTGATTTTTCCAGATACTCAATTTTGTATCAGCATTGATCTCCTCCAGATTGTGGACATTGTACCAATTGATCTCCTCCAGATCCTCACCTTTGTAACAGAAACTAATCCAAAAACATGCACTTTTCATATTACTAGTTGATCTTGTCCAGAGCCTCCAGTACATAAAAGCAATTAACCCTTCTCCCAGTTATATTTGTACATAGTATAAGGAAATAACTTTATTGTGAAGAAATATTATGTTCTCTGTAAAAGAAACTGTGGCAATATTGTTGGACATTCACGTGTAACATAAATGCACTCACTTTCTGGGAGTAGACACTGCTGGACCATCAGGGTCATCTCTTCCTGGGAAGCAGATGAAGAGAGGGCAAGGTTCAGGGCCTTCACTCACCTTCTGGGAGTGGAGGCAGCTGGAGCTGAGAGAGACACCTCCAGAGAGTCATCAACTCCACTGGAATTCATAAAGGCTGACAAAAGTGACATTAGCACAAGGCAGGGAGCTGATTGGTAGACAGTCCTTATGTTGTTTTCTCCGATTTCAAAAAGATAGGACAAAAAGGTAAAAATTGTAAGTTTTATTTAAGTAAAATTTTAAATATTTTCTTTTATTTATCTTACTAAAAATGTTTTAAGTAATTGCATGTCAGGTTTCCTTGGTTGCATGGCCTGCAGGCCGTAGGAAATCATAGATGCTCCTGGCAGTCCCTTTCCTCTTGGGAGTGCAGCCAGAGATCAGCTGCACAAGGTGGGCAGCAGATAAAGCGAGAGAACAATAATGGTGGGAAACTCAGTTATGAGGGGGACTCACAGGTATTTCTGCAGCCATAGACATCACTTCTAGGCTTTCTGGGGCCAGAGTCAAGGACGTCAGTGAATGACTACAGAGCATTCTGAAGGGGGTGATGAACTGCCAGAGGTGGCTCACATTGTTACCAATGACATTGATAGAAAGAGGGACAAGGTCCTCTAACAAGAATGTAGGGAGCTATGTAGCAGATTTAAAAAGCAGGACCACAAATTCAGTAATCTCTGGATTACTCCCAGTATTACACGCTAGTGTATATTGGAATAGGCAGAGAGATGTGTTGGAGTAGAGGCAGGGCTTCAGATTTTGGAACACTGGGTCCATTTCTTGGGAAGGTTGGGCCCATACAAGTCTGATGGTTTGAACCACAATGGGACAATCATTCTTCCAGCCTAGCTTGATGAAGAAATTTGCTGGAGCAGTTTTGGTGGGGGTTTAAACTAATTTGGCTGCAGAATGGGATAGTGGAGGCACAGTTGGGTGTAATGCACAGACAGGCATCAAAAAAGGACTACGTCAGTCTAGGAACAATCCAAATATAGTCTCTGAATATATACATGAGTGTGCATTGTGTTTTTAAATGGCAGAACATAGATTCATTACTGAGTGATAAAAATAGACTGGATGGGCTAGGACTTTTATCACTGGAGCATTGGAGACTGCGGGGTGACACAATAGAGGTTTATAAAATCATGACAGGCAATAGATAAGGTGAATAGCAAAGGTCTTTTCCCTAAAGTGGGTAAATTCAAAACTAGGCTGCATATTTTTAAGGTGAGAGGAGAAACATTTAAAAAGGATATGAGGAGTAACTTTTTCACAGAGTATGTGGAATGAACTGCCAGAGGAAGTGGTGGATGCCAGTACAGTTACAATGTTTAAATGACATTTGGATAAATACATAAAGAAGAAAGGTTTGGAGGGATATGGGCCAAATGTAGGCAGGTAGGACTAATTTCGTTTGGGAACGTGGGCGTCGTGGAACTAGTTGGACTTCTTCCATTCTGTATGATTCTACGAATCCATATGAAGTACAAGACAATTAGAATGATCTTTATGAATTGAAAACATGTAGCTGCAATCCGTTTCTCAATGATATTCATTGCAGAGATTCAATCCCATAGAAATATCACTGTTATTGCAGCTTTTTAAATCTTAACTGATAACTTGCATTTTCCTTCCCATGGAGTGACACTTTCTAATGATTTGTTTCCATGTCCACAGGCATGAACCATTCACAATTCTGATGGCCTAAACTTTTTCATGTTCAACGAATTGAAGATTTCTACCTGCTTGGAAATTTCACAGACTAGAAACCACTTGTGAAGTGATGAGATCCTCGGAATTGACCTGATCTGATTCTCCTGTTTGGGGAAACTGTTCCAACTTCTAAATTGAATTCTGGGTTATTCAGAACAAAACCTATTGAAACTTCTGTTCTTACTTCTTCAACTCCTGTACATCAACCAAGGATCATGTTATCTCTAACTGCATGCAAGTCCTGGTTTATTAATATTGAAGAGCTACCAAAAATTAAGGAAGCTTTTCTTCTCATACCTATGTTTAGTGCCTGAAGTCTGACCTCCTCCACTTACCACCTTTGGGTTAGCTGTGGTGGGGAACAATTTCTTGTCAATCTTCTTCTGAAATGTGGTTTTGCAAAGAAGGCTTAGGGAGACATGTAGCGGTTTTACCCAAGATTCATCCCAAACATCTCTGTGATGCAGGATTCTACACTCTATGAGCTGTTCCTACAAATGCAAACCAAGATGTTTGATGATTGGTGAAAGACACTCTTTAGTCCTCCCAAAACCTGCTGGTCTCCGAGTATAAAGTGCTGTCCTCAACCGAATGCTGGGCACTGCAGTACCCTTGAGGCACCTCAGAACGGAACATCTTGAACTACTGCAGTCTTGGTTCTGTTGGGTAGATTACAATGCCCTTAGGGATGGAATTCACACTACGATGATAGACCAGCACATACTTGGGTGCATCGTTCTCATGTGGGTCTGCTGATGTTCTGAGAGTCAAAACAACTGTGTGGAGGCTTCATTACAGAACACACACCAATAGGGTTCCTACCCTGCATTTGTATGTTGATGGACCACAAGAAACAAACTGTGAAAACCTTGTCACAAATGTTGCACTGAAGAGTTTCTCTCCTATGTGAATCTTGTAATGTCCTAGATCATCAAAGATATCAGGAAAGATTTATCATGGACCATTTTCCTCTGTGTGAATCGTCTGGTGGAGAATGATTTGTTGCATACATTGCACGTGACTGGTTTCTCACGTGTGTAGATGCATTGGTTCTACGAAGGCTTTCTGACTGCAAGAATGATTTGTCACACACTTCACATTTGAATGGTTTGCCCTCTGTGTGGATGCCTTGGTGTGTGCAAAGGATTCCTGACTGAGAAAGTGGAGAGGAGATTTACCAGGATGTTGCCTGGTATGGAGGGAAGGTCTTATGAGGAAAGGCTGAGGGACTTGAGGCTGTTTTCGTTAGAGAGAAGAAGGTTAATAGGTGACTTAATAGAGACATACAAGATGATCAGAGGATTAGATAGGGTGGACAGTGAGAGCCTTTTTCCTCGGATGGTGACGGCTAGCACGAGGGGACATAGCTTTAAATTGAGGGGAGATAGATTTAGGACAGATGTCAGAGGTAGGTTCTTTACTCAGAGAGTAGTAAAGGCATGGAATGCCCTGCCTGCAACTGTAGTGGACTCGCCAACTTTAACGGCATTTAAATGGTCATTGGGTAAACATGTGGATGATAAGGGAATAGTGTAGGTTAGATGGGCTTCAGATTGGTTTCACAGGTCGGCGTAACATCAAGGGCCGAAGGGCCTGTACTGTGCTGTAATGTTCTATGAACCTTCTCTGTTTTGAGCAGTGCTGTGAAGAGACTGGATGTCTTCACACAGTTGTGTAGTTGATTTTTGGGTGATAGTCAAGATCTATCTAGGTGTCTATTCTCTCCGTATTCTCTGGCGTGGTATGGTGCAATTTCTCGGTAAAGAGGGAACAGGTAACTTGATTTCCTCCAACTCCCTCCACTCCTTTGCCATAGGGGCTGATTCCTCAGTAATTTTGTATTGATTTTTTCCTGGAAGATGAATGTTTCAGTGTAAATCATCATTTATTCCCATCTTTAATTGCCCTGAAGATGGGGTGCTAAATCGGCTTCATCAACTACTGCTACCCATGATGGTATAGGGACATCCACAGCACTCAAGTCCTCACTTCAATGTCTTTGAGGTAGCAGAAAGAGTTGAACCAGTTTCCAAGGCACCAGCTGGCCCAGCACCTAATATATTGACCAACCAGTCAATGGGCAACAGGTAGATTTCATTTAGCTTCCATGACTTGTGGCAGAAGCCAAAAAGAAGAAATCTGCTGATATGCCGGCGATGGCACAAACATAACATTTCACATGGTCAAGAAGAACCAGTGTCCAGAAAGCCACAGAAATTCAAGCAAATATGACAAGAAAAAGAGTGGAAGAAGGTGGTACCATTGATGTAAATGAAATCAAATCTTCACTAAAAGTTCAGTGAGTTGGACAAGAACACAAACTTTGAGCACTAGCAGCTTTTCAAAATTACAGACAATGTCTTAGTATTTGATCAAAGACAAATTATTCCAGTTTCTTGGAAAGACATCAAGAGCTTTGCAGCGCTATCAGTTGCACAGCCAGGGCTCAATAAGTGGTGTGACATTCAGAGATCTCTTGAGCGTATAGACCTCACAAACCACTATAAAATCCATAATTACAAGGGGTGCATAAATTTTCCACTTCGGTCACCACTGAAGAAAATTCAGATGACAGAAACCAACAAAGTTTTCAAAAGGATGCAGATGAGGAGAAAATGAATTTGCAATACAACCCACTTGAGCTCATGGATGAATCTTTAACTGAAGTTATTCAGATAGCAAAGCAACGTGGTGAACAAATTAAGACAACAAATTTGACTTTAATGTCAAGTGATGAAATGACCCAAGTTCGAGAGGAAGATCTTAATGCTTCATCTTCCACAGGAGAATTGTCAGTACCATTGACAAAGGCAATACTAAATGAGCTGTAAACTTGGAGTAACATGATTGAGGGTGTGAAAATGTCTAATTCACCAGGAAATCACCCAGAGGGCCAATGAAAATGTCCAATTTACTCAATAAGTCAAATTAAAGCGCTTACATAAGTCAACACAGATAACTGAACAGATTGAGAACTGGGATTTTGTTTTACTTGCACAAAATGAAGATGAGCTGTATATGACTCAACTGTCATCAAATCTTACTCCACAGAATCAGGATACGGTCAAGAAGAAATTAGCTGGCTCAGAAATCCAGAATATTGGAAAAAGAAAATACCCATTTCCACAGAGGTGCATGTGCTAAAATGGAAATTCATCTGATTAAAGATTCCTCAGATGATGTCATGGGATACCTACCTGAGTTAACAGGGAAGAATTCCTCAGTTAAAGGAATTTGGGAGACAAAGTGTTCCCTCAGATAAAGGAATGCGCCAACAACTGTTTTCAGCAGGAATGCCACCCATTTTGAGGGATGTTGAAAAGAAAAAAGAACTTCTAAAATGGTGGACTGAGAGTAGTGTGGACTTTGCAGTTGCTCCTGAGATTCAGGCTTATTTTTAGATTTACTTTCAGATTTCTTACAGTTAGTACATTTAAGTAGTGTAGGATGTTTATTTTGATTCATTTTTAGTTCTTTTACACTTAAATCAACATTTGGATAAGTACATGAATAAGAAATATTTGGAGGAATATGCGCCAAGCAGAGACAGGTGGGAGAAACTTAGTTTGTGGTTACGGTCGTCATGGGCTGGGTGGACCAAAGGGATGTTTCCATGCTGTAGGGCTCCATGACTCTATAAAAGATCTTCCAGCAGAGAAATCATTGACAAACCAGTCAAGTCTCCTGCACTCTTGTCTGTTAACCAGTACTCAATCCATGTTCATATTTTTACATTGATCACATGAGCCCTCACTCTGCAACATAACCTCTGTGACTCCTCCCTGAATGTTTGTTTTTGAACATCCAAGCACACAGCACCCACTGGGAACTCAGGATCCTATCACAACTAAGGGCTGCTGTCATTATAATGAGAACCATGATAGCACAGTCATCGCATGGTCAGAATAAAACACGACAAAGTGAAGAAATCTGTGCACTTGAGCAGGAGAGATGACTAGTAAGAGGACAGCAAGTCATGTTCAGTGGGTAACTCAACCATATCTTCCCGACCCCGGCAGAAATAGCAGACAGAGCTGAATCATTCAGCAGTTACAATGTATTCAAAAGCAGACTGAACAATGAAGCCTGTTATTCATTTCTTTTCAGTTGCAGTAGAGAAAATCATTGCTGAGACTGAAGATAAGCCTAAACCATCCAGAAAATAGAAGAGGGTATCTTCTCAATGGAAGGCAGCAATACACACAATCTCTGAGTTGCTGATGGTTGATTCAAGGAAGTTCAATGCCAGCAGGGAAGTGCTGGGCAATCTTGTGGGGACACTGCTTAGAGGACTGATTCCACGCTATGCTGATCATTCCCTTGCAGTTAAACAGATGACCCTCAACGCAGTCTATAGTCTATACCATTTTCTCCATAGTAGGTGAAGGGGCTGCCTGGAACAGCAGGAAGAGCACTCAGGGATTCTTAGGATCCTTCTGGATGGAACCTGATGAACAAGTCCAGTTCCAGAAGTGTCATCAGATCACTGATTTGCCAGAACCTGCCTCATGGTCAGCTGGACAATCAGCTGCTCATGATCTGTGGCAGCTTATCTGACCAACACCTCAGCTGTGCCTGGGTTGCTTTCTTGCTCTTAGGAAACCTCTTCCTACAACAGAGACGACAACTTGAGGGTCAGGTCTCAGATATCCTTCATGTGCTGGACCTTCATTTGGAGTTAATTCCTCACCAGGAGGTGAAATGGTGGGTTCTACAAGGGATAACCACTTTGACCTCACAGAACCCGATAGCAGTTATGTCCCGGCTATTGCTCTGTTGCCCTCCTGGGGACAAGTTCATCCAGTCTGTGGAAAGCAGCAACTGAGAATACAGCCTGCATGGTGAGAACTATCAAACATCTTTTGTACTCACACATGAGGAAAACTTGTCCCATCAGTGGGGACACATACTCAGCCAATGTCTCCCTGACTGCCATCCACGGCCTACATGTAATTCTCACTCAGCCTAGGATGGCAGACATGGTGACAACATTGTTCCCACAGATATTCAGTATCTCTGACCAGTGGGGTGAGTTTCTCTCTGCCCGATGATTCGGATGCAGAATCACAGTGGAGAGGTTTCACAGCTAAGTTTGACGTCGATACTAGTCGATCACTGAATGAAAAGTGTGTGAGGTCACTTTAGGCCCTGTTTGATCGGGCCAGATGAAGTTACATCTGTGACAAGATGGTGACAGAAAGAGGATAGCAACAGCTAATAGGGGTTGCACTCGATCAGGGTTGTTCTGCTGGCCAGAGAAATAACTGCATCTGACAGTAGTGATTTGTGTGACACTGTTCATCGACTAGCTTCCCAAATCCTTTGACTCCAAGACTGTTAGGCTGTTCCTGTGATTGTCTTCTTTGACGGACTCCTGAAAGCCTCATGTGTTTCAGAGTAGTGTCTCAGAGACGCTGTGATTAACAGCTTGATCCGATACCTGTGCTAGTACAACTCCTCGTTTATTAACTGGTTGCTCTGTGAGGAGTGAGATGACACTATTGGAATGTGACAGATGTATTGGTGAGGCTGTTGGGGAATAAAGAGAACACCAATGTTTTCCTACTTGTCTTGCCTGTGAAAAAACATTCTTCGGGCATCAGCAGAAACAATCAAGTCCTTTTTCACTCAACCCTCACTGGTATTCAACCATTCTTTGGGCCAGGTAGTGAGCACGGCTAAGTGGAAACTTTGCAAATGTTGGGAATATCCGCCTAGTTTGAGGAATCTGGTGACTTCCAGCAACAGATGTACGTCATGTGCTTGCTGTTGCACTTGGACAGTAAGAGTGAGAAAATCATCCAATGTTGTAGTGTAACACTGCAGATGTTCTTCTCATTCACTAGATCTACAAAGGCTTGCTCCTTGATTGAAAGGTATCTGGGGAGTCAAGCTGGAATTAATTGGACTTTCACATTTCACGTTAACCTTTTTTTGATTACCCCAACATGGAGAATTCTTACATCTTGGACTGTGTGTCCTTTATCTTCAACCACGACCATCTCTACGATCATGCAGTGGCTGTGGTAACATTACTAATGAAGCAGACAGATCCCTTCTGACTCACTTGATGGACCTCCTGGTGCAAAATATTAATTGGCAACTGCTGCTGTCCAGCACCCAAATGAGGTCTCAGGACATCAGGCTCTGAATATGGTCCAGACCCTTGTCTTTCTAACACCAAGTAAACTGCTCCAAATTCTCAGCTTCAAAGTACTAACAGATCTTTTGAATATCAATGTTTGTGTAACACCAATGGATCTTCTCACCTTCATCACAACATCTCATGTCTGTCAGATCCTTAACTTTCTAACAGCATCTCACCTCTGTCAGATCCTCGCCTTTCTAACATAATGTCCCCAGATCCTTAATTTTGTATCACCATTAATCTCCTCCAGATCATGGACCTTGTAACAACAATTGATCTCCTCCAGATCTTCATCTCTGTAACAGTAATCTAATCCAGAACCTCCATTCATAAAAGCAATTGACCCTTCTCCCAGTTATAGTTGTACATCTTGGAAAGAAATAATTTTTTTTGTAAAGAAATATTCATCTTCACTGTAAAAGAAACTCTCACAATATTGCTGGATCTGCATAAGTCACATAAATGCACTCACCTTCTGGGAGTGGAGACTGCTGGACCATCAGGGTCATCTCATCCTGGGCAGCAGATGAAGAGAAGGCAACGCTTGGGGACTTAACTGACCTTCTGGGAGTGGAGACAACCAGAGCTGAGGGAGACACTACAGAGAGTCATTGACCCCACCAGGATTCATAAAGGCTGACAGAAGTTAGCACAGATCAGGGAGCTGATTGGTAGATAATCATTACATTGTATTTCTCTACTTCAAAGATATAGTAAGAAATTGTAGGAAGTTGTAGCTTTTATTTAAGTAAAAATTTCAAACATAATTTTTTTTATTGACAAAGAATGTTTTAACTGCTGGTATATAGGGGTAGGTCAGTCTCATTGGTTGTGTTGCCTGCAGGATATGGGAAATCATAAATGCTCCTGGCAGTCTGCATGAACACATTTGCAGGCAGTAGCACTGGTTTGATCAGCTTGAGTATGGGGTTTCAGAGATTAAGCATCAACTCGAGGCACAGTAGTGATCCGCCAGGCTGAGATTTATTTGGATAGAACATTTTTGATGTGGTCATCTGGCAGCTTATGGAAGTGTTTCTGACTGACAGTTACCACCGGTCAGAAAAAGGGAGGTAGCCAGAGATTCAGGAAAGTCCCAGAGTGCATCTTGCTCAAGAACAGATTTTATTTGTTGAGTGACAGCTCATCTGGAGAGTGCAGCCAGAGCTCAGGTGCACAAGGTGGGGAGCAGAAAGAGAGGGAGAACAATTGTGGTGAGAAACTCAGACATGTGGGGGACTCACAGGTATTTCTGCAGCCACAGACATCATTCCAGAAAGGTAACTTGCCTTCCTGGGACCAGGGCCAAAGAAGTCACTGAACAACTATAGAGCATTCAGAAGGTGGAGGGTGATCAGTCAAAAGTGGTTCACATGGTACCAACAACATAGGTAGAAAGACAGAAGAGATGCTGCAAGAAGTATTTAGGGAGCTATGTAGCAGATTTGAAAGCAGGACCTCAAAGGCTGTAATCTCTGAATTATTCCCAGTGAATATGGGAACAGAGACAGAACAGATGAATGTGCTAGTGTAGACGGAGGGCTTTAGATTTCTGGATCACTGGATCCATTTCCTGGGAAGGTAGAGCCTACACAAGTCTGACGGTCTGTACCTGAACCACAATGGGGCCAACATTCTTGTGGGGAGATTTGATAGCGTGCTTTTGGTGGGAGTTAAAACTAATCTGGCAGCAAGATGGGATAGTGGAGGCACAGTAGGGTATGATGTGCAGTCAAGCATTGAAGAAGGTCTAAGTCAGTCTTGAAACAATATGAATGTCATCAAGTTAAGACACAAGGGATCATGGCAAGGCTGGACGATAACTATTATAAGGAGTCTTGCGAGGAAGACAGATGAGTTGACGGTGTTGATTAGCAAGTGGGATGCGATATCATTGCTAGAATGGTGGAGGGAGTGGGAGACTGGCAACACTATTGCACGGTACAGAAGCTTCATGCCAGAAGGCAGAGTGTAAAAGAGGCATTGTTGCAATATTGATCAAGGGATCAATTCCTGCAGGAGGGAGCGATGACATCTTAGAAGGAACTTCAAATGAGGCCACATGGGTAAAACTTAAGAACAAAAATGGAGCAATTACATTGTTGGTGGTACAGCATAGACCCCCAAACTGTCAAAGAGAAATGGGAAGACTGATATGTAAGCAAGTCTCACAGAAGTATACAAACAATAGAGCAAGAAGAGTAGGGGATTTCAATTACCCCAATATTATCCAGGATACAGAAATTGTGAAAGGCACAGAGGCAGCAGAATTCTTAAAGTATGGAGAGGAGGGCTTTATGAGCAGGAGGTTTAGCAGGGATTTGAGAAAATATCTTTCATCCTAAGGCTGGTGTGTATCTGGAACTCACTGCAAAGAAAGTGGGAATGCTCAAAACATTTTTAGAAGTCTTCAGACAAGCACTTGAATCACCATCATATATGAGGCTACAGGTCAAGTGCTAAAAGATGGGATTTGAAAGGCACAAGCATGATGGGCAGAAGGCCTCTTCCTGTGCTGTAAAAACTCAATGACTCAGTGAAGGAAATCATTGCAGTAATTCACACAGACAGCACTGAAGCGAATCAGTACAGAAATCCACACAGACAAAAAAGCATGACTGAGGTAAACATTGGTCTTTTAGAGGACGACAGGGGAGATTTAATAATGGGAAGTGAGGAAATGGCTAAGGCATTGAACAGGTATTTTGTGTTGGTCTTCACAGTGGATGGCCTAGAAACGATTATTATCACTGAAGAGGTAGTGTTGGGGAAGCTAACAGGGCTAAAGGTAGACAAGTCTCCTGGCCCTGATGAAATGCATCCCAGGGTATAAAAAGGAATATTGGTGGAAATAACAAATGTACTCATGGTAAATTCATGGCAAATTTGTTGGACTCTGGGACAGTTCTAGTAGATTAGAAAATAGCAAATGTGACACACTGCTTAAAAAAGGAAACAGACAAAAAGTGGATAACTATAGGCCCATTAGCTTAACTTCTGTAGTGGGGAAAATGCTTGAATCTATAATCAAAGAAAAATTTGCAAGACATCTGGATAGAAATTGTCCCATGGGTTCATGACAGGCAGGTCATGTTTCAGTAATTTAGTGGAATTCTTTGAGGACATTATGAGCACAGTGGCCAATGGTGAACCGATGGATGTAGTATATCTGGACTTCCAGAAGGCATTCAACAAGGTGTTGCACAAAAGGCCGTTGCAAAAGATAAAAGTGCATGGCGTTACAAGTAATGTATTAGCATGGATTGAAGATTTGTCAACTGCCTGGAACACGTTGCCAGCGGAGGTGGTAGAGGTGGGCATGATTGTATCTAGACAGATACATGCATGGGCAGGGAGCAGAGGGATACAGATCCTTGGAAAATAGGCGACGGGTTTAGATAGAGGATCTGGATCGGCGCAGGCTTGGAGGGCCGAAGGGCCTGTTCCTGTTTTTCTAGTTGGTGATCAGGGGTTAATGGTATGCCTCAGATTTCAGTGTTGGGACCACAATTGCTTACAATTTACGTGGATGATTTAAAGTTGCAGACCTAGTGCAGTGTGTTAAAGTTTGCTGATGACATAAGGATGAGTGGTAAAGCAAAGTGTGCAGAGGGATATAGATAGGTTAAGGGAGTCGGCAAGTGTCTGGCAGATGGAATACAATGTTGGTAAATATAAGGTCATCCATTTTGGTCAGAATAACAGCAAAATGGACTATTACTTAAATGGTGAAAAATTGCAGCATGTTGGTATACAGAGAGACCTAGGTGTCCTTGCGCATGAATCGCAAAATGTTGGTTGGAAAGTGCAGCAGTTGGATATTGTACTTCATTGGTAGAGGGATGGAGTTTAAAAAGGGAGATTTTTCTGCGGCTGTATTGAATGCTGATGAGGTCACACCTGGAGTATAGTGTAGTTTTTGTTTCCTTACTTTAGAGAGGATTTACTGAGACTGGAGGGAGTGCAGAGGAGGTTCACTAGGTTGATTCCAGGGTTGACAGGGTTGGCTTATGAGGAGAGAGTGAGCAGACTGGAAGTATACTCATTGGAATTTAGAAGAATGAGGAGGGGGTCTTATAGAAACATATAAAATTATGAAGGGAATAGAAGAGATAGAAGCAGGGAAGTTGTTTACACTGTCGGATGAAACTAGAACTAGGGGGCATAGCCTCTAACTAAGGGTGAGCAGATTTAGGACTGAGTTGAGGAGGACATTCTTCACCCAAAGGGCTGTGAATCTGTGGAATTCCCTACCCAGTCAAGTGGTTGAGGATTCCTCATTCAATGTTTTTAAGGCAAAGATAGACAGATTTTTGAAAAGTAAAGGAATTAAGGGTTATGGTGAGCGGGCATGTAAGTAGAGCTGAATCCATGAAAAGATCAGCCATGATCATATTGAATGGCGGAACAGGCTCAATGAGCCAGATGGCCAATGCCTGTTTCTATTTCTTATGTTGTTTTGTTCAGACAACACTAAAGCAAATCAGTGCAAGAATCCACACAGACAGCAGCAAAGCAAATCAGTGCCGGAATGCACACAGACAGCAGCGAAGAGAACCAGTGCAGGAATCCACACAGCAGCAAAGAGAACCAGTGCAGGAATCTACAGAGAGCAGTGAAGAGAATCAGTGCAGGAACCAACACAGTCAGCAGCGAAGAGAATCACTGCAGGGATCTACACAGACAGCAGTGAAGAGAATCAATGCTAAAGACATACATTTTATTTACAGAGCCAATTGCCCTAAAGTAAAGGTTGAGTGTGAATATTAAAATATGAATAGGTTAATGTGTGAATGATTGGGTGTTTGGGTGGGTAGATGGGTGAGGTAAGTAGGTGGAGCTAGTTTGGTGTTTGGACCTAGTGGCAGCTGGATAGGATGGGAGAAAAACAGGTAGGTTGGAGGTTAGTCAGGTCAGGAGCAGCTGTCAGGTTGAGGACTAGTCCAGTCTGATCAGAGATATTCAGGTGTTGGCGATGGTCAGGTTGGGTCTAGGAAGGTGGCCTGTCAGATCAGGAAGTGCAATTGTCCAGCCAAGAGTCACAGGTGATGGGGGTCCATTGGCCACAGGTGATGGGTCAGACATTAGTTTGAGGTTTAAAAACTCCTTGGCACCTATTCAGTTAAATGTTACAGCTGTCTGGGGTAGCACACTGGAAATCAAGCCCCACTAGACTTGGAGACATCACAAAAAGTAGAAGTACTAAAAAGCACACAGAATTCTTCAATTTATCAGTGTTTTAGACACAATAGAAAACACTGACTAGGTTTCTGTACTTAACAACAATGACTATTTATTGCAAGTAAATGGTCTCTAACTCCAGGTCAACAATTGGGAGCTTCTGGCATATAACTGTACTAGTTAAAGCTCTAATACCCTTTCAAACTCCCCTTTATGCACAGACACACAGGGAAAAAATCATGAGAGTGGTTCCTTATCATTGCGTTGCAGCGATGATTCTTGTGAATCTTATGCTGATAAGAAAGCTGCTTCTTGGTCTTTCTTCTCCAGATGCTTTCAATGGTTAGCTGGTGATGTGGGTACCGGTTCATTCTTTTAAAAAGTCTTGAACTGATTAATTACAAACCATTGTTTACAGCAACTGCTGAAGGAAAATTAATCTGGGTTTTCTTCAGGTTTATAGGAGGTTTTGTTGCAGAGAAGAGACACACCTTCTGAGCTCCAAGCTTCCCCAAGCTGTTCAGCTACCTGAAAACCAATCACGGTTGTTGGCAGGCAGAGGCCCTTGCCAATGAGAATGGCTCCACAGCCCAATTAAGCTACTAATTGCTGAAGGTCCATTGTACACAAATCTCTGGTTCCAACTTGCCTGCAATATACATTTCAGAAACTGCTAGAACCAGCAGCTGTATGAAAGATGTCTGCAATGAGAGTCCAACTACTTGTTTTCAAAACATTCATAAACCTTTAGAATTCCTTGGTTTTAAAACGGTTCTTTTCTCATTAAGTCCACAGAGGAAAATATAGAAAAACAAAATATGGAATTTACATTGGTATACTGGAACCGAGCGACACTTATTCAGAGTCTTTCTCCCCACTGGACCTTCAAACCTTCTCTCGAAATTCCCATGGGGTCAGTATGTTGGAAATTGTGAGGGGTTTCATTGCACATTTTGTGTTTTATGACCAGTCTCTGACGATCTCGAGACTAGAAGATCTGATCAATGTTTCCCTTGGTTTGATGGCTCCTGAAGCCAGTTGCTTCTTGTTGAATCTGGAATATTTCAAATCTGGAATATTTCATACTGTGTACAAGCATCAACTTCCTTCAAGGACAGTGCAGTTCCCAAGAGCATCTGCTTCCTTTGCGTGTATTTCACTTCCTAGTGATATCTCTGTACATGAAATAACATTCTTCACAGGACACAATAACGAAAGCACAATAATCAGGTATTTACACTCCATCTGTGTACAGTATTGTTCAGTATGTGTTAACGCTTTGGATACAAACACAACAGGTTGCCCTCACTGCATGAGGGTTGCTCCAAGTCCTGTGTCACTGACATCACACTGCAGGGTGGCTCCATTGTTGACATCATAATCCCTCAGCACTGGTGATGTCATCACTAGGTGTTTGATGGGAGTGAAAGCTGCTTCTTGTTCTGTGTCCCAGTCCCACTGAACACTCTGCACTGTGAGACTGTGTACAGTTTATTTTTAGTTCATTTGCAGGACATGGGCATAGCTGGCAGAGGCAACGTTTACTACCCATCAATATTTGCCCTTGAAAAGCTGATGAGCTGTTATAGCGTCATGCAGCTTTGAAATAGACATTTTGGTCCAGAGCGTCCATTCTGACAAGGTTTACCAAACTAAACTAGTCCGAAATGCCTGTTCTTGGCCTATCCCTCTAAACCTTTCCTGTTCATGTACTTGTCCAAATGGCCTTCAAGTGTTGTAACTGTACCTGCATGTGACACTTCCTCTGGCAGTTCATTCCTGATGCAAACCACTCTTTGTGTGGAAAAATTTGCCCTTCAGGTCCCTTTTAAACTTTTCCCCTCTCACCTTAAAATTATGCTCTCTAGTCATGAACTCCCCTACTCCAAGGAAAAGACCTTTGCTATTCACCATATGTATACCCCTCAATACTTTATAAACCTCATTAAGGTCACCCCTCAACCTCCTATGCTCCAGTGGAAAAAGTCCCAGCCTATCCAGCCTCTGCTATAACTCAAACCCTTCAGTCCTCTAACAACCTTGTAAATCCTTTTTGGATCCTTTCCAGTTTAATAACATCCTCCCTACAACAGGGTGACTAGAACTATGCACAGTACTCCAAAAGCGGCCTTACCAACATCCTGTACAACCACAACATGATGTCCCAGGTCCTGTACTCAATGTTTAGAACAATGAAAGCGAGCATGCCAAACACCTTCTTCACCACCCTGTCTACCTGAGACACAACTTTCAAGGAACTATGTACCTGAACTCCCCAGGGCCCAACCATTAAGTGTGCAAGTCCTGTTTTTGTCTGCCTTATCAAAATCCAATGCTTCACATTAATCTAAATTAAACTCCATCTGCCACTTCTCGGCCCATCGGTCCTATTGATCAAGATCACGAAATCCCTTACCTGCCAAAGCTATCGCATGTCCCCTTTCTACCTTCCCGATTTCCTTCTTAACAGTACTCCTACACCTCTATACTCCTCCAGGGATTCGCTTGATCCTGCTGTCTATACCTGACATATTCTCCCTTCCTTATCGCTACAATATCTCTAGTCATCCAGTGTTCCCTACTCCTGCCATCCTTGCCAGTCACATTAACAGGAACATGCTGTCCTTGAACTCCCATTATCTTGCTTTTTGAGAGCCTCCCACTTGCCAGGCATCCTGTGAATGGCTGCCCTCGTTGAACTTTTGAAATTTCCTGTATAATACCATCAAAATTGGCCTTGCCCCAATTTAGGACTTTAACTTGTGGACCAGGCCAATTCTTAATCATAATCAGTTTAAAACAAATAGAATTGTGGTCACTGGCCCCAAAGTGCTCCCCCACTAACACCTCAGTCACTTGACCTGCCTTATTTCCCAAGAGGAGGTCGGGTTTTGCCCTTCCTCCAGGAGTGACATGTACATATTGATTGAGAACATTTCTTGAACCCACTTAGCAAATTCCTTCCCATCTAAGGCCTTAACACTACGGCAGTCCTAGTTTGGAAAATTAAAATCCCTGACTATTACAACCCTGTTATTCTTACAACTACCTGCGATTTCCCTACATATTTTCTCCTCAACTTCCCACTGACTATTGGGAGGTCCATAGTACAATCGCACCCCTTCATATTTTTCACTGGATGATCCCACAGGAATATCCTAACTACTGCCCTAATGTTTTCACTAATCAAAAACACCAGTTACCCTCCCCAATTGCCTCCCCTTCTATCCAATTCTATAGCATCCACACTCTGGAACTTTGAGCTGCTAGTCCGATCCCTCCCTCAGCCTTGTTTCTGTAATATCCCAATTGCATGTTCACATCCATGTCCTGAGTTCATCTACCCTACCAGCCAGGCCCCTTGCATTGAATTAAATGCCGTTTAATTCATCAGTTCCTCAGTCTCTGCTGTGCCCTTGCCCTGTCTTGTCATTTAACTTGCTGTCTTTAACTTCTGTACCAGTCTCAGGCTTCTCTCTTGTCTCATCACTGCGTAGAGTCCTACACCCCCCGCCCACCAGAGTAGGTTAGACTTACCTGAGCAGCTCCAGCAAACTTCCCCGCCAGAATATCAGTCCCCCTCCAGTTCAGGTGCAATCCATCCCTCTTGTACAGGTCACTTCTGCCCCAGAAAAGATCCCAGTGATCCAAAATTCTGAATCTAATGCGGCACCTTGTCAAAGGCCTTCTGGAAATCCAAATAGATCACAGCCACTGGCTCTCCTTTATCTAACTTGCTTGTTACCTCCTCAAAGAATTGTAACAGATTGGTTAGGCATGACCTCATCTTGAAAAAGTTGGGCTGACTTAGATTTTTTTTATCATACGCCTCCGTGTAATCTCATCCTTATTGATGGAGTTTAAAATATTACTAACGACGCAGGTCAGGAAAACCAGTCCACAATTTTCTGTCTCTTGCCTTCCTTTCTTTTTAAACAAGGGTGTTACATTAGCCATTCTAAGGGTAGGAAGACGTTGTTGACTTGCTAGCCGAGCTGGCTTGCTGTCTTTCAGACATTTTGTCACCATGCTAGGTAAGGCCTCCAATGAAGCAATGTTGTTCTACTCCACTTGGAATTTATACTGTCCAGTCTGCTTTGGCGAGTTGTGTCATTTCCGGTTCTGTTCTGTACGGTTTTGTGTATGGGGTCAAATTCTATATGTTTGTTGATTGCATTTTGGGTTGAGAACCATGCCTCTAGGAATTCCTGTGCATCTATATTTGGCTTGGGCTACTTTGGTTACATTGTCCCAGCTAAAGTGACAGCCTTCATTGTCCGAGCGTACTGATATTAAGGAAAATTTGTCGTGCTGTTTTGCTGCTAGCCGATGTTCATGTATTCTGATGGCTGGTTTCCTTCCTGACTGTCCGATGTAATGTTTGTGGCAGTCCTTGCATGGTATTTTGTAAACTACGTTGTTTGGTTCTGCATGTTGTGGGTATTGGGTCTCTAATCCTTGTGATTGTTTGTCATAATGCAGCTGTAGGCTTGTGTGCTGCCATGATTCCTGATGGTCATAGGATTCTCGTCAGTTCTGATATGTTCTTTATGTAGGGCAGTGTGACCAGCGTGTTAGGGCGTACTGTGTCCTCTCGGTGTTGTCTATTTAGTAGGCACCTATGGATGACGTTGAGGGGATATCCGTTCATAGTGAAGATTTTGTACAGTTGCTCTTCCTCTTTCTTGCATTGTTCTGGCATGTTGCAGTGAGTGGTGGGACTGTTTAAATAGTGTCCGAACACAGTTTTGTTTGTGAGTGTTGGGAAGTTGAGGATTTGGTCAGTGTGGGTTTATTTCCTGTATTCCAAGGTTTGGAACTCCCCATTGGTCATCCGTTCAATCCTGACGTCCAGAAATGGAAGCTGTTTGCTGTTTTCTTCTTCTCTCATGAATCTGATCCCAGTGAATACGTTGTTGAAGGTGGTGGGTCTCTTCTAGTCTGGTGTGTTTAATGATGATAAATGTACCGGTTGAATGAAGGGGCGGGTGGTGTGTTCTGGTCTTTGCATGACTGCCTCTGAATGAGTCCTGAGATAGGTGACCCTATAGGTGTGCCATCGATCAGCTTCTGTACTTGACCACGGTGTGTAGTGAGACACAATTCTAGTCGATTGAGTATGTGTCATTGCTGATGGAGCTGCTGGTCTGCATTTCTGCTCCCCCTAGTGTTTCTTTGGCTAGTGGGATGTCAACTGATGTGAATAATGCTGTGATGTCAAAGGGTACCATAATCTCATCATTGCTGATTTTTATACTCTTGAGGGTATTGAGGAATTCTTGGGTTGAGTGAATGGAATGGAATGATCTGTCGACTAAGGTGTTTCAGTCTCTGTGTAGGCCAGTTTGTGTGCCTGGAAGGGAGATAATGGGTGTGATGGAATGTCTGGTTTGTGTACTTTAGGGAGTCCATAGAAGCGGGGGGTGGGGGTGTGTGTGGAATATTTGTGCCTTCCGGTTCCACTCTCCTGTCATCTGTCTTGGTGATTTGTCCTGCATCCTTCAGTCTCTTCAGTGATCCTATTTACTAGCTGTGGTGTTGGGTCTATCACCACCTGTTGGTCAGTATTTGTATCTGCGAGCAGTGCCTGTGCTTTCTCAACGTAGTCCGGTTTGTTCATAATGACAGTCATGCGCCCTTTGTCTGCTGGTAGGATTATAACGTTCCTGTCTTTCTTGAGTTGTTCTAGTGCTTTTCTCTCTGATGTGTTCAGGGTGTCCCACTCGTTCCTTCAGCTGAGTGTGGGGGTTATAGCTTGTTGAATGGCATGTTGCGTTTCATCCATGAGTCTGTTATCTTTTAATGTAGTTTCCAGGGCAGCCATGAAGTCTGTTCTGTTCACATCTTTGTCGTTATAATTCAGTCCACGTAATAGGATAGCTTTCTCAGTTTCTGTGAGTCGTCTGCTGAATAAGTTCCTTATCAATGTGTCTGGTTTGTTGTTGCCCTTGTCTTGGTGATGGAGCAGTTTGGTAAGTTTCTCCTGTAGCTGGCATCTCTTCTTTGTTTTGGTCCTGTGTTGTTTGATCGTGACGGCTAGTTTTAGGGTTGTAATCCATTGCTGGTCCATAGTGTTTAGGTACTGTGATTTCTGGTACAAAATTTCCCAATCATACTTGTAGAGTTGGGTATGGGCATCATTAATCATTACTTGTAGCATTCTGCTACAAGTAATTCCGTTCTGTTCAGCTATTTTGAATGCCTGTGGGTCGTTGAGTGGAGGTTTGTACTTCATGCTGCAGGCAGTACCTGTGTCCTGAGGCATTTCTGGAGATGGTGAAGTTGTTCGCAGGTAGCATTCAGTTGGTTGGCGAAGGTTTCCCATTGTCAGGTAATTTTTAGCATGTTGTGCCTGTAGGTGTTTAAGGTTTGTGCAAGATTTGTAGCTTGGTTTGAGGTTGTTGTCTAGCTCGCCAAGCTGGCTTGATTTCTTTCAGATGTTTCATCACCATGCTAGGTAACATCATCAGTGAGGCGTCCGATGAAGCGAGGTTGCTCTACTTCACTTGGAACTTATACTGTCCGGTCTGTTATGGTTAGTAGTGTCATTTCCGGATTTGTTTTGTATGAGTTTATATATGGGGTCCAGTTCTATATGTTTGTTGATTGCATTATGGGTTGAGAACCATGCCTCTCAGAATTCCTGTATGTGTTCATGTTTGGCTTGGGCTACTATGGCTACATTGTCGCAGTTAAACTGATGGCCTTCATTGTCCAAGTATACAGATATCCCCTCAACTTCATCCACAGGTGCCTGCTAAATAGACAACACCAAGAGGACACACTACACCCTAACACACTGGCCACACTGCCCTACATCAAGAACGTATCAGAACTGACAAGATTCCTATAGATATTAGGAATCATGGTAGCACACAAGCCCGCAGTCACACTACAACATACACTCACAAGGATTAAAGACCCCATACCCACGACATGCAGAACCAATGTAGTTTACAAAATACCATGCAAGGACTGCCACAAACATTACATCGACAGACAGGAAGGAAACTAACCATCAGAATACACGAACTTCAGCGAGCAGCAAAACAACACGGCGAACTTTCCCTAATATCAGTACACTCGATGAAGGCCATCAGTTTAACTGGGACAACGTAACCATTGTAGCCCAACCAAACATAGACATGCACTGGAATTCCTAGAGGCATGGTTCTCAACCCATAATGCAATCAACACAAATATAGAATTTGACCCCATATACAAACCCATACAGAACAGAACCGGAAATGACACAACTCACCAAAGCAGACCGGACAGTATAAATTCCAAGCAGAGTAGAACAACATCGCTTCATCGGAGGCCTTACCTGACTGGGGATGTTACCTAGTATGGTGACGATATGTCTGAACGAAAACAAGCCAGCTTGGCAAGCATGACAACAACCTCACCCACAACCCAAGCTACAAATCTTTGTAAAAACTTTAAAGGGTAGGAAGAGGCAATCGTGGTTGACAGGGGAAGTCAGGGACAGCATAAAAGCAAAACAGAAAGCGTACAATTAGATGAATATTAGTGGGAAGCCAGAGGATTGGGAAGCCGTTAAAAAAACTAGGACAACCAAAAACAAAGCAATAAGGGGGGAGAGAAGATGAAATATGAGGGCAAGCTAGTTCGTAATATAAAGCAGATTGCAAGAGTTTTTCTCAGATATCTAAAAGTCAAGAGATAGGTAAGAATGGATATTGGACTGCTGGAAAATGAGGCTGGAGAAATAGTAATGGGGAACAAAGAAATACTGGAGGAACTGAGCAGGGACTTGCATCAGTTTTAACAGTGTTATACACCAAAAGTACACATGGGATATTCAGCCTCAACAAGATATCAAAGGCGATCTTAGAAATTTACAAGACAACAAACAATATGGAAATAGTAAATCCTGTGAAGAAACTCAACTTACATTCAATGGGTAGGACAAAAAATGCATATTCAAATTAATAAAAGGCTAATTGAAGGCTGATAGCATGTAGTTCTTCATGATTAAAATGGGGTTTGTGATATAGCAATGAGGGGAAAAGGTGAGAATTATTGAAGATACAGTTGACTGCCAGTGATGGAGAACACCAAGTGATTCAGAATGATGAAATTAAGGTCCATGTGTATTTTGTGGTGATTCTCTCTAATAATCCAGCTGAGACACTGAACAAATCAGATTCAAATAAAAACTGGCACAACAAATCATATGCTATTTTTTACGGTTGTTTAACATGCTACTCAGTTTCTGAACATATACACAAATGTGCATGTGTTTTTAAATGGCAGAACATACATTTGTTACAGAAAAAGAAGTTACATACATGAAATAGAAAACAAGAAATATCTTAACATGAATATCAAAAATGTAGTTGCAACATGTTTCTCAACAACATTCATTGCAGATTCAATCCCACAGAAATATCACTCTAAATCTTGACTGACAATTTCCATTTTCTTTCCAAGAATTGACACTTTTTAATGATTCATTTCCATTCTCACAGGCATGAACCTTTCACAATTCTGATGGCTTAAACTCTTTCATTTTCAATAAATTGAAGATTACTATCTGCCTGGAAATTTCACAGACTAGAAACCACTTGTGAAGTGACAAGATCCTCTGAGCTGACCTGATCTGAGAAACTGTTCTAACTTCTGAACTGAATTCTGGGTTATTCAGAACAAAACCTTTCGAAACTTCTGTTCTGAAGTCAAAACTAAACTAAATGCCTTAATGCGTTTACTCTGCCAGTTATAAATACAACAGTACTACCATGTTATCCATCAACACTACATGGTTCTCTTCGCCACTCAACTGCAATTCCATGCTGTCTTGCAACTGATATAATTAGATCTCTGACCCAAAATGAATTTCTGACTTAACACAGTTTTCTTTATCTACACTTAAGTTGTGAGGTGGTGAAACCACAGAAATTTCCTCCAACATCTGGAAGGCAAAGTATAGTACAGCAGTGTTGTTAACAAGAAATATCAATTATTTATTAACATTACCTGCTGTCAGAAATGGAGTTCCACAGTGTAACTATAGTTCGATTCCTTACAAAGCCACAACCATCATTCTCTGTTCAACTCAATGAATAAATATTCAGAATTTTCTTACTAATTTAGCACTTTTACTACGGTAACAGTACTGCAAGAACAATTACTTCTTCAACTCTTGTACATCAACCAAAGATCATGTTACCTCTAATTTCATTCAAGTCCTGGTTTATTAATATTGAAGAGCCACCAAAAATTAAGGAAGCTTTTCTTCTTACATGTATGTTCAGTGCCTGAAGTGTCACCTCCTCCACATACTGCCTTTGTGGTGGCTGTGGTGGGGAACAATTTATTGCTAATTTTCTTCTGAAATTTGCCTTTGTAAACAAGGTTTAGGGAGACATGTAGTGGTTTTACCCAAGATTTATGTCAAACATCTTTGTGATGCAGGACTCTGCACATTATGAGCTATTCATATGGATGCAAATTGACATCCAAATTGATGAAATACTCTCTTTAGTCCTCCCAAACCCACGGGTCTCTGAGTGTAAAGAGCTAGTCTCAAACGACTGCTGTAGACAGACACATTCCAAGGTACAGGAGTATTGGCTGAGGAACGCAATAATATTTGGATAACCACTAGACGAGCAATATGGGAGAAGTCAATTTCTAAGCGCTTTCAACTATAATACATTGAAGGACTGGGAACTGCACTACCCCTGAGCCTGTCTGCCTGAGAAGGAATGGCCATTGTGAACTCAAAGACAAATGAAAGAGCACTGAGACAGCTCAGAATGGAACATCTTGAACCACTGCAGTTTTGGTTTTACAGGTAGATCAACAATGCCCTTAGTTAGGGAATTCACACTATGGTGACAGACCAGCAAATACTTGGGTACATGTTCACATGTGGGTCTGCTGATGTTCTCAGAGTCAAAACAACTGTGTGGAGGCTTCATTGCAGAATACACACCAATAGGGTTCCTACCCTGCATTTGTATGTTGATGGACCACAAGAAATACTCTGTGAAAGCCTTGTCACAAATGTTGCACTGAAGAATTTATCTCCTGTGTGAATCTTGTAATGTCCTCGATCATCAAAGATATCAGGAAAGATTTTACTCCTCTGTGTGAATCCTCTGTTGGAGAATGATCTGTTGCATATGTTGCACGTGAATGTTTTCTCACCTGTGCAGATGCATTGGTTCTATGAAGGCTTTCTGATTGCAAGAACGATTTGTCACACACTTCACACTTGAATGGTTTGCCCTCTGTGTGGATGCCTTGATGTGTGCAAAGGATTCCTAACTGAGAAATCGAGATAACAAGCATGGGGCTGGATGAACACAGCAGGTCAAGCAGCATCATAGGAGCAGGAAAACAGC
>JAHRHZ010000002.1:2795140-2812803 GCA_024137785.1 Ginglymostoma cirratum
GCTGAAGGGTTTAGGCCCGAAACGTCAAGTTTTCCTGCTCCTATGATGCTGCTTGACCTGCTGTGTTCATCCAGCCCCATGCTTGTTATCTCGGATTCTCCAGCATCTGCAGTACCTTTTATCTCTTTATCCCTAACTGAGAAATCCCTGGTTTGCTGCTGAAACTTCTCTGTTTTGAGCAATGTTGAGAAGGGACTGGATGTCTTCACACAGTTCTGTAGTTGATCCTTGGGTGATAGTCAAGATCTATCTAGGTGTCTATCCTGTCTGTACTCTCTGGCGTGGTATGGCGCAATTTCTCTGTAAAGCAGGAAAAGGAAATTGATTTTCTCCAACTCCCTACACTACTTTGCAATAAGGGTTGATTTCTTAGTAATTCAGTTGTGATTTCTTCCTGGGAGGTGAGCATTTCTGTGTAAATCATCATTTATTCCTATCTTTAACTGCCCTAAAGAGGAGGTGCTAAGCCGCCTTCATCAACCACTGCTGCCTATGGTGAAGTAAGGACATCCACAGCATGCAAGTCCCCACTTCAATGTCTTTGAGGTAGCAGAAAGAGTTGAACCAGTTTCCAAGGCCCAGCACCTAACTTATTGACCAACCTGTTAATGGGCAGCAGGAAGATTTAATTTAGCTTCAATGACTTGTGGCAGAAGCCAAAAAGAAGAAACAATCTATTGATATACCTTTAATGGCACAAATCTAACATTTCACATGGCCAAGAAGAACTAGTGTCAGGCAAGCCACTGAGATTCAAGCAAATATGACAAGAAAAAGAGAAAAATAAGGTGGCACCATTGATCTGAATGAAATTAAATCTTCACTAAAAGTCCAACGAGTCCAACACTCTGGTATTTCAAAATTACAGACACTTTAGTGTTTCATCAAAGAAAAGTTATTCCAGTTTCTTGGAAATACATCAGGAACATTGCAGCATTGTTAGGTGTACAACCAGGGCTCACCAAGGAGTGTGGCATTTAGAGGTGCCCTGAGACACTGAAGTTCTGACAAAACACTGTAAAATCCACGACTACATAGGATTGCACAAATTTTCCAATCCTGTTATCACTAAGAAAATTCAGATGACAGAAACTAACAAAGTTTTCAAAAGGATGCAGATGAGGAGAAAATGAATTTGCAGTACAACCCACTTGAGCTCTGGGATGAATCTTTAACCTGCTATTCAGACAGCAAAGCAACGCGGTGAACAAATGAGTCCAGCGGATGGTGAACAAATTTGTCCAGCAGATTTGACTATAGTGTCGGATGATGAGATGACCCAGGTTCAAAAGAAAGATCTTATCCTTCATCTTCAGGGAACGACCATCAGTCCCATTGACAAAAGCAATACTAAATAAGCAGGAAACCTGGAGTAACATGCTTGATGATGTGAAAATATTGAATTCACCAGGAAATCACCCACAGAGGGCCAATGAAGATGTTCAACTTACCCAATACGTCAAATTAAAGCACTTACATACTTCAACATGGATAATTCACCAGATTGAGAATTAAGATATTTTTCTTGCACAAAATGAAGATGAGCTGCATATGACTCAACTGTGGCCAAACCAAACTCCACAAATTCAGGATATGGTCAAGAGGAAATGAGCTGGCATGAGCTACAATAGATATTCATCCCATTAAAGATTCCTCAGATGATGTCATGGGACACCTCCCTGAGTTAACAGGGATGAGTTCCTCAGTGAAGGGAATTTGGGAGACAAAGTGTTCCCTCAGATAAAGGAATGCGCCAACAATGGCTTTGAGCAGGAATGACACCCATTTTGACAGACTTTGAAAAGATAAAAAAACCTTCTAAAATGGTAGACTGAGATTATGTGTATCTTGCAGCTGTTCCTGACATTCAGGCTTATTTCTAGATTTAATTCCAGATTTCATACAGTTATTACATTTGAGTAGTAGAGAATGTTTATTTTGATTCATTTTTAGCTCTTTTCTCCACAAAATCGACATTTAGGTAACTACGTGAATAGGAAATAGATGGGTTAAGCGCAGGCAGTTCAGGGTATATTAGCTTGGGATTATGGTCAGTACAGACTGGTTGCACCAAAAGGTCTGTTTCCTTACTGTATGACTCTATTACTCTATAAATGATGTTCTAGGAGAGAAATATTGACAGACCAGTCAAGTCTAAAATCTACTACACTCTTGTCTGTTAACCAGCACTCAATCCATGTTCATATTTTCACTTTAATTGCATGACCCTGCACTCTGTGACTTATTCCTATATGACTCCTCCCTGAATGTTTGTTTTTGAAAATGCAAACACACGACACCCACTGGGACCCCAGGATCACATCACAACTGAGAGACGCTGCCATCATGTTGAGAACTATTACAACACAGTCGTCGCAGGGTCAGAGAAAACACAACAAAGTGAAGCAATCTGTGAACTTGTGCAAGAGACATGACTAGAGAGGACAGCAAGACACATTCACTGGGAAACTCAATCCATACCTTCCCGACTCCAGGGAGAGATAGCATACAGAACTGAATCGTTCAGCAGTTACAATGTATTCAAAAGGCAGACTGAACAATGAAGCCTGTTATTCATTTCTTTTCTGTTGCAGTAGAGATCATTGCTGAAATGGAAAATAAGCCTCAAACCATCCAGAAAATTAAAGATGGGATCTTGTCAATGGAAGCCAGTGAGCAAGAGGCAGCAATACACATGATCTCTGAGTTGCTAATAATTATTCAAGGAAGTTCGATGTCAGCCGGGAATTGCTGGGCAATCTTGTGGGGATACTGCTTGAAGGACTAATTCCACACTGTGCTGATCGTTCTCTTGCAGTTCAACAGATGGCCCTCAATGCAGTCTCTCCATCCAGTTAGTGAGTGAAGGAGCCAGCACAGAACAGCATCAAGAGCAGTCAGGGATTCTGAAGACCCTTTCTGAAGAACTGATCATTCCCTTGTAGTTCAACAGATGGCTCTTGATGCAATCTATACCAGTCTATCCATCCAGTTATTGGGCGAAGGAGTCACCTGGTCAGAACCTCCGGATGGAACCTGATGAAACAGTCTAGTTCCAGAAATGTCATCAGATCATGGAGCCAATTTGCCAGAGCTTGTCCCATGGTTAGCTGGATGACTGCTGGTCATTGTCTGTGGCAGCTTATCTGTCCAACATCTCAGCTGTGCCTGGGTCACTTCCTTGCTCTTAGAAAACCTCTTCCTACAACAGAGACAACAATTTCAGGGCTGGATTTCAGATATCCTTCATTTGCTGGGGTTTCATCTGCAATTAATCTCTCGCCAGCTGAAATGGCAGGTTCTTCAAGGGATAACCGCTTTGACCTCACAGAACTCGACAGCAGTTATGTCTCAGCCACTGCTCTGTTGCCCCTCCTTGGGGACAAGTTCTTCCAGGCTATGTGGAGAGCTGCAGCTTAGCGTACAGCCTGAGTGGTGAGTGCTATCAAACATCTTGTGTACTCACTCGAAAGAAAAACCTGCCCCATCAATGGTGACATGTACTCGGCCAATGTCTCCTTGACTGACATCCACGGCCTATATGAAATTCTTACTCAGCCCAGAATGGCAGATGTGGTGACAACATTGTTCCCACAGATAGTCAGTGGCCTATGTGTATCTCTCACCAGTTGGGTGAGTTTCTCTCTGCCCAATGATTCGGAATTTGATTCACAGCAGAGAGGTTTCACAAATAAGTTTGATGTTGATACAAGCCGGTCACTGAATGACAAGTGTGTGAGGTTACTTGAGGTCCTTTTTGATCAGGTCGGTTGAAGTGACATCTGTGACAAAATGGTGATGGTAGGAGGATCCAACAGCGAGTAGGGGTTGCATTTGATCAGTGGGTTGTTCTGCTGGCCAGAGCAATGACTGCACCTGACAGTGATGATTTGTGTGACACTGTTCATCAACTATTGTCAGACAGTCCCTAAGATAATCTCATTTGGGAAACTCCTGAAAGCTTTGTGTGTTTCAGATCTGGGTCTCAGAGACCCTGTGATTAACAGCTTGATCCAATACCTGTGCTGGTAAGACTCCTCACCTATTACTCAACTGCTCTGAGTCAGAACTTTAGAAGACATTATTTTTGGAGTGAGGTGACACCATTGGAGTATGACAGATGTATTGGTGAGTCTGTTGGGGAATAAACAGAACACCAATGTTTTCACTTTGCTGAAAGTTGTCTTACCTGCGAAAAAACATTCTTCAGGCACCAGCAGAAACAATCAAGCCCTTTTTAAATTCAATCTTCACCAGGATTCAGTCACTCTTTGGGGCAGGTAGTGAGCACGTCTCAGTGGAAGCCTTCCAAATGGACAGAATATCAGCCAAGTTTGGGGAGTCTGGTGACTTCCAGCAACAGATGCATGCTAAGATCATGTGCTTGCTATTGCACGTGGGCAGTAAGAGTGAGAAAATCATCCAATGTTGTAGTGTAACACTGCAGATGTTCTTCTCATTCACTGAATCTACAAAGGCTTGCTCCTTAATTGAAGAGTATCTGGAAGAACCAAGCTGGAGTTACCTGGACTTTCTGTGATGCATTTCACATCAACCCATTTATCCTGGCCCCAACATGGTGGATTCTTACATCTCGGACTGTGTGTCTTTCATCTCCAACCATGACCACCTTCATTTTGGTGTCGGGCGGCAGTTCGAAGCGGGAAGAGCGGCAGCCAGCACCAGAGGCCTGACGGGAAGGTAAGACGGTTTAAAAACTTACCTCGAGCGGCGAGCGGTCTTCATTTTGGTGTCAGGCGGCAGTTCGAAGCAGGAAGAGCAGCAGCAAGCACCAGAGGCCTGGGGGAAGGTAAGACGGTTTAAAAACTTACCTTGAGCGGTGGGCGGTCTTCATTTTGGTGTTGGGCGGCAGTTCGAAGCGGGAAGAGCGGCAGCGAGCACCAGAGAAGCGGGAAGAGTGGCAGCGAGCACCAGAGGCCGGACAGGAAGGTAAGACGGTTTAAAAACTTACCTCGAGCGGCGAGCGGTTTTTTTGTCACCAGGAGCGGCGGGAGACGGAGCAGAGGTGACGTTGGAGACCAGGAGGTTGTGAGGAAGGTAAGGAATTAGTATATATTTAAGCAGCAGCTAAACCCGAGATGCTACACGTGTAGTATCTCCCTCCCACCCTCCTCCTCTAACCAGAAGAAAAAGACTCTGCAAGGTAAGTTTTTTTTTAAAAATATATTTAAGTGCATTGTTTGGTATTAGTTAGTTGAGTCAGAGCTAAGGCTTACAATGGCAGGGGACCTCAGACCCGTGGCATGTGCCTCTTGCTTGATGTGGGAGATCAGGGACGTGACTGACGTCCCTGACTGTTACACTTGCAGGAAGTGTGTCCAGCTGCAGCTCTTGTTTGACCGCATGACGGCTCTGGAGTTGCGGGTGGACTCACTGTGGAGCATCCGCGATGCTGAGAAGGTCGTGGATAGCACGTTTAGTGAATTGGTCACACCGCAGATTAGGATTGCTGAGGGAGACAGTGAATGGGTGACCAAAAGGCAGAGAAAGAGCAGGAAGGCAGTGCAGGTGTCCCCTGCGGTCATCTCCCTCCAAAACAGGTATACCGTTTTGGATACTGTTGGGGGAGATGGCTCACCAGGGGAGGGCAGCAGTTGCCCGGATCATGACACCATGGCGGGCACTGCTGTTCAGAAGGGCGGGAAAAAGACTCATAGGGCCATAGTCAAAGGGGATTCTATTGTAAGGGGAGTAGATAGGCGGTTCTGTGGCTGAAAACGGGACTCCCAGATGGTATGTTGCCTCCCAGGTGCTCGGGTCAGGGATGTCACCGATCGGCTACAGAGCATTCTGAAAAGGGAGGGTGAACAGCCAGTTGTTGTGGTGCATATAGGCACCAATGAAATAGGTAAAAAACGAGATGAGGTCCTGAAAGCAGAATTCAGGGAGCAAGGAGAGAAGTTAAAGAGGAGGACCTCAAAGGTAGTGATCTCAGGGTTGCTACCAGTGCCGCGTGCTAGCCAGGGTAGAAATGAAAGAATAGGCAGGATGAACACGTGGCTTGAGGGATGGTGTAGGAGGGAGGGGTTCAGATTTGTGGGACACTGGGACCGGTTCTGGGGAAGGTGGGACTATTACAAATTGGATGGTCTACACCTGAACCAGACTGGAACTAGTGTCCTAGGGGGAGTTTTTGCTAGGGCTGTTGGGGAGGGTTTAAACTAATGTGGCAGGGGTCTGAGAACCAGAGGAGAAGACTAGTGGACAGTGAGGTGGAAACTAGAGACTGTAAGGATCATGAAGTTAGCATTACCAAGGGGAAGAGTAGGCAGAGAGCAGATGAACGCCAAGGAACTGGTGGTCTGAACTGCATATACTTTAATGCAATGAGTATAGTGGGTAAGGCAGACGAACTTAGGTCTTGGATTAGTGCCTGGGAGTATGACATTATTGCGATCACAGAGACTTGGTTGAAGGAAGGGAATGATTGGCAACTAAATGTCCCAGGATATAGATGCTTCAGACAGGACAGGGAGGGAAGTAAAAGGCGGGGAGGAGTTGCATTGCTGGTCAGGGATGATATCACGGCTGTGCTGAAGGAGGGCACTATGGAGGGCTTGAACAGTGAGGCATTATGGGTAGAGCTGAGAAATAAGAAGGGTGCAGCTACATTGTTGGTGCTGTACTACAGGCCTCCCAACAGTGAGCGTGAGGTAGAAGAACAAATAGGTCGACAGATTATGGAAAGATGTAGAGGCAACAGGGTGGTGGTGGTGGGAGATTTTAATTTTCCCAACATTGACTGGGATACACTTAGTGTCAGAGGTCTGGATGGGGCAGAATTTGTAAGGAGCATCCAGGAAAGTTTTCTAGAGCAGTATGTCAATAGTGCAACTAGGGAAGGGGCCATATTGGACCTAGTGTTGGGGAATGAGCCAGGCCAGGTGGTAGAAGTTGCAGTGGGGGATTTCTTTGGGAATAGTGACCACAATTCTGAGAGTTTTAGAATACTCGTAGACGAAGATGAGAGTGGTCCTAAGGGAAGAATACTAAACTGGGCCAAGGCCAATTATATCAAAATTCGACAGGAGCTGGGAAATGTGGATTGGGGACAGCTATTTGAAGGGAAGTCCACATTTGATATGTGGGAGGCTTTCAAAGATAGGTTGAAGATAGTGCAGGATAGGCATCTCCCTTTGAAAACAAGGGATAGGAAAGGAAAGATTCATGAACCGTGGATGACAGGAAAAATCGTGCGACTAGCCAAGAGGAAAAGGGAAGCGTACATAAGGTCCAGGCAGCTAAGAACAGAACGGTCCTTGGAGGAATATCGGGAGAGTAGGACCAATCTTAAACGAGGAATCAAGCGGGCTAAAAGGGGTCATGAAATAACTTTAGCGAACAGAATTAAGGAGAATCCCAAGGCCTTTTATTCATATATAAGAAGCAGGAGGGTAACTAGAGAAAGGGTTGGTCCACTAAAGGATAAGGAAGGTTTTGTGTCGAACCTGAGAAAATGGGTGAGATTCTCAATGATTACTTTACATCAGTGTTCACTGAGGAGAGGGACATGATGAATGTTGAGATTAGAGATAGAAATTTGTTTACTCTGGATCACGTTGACATAAGGAGGGAAGATGTGTTGGGTAGGCTAAAGGATATTAAGGTGGACAAATCCCCAGGACCGGATGGGATCTATCCGAGGATGCTGAGGGAGGCGAGAGAGGAAATAGCTGGGGCCCTGACAGATATCTTTGTAGCATCCTTAAACACAGGTGAAGTGCTGGAGGACTGGAGAGTTGCTAATGTTGTCCCCCTGTACAAGAAGGGTAGTAGGGTTATTCCAGGTAACTACAGACCAGTAAGCCTGACGTCAGTGGTGGGAAAGTTGCTGGAGAAGGTACTGAGGGATAGAATCTATTTATATTTGGAAAAGAATGGGCTTATCAGTGATAGGCAACATGGTTTTGTGCAGGGGAGATCATGCCTTACTAACTTAATAGAGTTCTTTGAGGAAGTGACCAAGTTGATAGATAAAGGAAGGGCTGTAGATGTCATCTGCATGGACTTTATTAAGGCGTTTGATAAGGTTCCCCATCGTAAACTAATGGAGAAAGTGAAGTCACATGGGGTGCAGGGTGTTCTAGCTAGGTGGATAAAGAACTGGTTGAGCAACAGGAGACAGAGAGTAGTAGTTGAAGGGAGTTTCTCGAAATGGAGAAAGGTGACCAGTGGTGTTCCACAGGGATCAGTGCTGGGGCCACTGTTGTTTGTGATATACATAAATGATCTGGAAGAGGGCATAAGTGGTCTGATCAGTAAGTTCGCAGATGACACGAAGACTGGGGGAGTAGCAGAAAGCATAGGGGATTGTCAAAGAATACAGGAGAATATAGATAGACTGAAGAGTTGGGCGGAGAAGTGGCAGATGGAGTTCAATCCGGGCAAGTGTGAGGTGATGCATTTTGGGAGATCTAATTCTAGAGCGAACTATACTGTAAACGGAAGAGCCTTGGGAAAAGTTGATGAGCAGAGAGATCTGGGAGTTCAGGTCCATTGTACCCTGAAGGTGGCTGCACAGGTGGATAGAGTGGTCAAGAAGGCATATGGTATGCTTGCCTTCATCGGACGGGGTATTGAGTATAAGAGCTGGCAGGTCATGTTAAAATTGTACAAGGCTTTGGTTCGGCCGCAATTAGAATACTGTGTACAGTTCTGGTCGCCACATTACCAAAAGGATGTGGAAGCTTTGGAGAGGGTACAGAGAAGGTTTACGAGGATGTTGCCTGGTATGGAAGATGCTAGCTATGAAGAGAGGTTGAGTAGGTTAGGATTGTTTTCATTAGAAAGAAGGAGATTGAGGGGGGACCTGATTGAGGTCTTCAAAATCATGAAGGGTATAGACAGGGTTGATAGAGATAAGCTTTTTCCCAGGGTGAGGGATTCAATAACAAGGGGTCACGCGTTCAAGGTGAGAGGAGAAAAGTTTAAGGGGGATACACGTGGAAAGTACTTTACACAGAGGGTGGTAGGTGCCTGGACCGCGTTGCCAGCAGAGGTAGTAGAGGCAGGCACGGTAGATTCATTTAAGGTGCGTCTGGACAGATGCATGAGTAGGTGGGGAGCAGAGGGATACAGATCCTTAGGAATTGGGCGATAGGTTTAGACAGTGGATTTGGATCGACACAGGCTTGGAGGGCTGAAGGGCCTGTTCCTGGGCTGTAAGTTTTCTTTGTTCTTTGTTCTTTGTACCTCCACGATCATGCAGTGGTCCTGGCAACATTACTAATGAAGTAGACACGTCGGTTCTGACTCACCTGACGGACCTCCTGGTGCAAAATATTAATTGGCAATTGCTGCTGTCCCGCACCCAAATGAGGTCTCAGTACATCAGGTTCTGATTATGGTCCAGACCCTTGTCTTCCTAACACAAAGTAATCTTCTCCAAATGCTCAGCTTCAAAATACGAACAGATCTTCTGAATATCAGTGTATGTGTAATACCAATGGATCTTCTCACCTTCATCACAACATTTGATGTCCATCAGACTCTTAATTTTCTAACAGCATCTCATCTCTGTAAGATCCTCGCCATTCTAACACCAAGTGCTCTCCCAGGGCTTAAATTCTGTATCACCACTGATCTCCTCCAGATCGTGGACACTGTAACAACAATTGATCTTCTCCAGATCCTCACTCCTCACTCTTAGAGCAGAAGCTGTTCAAAAAACATATACCTTTTCATAATACTGGTTGATCTCATCCAGAGCCTCCAGCTCATAAAAGCAATTGACCCTTCTCCAGTTATATTTGGATATATTGTAAAGAAATAATTTTATTGCAAAGAACTATTCTGCTTCAATGTAAAAGATACTGTGGCAATATTGTTGGGTCTGCATGTGTCACATAAATGCACTCACCTTCTGGGAGTGGAGACTGCTGGACCATCAGGGTCATCACTTCCTGGGCAGCAGATGAATAGTGGGCAAGGTTCAAGGTCTTCACTCATCTTCTGGGAGTGGAGCTGACGAAGACACCTCCAGAGACTCATCGACCCCACCGGAATTCATAAAGGCTGACAAAAGTGAATTTAGCACAAAACAGGTAGCTGATTGGTAGTCATTACATTGTTTTCTCCACTTTAAAGAGATAGTAAGAAAATGTAAAAGTTGTAGCTTTTATTTAAATAAAGTGTTCAGATTTTTTTTTACTTGTCTGACTAAAAAACGTTTTGAATAATGGTACATCAGGGGAGCTCAGTCTCATTGGTGGCGGTCCCTGCAGGATACGGGAAATCATATGCTCCTGCAGTATGGATGATCACATCTGTAGAAAGTAGCACTGATTTGATCAGCTTGAGAACAGGGTTTCAGAGCTTTGACTGAAGGCAGAACAGTGATCTGCCAGGCTGAGAATTTTGTGGATGGTACATTCTTGGACATGGTCATCTGGCAACTTAAAGAACTGTTTCTGACTGATGGTGACCACTGGTCAGAAGAAGGGAGGAAATCAGAGATTCAGGAAAGCCCCAGAGTGCAGATTTTCTGTGTTGGAAAACAGCGAGCGTGATGGGAAGTGCAGTCAGAGCTAAGCTGCACAAGGTGGGGAGCAGAGAGGGAGAACCATAGTGGCAGGAAACTCAATCATGAAGAGGACTCACAGGTATTCTGCAGCCACAGATGTCATTTCAGAATGGTGACTAGCCTTCCTGGGGCCACAGTCAAGAATTTCACTGAATGCTACAGTGCATTCTGAAGAGGGAGGGTGAACAATCAGAAACGGTTCAAATTGGTACCAATGACAACGGTAGGACGAGGGAAGAATAAGAACGTAAAGATTTATGTTGCAGATTAAAAAAGCAAGACCTCAAAGGGTGCCATCCCGGGATTACTCCTAGTATCACACACTGGTGAATACTCGAACAGGTGGATAGACCAGATGAATGTGCTGGAGTAGAAACAGGGCTTAAGATTTCTGGATGACTGGGTCCATTTCTTGGGATGGCAGGGCATATACAAGCCTGCTGGTTTGTACCTGAACCACAACAGGGCTACCATCCTTCTGGGGAGATTTGCTACTGCACTTTTGGTGCGGGTTTAAACTAACTTGGCAGCAAGAATAGATTGCACAGTAGGGTGTGATGCGCAGAGAAGCATTGAAGAAGGACTACGTCAGTGTAGCAAAAATGCATAAGTCGACACTGTTGATTAGCACATGGGATACAATAGTGTTGCTAGAATGGAGACTCGGCTGACGGAGTGGCAGACTGGCAACAATATTCCATGTTATAGAAGCTTCAGGCCAGCAGGCAAGGTGCAAGAGGCAGTGTTGCAATATTGATCAAGGGATCAATTACTGCAAAGACAAAGATGACATCTTTGAGGACACCTCAAATGAGACCAAAACAAAAATGAAGCAATCACATTGCTGGCGCACTGTATACCCCCAAATAATCAAAGAGAGATGAGAAGACTGATACATAAACAAATCTCACAAAAGTGTAAAAACAGTGCAAGGCTTAAACACTTAATGGTAAGATCCTGGCAAGTGTTGCTAAACAAAGAGACCTTGGAGTGCAGGTTCATAGTTCCTTGAAAGTGGAGTCTCAGGTAAATAGGATAGTGAAGAAGGCATTTGGTATGCTTGCCTTTATTGGACTGTGCATTTAGTATGGGAGTTGGGAGGTCATGTTGAGGCTGTACAGGACATTGGTTAAGCCACTTTTGGAATACTCTGTGCAATTCTAGTCATCCTGCTATAGGAAGGATGTTTTGAAACTTGAAAGGTTTCAGAAAACATTTACAAGGATGTTGCCAGCTAAGAGAGAGGCTGAATAGGCTGGGGCATCGAAGGCTGAGGGGTGACCTTATAGAGCTCTTTAAGTTCATGAGGGGCATCGACAGGGTAAATAGTTAAGGTCTTTTCCCAGGGTGGGGGAGTCTAAAACTAGAGGGCTTAGGTTTAAGGTGAGAGGGGAAAAATTTAAAAGGGACCTAAAAGGCAACCTTTTCACACAGAGGAGGTGCGTACACAGGCTAAGCTGCCACAGGAAGACATGGAAGCTGGTACAATTACATTTACAAGGTATCTGGATGGGTATATGAATAGGAAGGATTCAGAGAGACGTGGGCCAAATGCTGGCAAATGAGACTAGATTTATCAAGGATATCTGGTTGGCATGTACAATTTAGACTGAAGGGTCTATTTTCACGCTGTACATCTCTATTACTGTATAAGATTAGGGTGATAAGAGTAGGGGATTTCAATTAACCCAACATTATGTGGGATAAAGAAAATGTGAAAGGCACAAAGGTGGCAGAATTCTTAAAATGTGGACAGGAAGGCTCAATGAGCAGGAGGTTTAGCAGGGATTTGAGGAAATATTTTTTATCCCAAGTCCGGTGGGTGTCTGGAACTCATTATCTAAAAGATGGGAATGCTCAAAACATTTATCAAATATTCAGATAAGCACTTGAATTGCCACAGCATATAAGGCTACATGTCAAATACTGAAAAATGGGATTTGAACAGCCACAAGCATGATGGGTTGAAGCGTCTCTTTCCATTCTGTAAAAACGCAATGTATCAGTGAAATGAATCAGTGCAGTAATTCACACAGACAGCAATGAAGTGAATCACTGCGGGAATTCACATTGACAGCAGTGAAGAGAATCAAGGCAAAAGACATACCTTTTATTTACAGAGCCAGCTGCTCAAGGTAGAGGTCCAGGGTGAATGTTAAGATATAGATGGGTCAATACATGAATGGTTGGGAGTTAGGGTGGGTAGATGGGTGAAGGAACTAGGTAAGTAAATGGTACAAGTGTAGTCAGTGTGTCAAGTAACAGCTGGGGAGGGTAGGAGAATGTACAGGTAGGTTAGGTGTTACTCAGGTCAGGAGAGATTGTTGGGATGGGAGTTCAATCTGATTGAGGTGATCAGGTGTTGGGGATGGTCAGGTTGGGTCCAGGGAGGTGGCTGGTCAGGTCAGGCCATGCGGTTGTCCGGCCAAGAGTCAGAGGTGACAGGGATCCGTTGGCTACAGTCAATGGGTCAGAGGTTAGTTTGGGGGTTACAGTTTAAAATCTCCTGGGCAACTATCAAGTTAAATGTTATACCTCACTGGGGTAGCACACTGCAAATCAAGCCCCACTACTCTTGGAGACATCAAAAAAATTAAAAGATATTAAAAAGTACACGAAATTCTCCAATTTACCTGTGTTTTAGACCCAAACAAACAGAAAACACTGACTAAGTTTCTGTACTTAATAAGAATGTCTACATATTACAAGTAAGTAGATTCTAGCTACAGGTCCACAATTAGGGGCTTCTGGCATATAACTGTACTAGTTAAAACTCTAATACCCTTTCAAACTCCCCTTTGCACCCAGACACAGGGGTAAAAAAGTAACAGTGGCTCCCGTTCATCACATGCAGAGATGATTCTTGTGAATCTTGGTCAGAAAGCTGTCTCTTGGTCTTGTTTCGCCAGATGCTTTCACTAGTTTGCAGATGACACAGGAACCAATTCATCTTTTAAAAAAATCTCAAACTGATTAATTAAAAACAATCGTTTACAGCAACTGCTGAAGCAAAACTAAATTCTTCAGGTGTATAGTAGGTTTTGCTGCAGACAACAGAAACAGTTCCTAAACTCCAAGCTGCCTCAAGCTGTTCAGTTACTTGAGAACGAATCACAGTTGTTGGCAGGCAGAAGCCTTGGTCAGCAAGAACTGTTCAATGCTCCACAACCCAATCAGCTACTAACTGCCAAAACTCCATTGTACACAACTCTGTGGTTCCAACTTGCCTGCAAAGTACATTTCAGATACTGCTGGAACCAGATGCCTGCAATGAGAGTCAGGTTACTTGCTTTCAAAACATTCAACAATCCTCCAACAATCCTCGGTTTTAAAACAGTTCTTTTCTCATTTCAGACCACAATTAAAAACACAGAAAAATAAACTGACACAAAATTTATATGAGTATATTGGAACCGAGCAAAGTCTCTGACACTAATTCAGACTTGGAGACTTTTTTTAGTAATTTTCCCCATTGGACTTTGAAACTTCTCAGGAAATTTCCATCAAGTCAGTATGTTGGAAGTTGCAAGGGGTTTCATTGAACATTTTGTGCTTTATGACCAGTTTCTGACGACCTCGAGATTAGAAGATCTAGATCAATGTTTTCATTGGGTTTTTGCCTCCTGAAGCACGTTACTTCTTGTTGAATCTGGAATATTTCATACTGTGTACCACCATCAACTTCCTTCTTAGACAATGCAGCACTCGACCGCATGTCATTGATGTACATCTGCTTCCCTTGCTTGTACTTCACTTCCCAGTGATATCTCTGTCCATTAAATAACATACTTTGCAGGACACAATAACCAGAGCACAATAATCAGATTCAATCTATGTACAGTATTGTTTAGCTGGTGTTAACTCTCTGGATAGAAACACAACTGGTTGTCTTCACTGCATGGGGTTTGGCCTAAGTCCTGTTTCATTGGCAGGGTGACTCTACTGTTGACAACATAGTCCCTCAGCACTGGTATTGTTGCCACTAGTTGTCTGATGGGAGTGAAAGCTGTTTCTCGTTCTGTGTCCCAGTCCCACTGAACACCCTGCACAATGAGTTTGTACAGTTATTTTTAATTCACTCATGGGACATTGGCATAGTTGTTACTGTTCGCCCCTAGTTGCCCTTGAAAAGTGGTGGTGAGGTGCCATCTTGAACGACTGCAGTCTTTGTTCTGTAGGTAGATCAACAATGCCCTTAGGAAGGGAATTCATATTGTGATGACAGAATGGCAAATATTTGGGTATATGGTTCCCATGTGGGTCTGCTGACATTCTGAGAGATAAAACAACTGTGTGGAGGCTTCATTACAGAACATACACCAACAGGGTTCCTACCCTGCATTCGTGTGTTGATGGACCAGGAAAAATGCTACGTGAAAGCCTTGACACAAAAGTTGCATCAAAGCATTTCTCTCCTGTGTGTATCTTGTAATGTCCTAGATCATCAAAGATATTAGGAAAGGCTTATCACAAACCTTTTACTCCCCTGCGTGAATCCTCTGGTGGAACAAGAGGTTCCAGGACCGTGAGAATGATTTGTTGCATACATTGCACATGAAAGGTTTCTCCCCTGTGTGGATGCATTGGTGCCTGTGAAGGCTTTCTGACTGTGAGAACGATTTGTCACACACTTTGCACTTGAAAGGTTTGCGCTCTGTGTGGATACGTTGGTGTGTGCGCAGGATCCCTGACTGAGAGAACGATTTGTCACACACTTCACAGGTGAATGGTTTCTCCCCAGTATGAATGTGATGGTGTGTGCGGAGGGTTGATGATGACGAAAACGATTTATTGCAAACTTCACAAGTGAATGGTTTCTCGCCTGTGTGAATTCTCTTATGAAGCAGCAGGTTGCATGATCTTGAGAACGATTTGTTGCACACATCACATATGAATGGTTTCTCTCCTGTATGAATACGCTGATGTCTGCAGAGGTACGATGAATCTGAGAATGATTTGAAACATACTTCGCACGTGAATGGTTTCTCCCCTGTATGGATGCGTTGGTGTTTGTGGAGTGTTGATGACACTGAGAATGATTTGTCACATACTTCGCACGTGAATGGTTTCTCCCCTGTGTGAATCCTCTGATGGAGCAAGAGACCTGATGTGTCAGAGAATGATTTGTCACAAACCTTGCACATGAATGGCTTCTCCCCTGTGTGAATGCGTTGGTGTATGCGGAGCTGTCCTGACTGTGCAAATTTTTTGTCACACACATCACATGTGAATGGTTTCTCCCCTGTGTGGACACGTTCATGTGTGCGCAGGTTCTCTGACTGAGAGAATACTTTGTCACACACCTTGCATCTGAAAGGTTTCTCCCCTGTGTGGATGCGTTGATGCACACGGAGGTGTGAGGACACGGAGAATGATTTATCACATACCTCACATGTGAATGGTTTCTCCCCCGTGTGAATCCTCTGATGGCGCAAGAGTCTCGACGAGTCTGAAAATGATTTGTCACAGACCTTGCACTTGAACAGTTTCTCCCCTGTGTGGATGCGTTGGTGTCTGCAGAGGTTCTCTGACTGTGAGAATGATTTCTCACACACCTCACACCTGAATGGCTTCTCCCCTGTGTGAATGCGTTGGTGTTTGCGCAAGGTTGATGACTGGGAGAATGATTTGATACACACTTCACACGTGAATGGCTTTTCCCCTGTGTGAATAAGTTGGTGCACAAGGAGTTTCGATGACTGCAGGAATGATTTGTTGCATATCTCACATAAGAATGATTTTTTCCCCATGTGAATGCGCCGGTGATTCACCAGGCCTGATAACTGTGCAAAGCCCTTGTCACAAACCTCACATTTAAATAGCTTCTTCCCAGTGTGACTGTGTTGCTGATTCATGAGCATTGACGATCGTGTGAAATTTCACGAATACAGCTCACTCTTGAACTCTTCCCTGTAGGAATGAGTCAGTGGGTCATGAGGCTTAATGAATGATGGAAGCTCTCACCACACTTGGAACCCACTCTCATTACTTCCCAGCCTCACCCTGACCAATCACCCACAGCCAAACGTTCGGAGAGGCTGGTTTTGAAGGAAGGCTCCACATCACCAACCAGTTTTAGATCTGGAGATACGTTAATGCTCCCTGGACCCAGGTGATTTCCAGATGACGGTTTCACTGCCCAACCTTCTCTGTGTTGAGCAATGCTGTGATGGGACTGGATATCTTCCCACAGTTTTGCAGTTCTTCCTTGGGGGATGGTCAGGATCTATCTGTGGTGTCTACCCTCTCTGTATTCTCTGAAGTAGTACAGTGCAATCCTTCTGTAAAACAGGAAAAGGAAACATGATTTCCTGCAACTCCCTCTATTCCTTTTTCGAGGGGATGATTCCTCAGTAATTTTTTTTATTCATTTTTTCATTGGATGCATGTTTCTATGTAAATCATCACTCATTCCCACCTCTAATTGCCTGAAGAGGAGGTGCTAAGCCATCTTCATCGACCACTGCTATTCATGGTGGTGTAGGCACATCCACAACACCGATAGTGATAAAGTATTGGGGAAGCAATAGTTAGAAGTTTTGCTGAAATAATGATGTACCATTACTTTTGGAATGTGTGCCTGTGTTTGTAACAAACTGAAGGCTGCAGCTGTTCTTCCCACAGCTGGGGCTGCTTTCTCTATTCAATGGGACATTGTTAACTGCACTGCTTATCTGCTTATGACGCATGTGAACAGTATGGGATGTGATAACAAGAGCTATAAACTGTACTGCTTTTATGCTATACACAGAGGTCCGACGAGAGTCCACCAAGTGAGAGCTCGACTGTTACTTTGGTCTTGACTCTGGACTTCTCGCCAGCTAAGCTAAAATAAAGAAGTTAATGGAACTCTTGTGGGGTCCGGACGTTTTTGAGTCAACAATAGTGTTAACGACTTGGATGGAGAGAAATATGTTAAGTATGCTCAGGAAGAATTTCTCATGCAGTATGTCGATGGCTCTACTGGAGAAGGGGCATAACTTGACTTCCTCTTGGGCAGAGCAAGTGACGGAAGTAACAAGCATGGGGCTGGATGAACACAGCAGGTCAAGCAGCATCATAGGAGCAGGAAAACTTGACGTTTCGGGCCTAAACCCTTCATCAGAAATGATTTCTGATG
>JAHRHZ010000002.1:2813203-2834081 GCA_024137785.1 Ginglymostoma cirratum
GACATGTCCATCCTGGGCCTCCTGCAATGCCACAGTGATGCCACCCAAAGGCTGCAGGAACAGCAAATCATATTCAGCCTGGGAACCCTGCAGCCCAATGGCATCAATGTGGATTTCACAAGCTTCAAAATCTCCCCTCCCCCAACCGCATCCCAAAACCAGCCCAGCTCATCTCCACCTCCCTAACCTGTTTTTCCTCTCACCCCAAGCCACACCCCCATCTCCTATCTACTAACATCATCCCGCCCCCTTGACCTGTCCGTCCTCCCTGGACTGACCTATCTCCTCCCCACCCCCCTACCTACACTCACCTTTACTGCCTCCATCCCCGCCTCTTCGACTTGTCTGCCTCCTCTCCACCTATCCTCTCCTCTATCCATCTTCTATCCGCCTCCCTCTCGCTCCCTATTTATTTCAGAACCCTCTTCCCCTCCCCCATTTCTGATGAAGGGTTTAGGCCCGAAACGTCAAGTTTTCCTGCTCCTATGATGCTGCTTGACCTGCTGTGTTCATCCAGCCCCATGCTTGTTATCGCAAGTGACGGAAGTGTTAGTTGGGGAGCACTTTAGGAATAGTGACCAAAATTCCACTGGTTTTACAAATAGCTGTGGAAAAGGATAGGTCTGATCCACAGTTAGAGTTCTAAATTGGGGTAAGGCCAATTTTGATTTTCTTAGACAGAAACTTCTAAAAATTGATTGGGTGAGGCTGTTTGCAGGCAAAGGAATGTCTGCTAGGTGGGAGACTTTCAAAAGTGAGTTAATGAGAGTTCAGGGCCAGCATGTTCCTATTAGAGTGAAGGATATGGCTAGCAGGAGTAGGCAACCCTGGATGATTAGAGTTATTGAGACACTTGTATTAAAAAAGGAGGCATATGACATGTATAGACAGCTGGGGTCAAGTAAATTCCTTAAAAAGTACAGAGGGTGTTGGAGTACACTTAAGAGAGAGATCAGAAGGGCTAAAAGGGGACACAAAATGGCTTTGGCAGATAAGATAAAGGAGAATCCAAAGAGGTTCTACAAGTACATGAAGGGCAAAAGAGTAACTAGGGAGAATAGTGCTTATTAAAGATCAACAAGGTTATATATGTGCAGTGCCACAAGAGATGGGTGAGATCTTAAATTAAGGTTTCTCATCAGAATTTACTGTCAAGAAAGGTGTGGATGCGAGGGAACCTGGGGAATTAAACAGTGATGTCTTAAAAAGTGCCCAAATTACAGAAGAAATGATACTGGAAGTTTTCAAACCGATTAAGGTAGATAAATTCCCACGACCTGATGAAGTGTATCCTAGGACTATGGGAGGCTAGGGAGGAAATTGCGGGGACTCTAGCACAGTTATTTGTATCATCAACAGAAGATTGGACAGTGGTGAATATTGTACGATGATTTAGGAAAGGCTGCAAGGAATTGCCTGGGAACTACAGACTGGTGAGCTTAATGTCCATGGTGGGTAAGTTGTTACAGGGGCGTCTGACAGACAGGATCTATTAGCATTTGGAGAGGCAAGGACTCATTTGGGATAGTCAACATGGCTTTGTGCGTGAGAAATCATGTCTCATCAACTTGATTGACTTTTTTGAAGGGGTGACCAAGAAAGATGAGGACAGTGCAGTAAGACATTGTCTACATGGACTTAACAAGGCCTCTGACAAGGTACCACATGGTAGGCTGCTGAGTAAGGTTAAATTGCATGAGATCCAGGAATACAAACTGGCTTGATGACAGAAGTCGGTGTGGTACATAAAGAAGAAGGAGATGCAAAAGAAGACGGTGGTGGTAGAGGGTCACTTTTCAGACTGGAGGCATGTGACCAGCGGTGTGCCACAGGGACCAGTGCTGGATCCACTGTTATTCATCATTTACATAAATAATTTGGAGGAGAATTTAGGACATATGGTCACTACATTTGCAGATGACACCAACATTGGTGGTACTGTATAGTGGATAGTGAAGAAGGTTAACTGGGAATGCAGTGAGATCTTGGTCAACTGGGCCAGTGAGCTGAGGAATGGCAGATGGAGTATGATTTAGATAAGTGCAAAGTGTTGCATTTTGTAAGGCAAACCAGGGCAGGACTTATACAGTCAGTTATAGGGCCTCTGGGAGTGTTACAGAACAAAGAGATCTAGGGGTACAGGTTCATAGCTGTTTGAAAATGGACTCACAGGTAGACAGGGTGATGAAGAAGGCTTTCAGCATGCTTGCTTTCATTGGTCAGAGCACTGAGTATAGGAGTTGAGATATTTTGTTGCAGCTGTAAAAGACATTGGTGAGGCCATGTTTGGAGTACTGTGTGGGGTTCTGGTTGTCCTACTATATAGCAGGGATTTTATTAAACTAGAAAGAGTGCAGAAAAGATTTACTATGATGCTACGTGGACTGGAAGGTTTGAGTTATAAGGAGAGTTTGGATAGGCTGGGACTTTTTCCCTGGAGCATACGAGACTGACAGACGACCTTATAGAGCTCTGTAAAATCATGACAGGCATAGATAAGGCAGTTTTTCAACAGATTGATTTTGGCCTCAACTCAAATACCAAGCTACTCATTGCTGTTCCTTGTCCTTCTAAGTCATAGAATTCATAGGTTTGTAAAGTTTTTTTGAAGGCGTCTTAGTGAGTTACTGCAGTCTACCTTGAAGATGGTACACGCTGCTGCCACAGAGTGGCAGTAGTGGAAGGACTGAAATGCCAATTGTGACAATGCTATGGCTTTAAGAGATGTATTTTATCCATGATTTTTTTTTGAATAGAGGTTTTAAGACAGAGGTAATGAGCTATCTATTTGAATCCAATAAAGTAAAATGTTTGTGATGTCTTGGGTATTTTTTAAAAGTTGGAACAATAGAAGCAGCCTGAATAGGTGGGGTCAAGCTCCCACAGGACTGGGGCTTTTTTTAAGTTTTAGCTTTCAGCAGTTGCTGGGGTCCTGAAGCTGGATGCAGAAGTTTTTATTCATCTCTCTGTCATATTTAAAAGCTGGAGTTTCTTCCTGCTTTTAGAATTGCATGTGAGACAATTTATTTTAGAATCTGTGTTTGCCAAGGGTGTGTTTATGGGATGTTACTATATTGGAACAGTTAATTAGTACTAGTTAATTTCTTTGTTAAGCATTTTATTAGTAACAATAAAACTAGTTCTTTTATTTTTATTTTGTATACATTTTACTTACAGTGTACAAATAAAGTGTGTTTTGTTTCAAGTCTGGTAGTTTGACCAGTCAAATTGCATCCAGAACACAACATCTTACACATATCTTTAAAATAAGAAAAACATAGGGCTCAGACTATCACCTGAATATATTTTGAGGTGGTTTAGTCTGGTCTATAACACAATCAAGCAGATTGCTTAGCCCTGGACAGTGTCGACCTGTCCACGTATTAATGAAGCTGCACCCATCCAAGCACATCATGCTCGACGTCATCTACATTTCATTGGTCAGTTTCTCAAGCTTCAGGAAACTCATACTGCCCCAGGTATACTTCGATTGGCTGTGAGAGACGTCAATCAGCGAGACCACCCACCCTCCCCATTCTCTTCTACACCATCCACAATTCAATCACTAATTAACAATCTGCAGGATAATAACAACCTCCCAACATAAACAGAGAATTCAACAATAGGAAATAAGTAAGAATCTTCAGGGATAGTGGGATCTTCAGGCACTCTGCACCTCCCAGATAATTACAGCTCACCTTCTTATATTCAGGAATGAGCCATCAACAAAACTCAGCCTGGAAATCAGAAGGGAAATACTTCCAATAAACACACTCAATATCCAACACACAGCTCCAGTCAAACAGTTCAGCACAAAACACCGAGTAAACAGCTCTCTCAGCGGGATCTTCTCACACTGCATACGGGGCATTTCCATCTCTGATTGCCCACAGGAGAGTAAAACTGCCTGAAGACTGATGTGGATATTATGGGATACAACCCGTGTAAAAGCTGCTCCTTCACTTACCGTCTCCTCAGTCCCTACAGGAAGTGAACCAGCTCTGGAAAAGGAAAAGGAAGAGGAAGAGGAGGAGGGAATGGCCTGGGTGAGTGGGCTCTCTGATTGACGTCTGTCACAATCAATCCAAACATTTCTAAAGCAACATTAAGTTTCCTGAAACTTGGGAAACTGACCAGTGAAATGAAGGTGACTTTGAGCAGCAAATCAGGTGGAGATTTCAACTTCTCATTCGTCCATCTGAATAAATCCTCACTTGTTGCAGCTGCTGTCTCAGTTCCCCTGTAAACATTTGACAGAGATTTATAATGTGGGAATATCATTGTTCATCCTGAGAGCATTTCAAACTGACAACATCAGTGTGGGATGTGTATCCTCGAATGTGTTTGACAGCACGTCAGAAAAGGAAAATCCGAGCATCCAAAGCAGTGCTGCTGTGACGTTATAACTCACTCAGACACAGCCAGAACTGCAGATGCTGGAGTCAGAGATAACAAAGTGTGGAGCTGGAGGAACACAGCAGGCCAGGCAAAATCAGAGGAGCAGGAAAGTTGACGTTTCGGGTCATCACGCTGATGGGATTAGCACAGAGAACGAGGAAAAATGAGAAGGAAGAGCAGAGAAGTAACTGAAAAAGGAGACTGAGCTTGAGGAGCCATGTTCCTCTGACTTGAGGAATGATTGCATTCTGAGAACAATACATTGTTCAGAGAGTAACACAATGCCTAGAGGAGTGACTGTTTAGTTGGGGAGTGACTATGATTTGGAGACTGACTCCAGGATGACCAATTCTAAGAAAACAAAACAACAGTCATTTAGACTGTTGACCCGTTGAATCAGGAAGCAGGGGATGGGGGGAGGGGGGACTGCTGGTGTGATTATGGGGAAAGTGCTGTTGAGGGGGAGGCTCAAAGCAGATGTGGGTAGTTTGTTTCTGATGAAACTGTAGTCTGCCATTGCATAACTTGGAATTATGCTTTTGGTCCTCCTTAAGCTATCTAAACAGAGAGCAGCAGCAGCAGTAGCACCAACGTGGGAATGTGACCTTCTCCACACCGTTCCCAGGATGAACTCAAAAAAGGCAAATCTGTCAGCACAGGTTATACAGGTAGATGAATCTTCATTAACTGTTATCTGCACACAAACACAAAAGTCACAGTCTCCATGGCAGTCACTCTCCTATTGGTTCTGACTTGGGGAATGAGACTTTGACGGAGTGGCAATTGGAATCAGGGAGTAACACCCTGCTCAAGCCATTACCTATACTTAAGGAGTGACTGTGACTTGGATATTGACTTCTGGGCAACCAACTCTGAGGAAATAATATCGAAATGAACAATTCTGCAGATGATAGGATGTCAGGTTCACAGAGTTTCTCTTACAACCTCTCCCCTTTTCAGTCGTCAGAAAGAGGTGCAATTCACCACTGGACAAATCAGAAAACTACCTCTAAAAGGAATAGCAAGCAGAAAGCTTCATGAGGGACAGAAATTATTTGACGACTGTGCCAAGGAGCAGTACACCTCATATCTCCAATATTAACCAGCTCAGGAAGTTAATGGAGGACAGGGCCTTCAGCGCCAGCGAGGGAGATGTATTCGAAACTGGGAGCCTCAAACCTTTACACATTTACTCCATGGTCTTCAGAAAACAATCTGTCACCAGTCACAGAAAACAACTGTAGCTATCTCTTATCTCTCTGTAGAAAGTAATCACAGGTTTTCCATTTAGCCAGGTTTAGATGATAAATGAGTGGATAGTAGTGAACTCTGGCATGAACCCTGCAACTACAATGACACAAGGTCGCCGAAGCTCCAGGCTACTGCCCACACATTTGAACCAGCCTAAGTAAATTAATGAATTGATATACTTTCAACCAGATTGTGTTGGTTAGGTGTATAAGATCAAACACAGCCTTATAGGTTATAAATGTATAGACCATTTATCAAGATCCCTGCAAGTCCATTTCTGTTCCACCCTGCATGAGGCATTGTAAACTGTCATGAATACATCATTGCAAATAACTGAAATTCATGCCAAAATTATTGGTTTTGTAATAAATATTGACCACATTTCATTCCCAAACTTAATTTGACATTGGACATCTTTTCAATGCCCTGATTGGTTCACCTTTCAACACTCTGATGGAAAAATCAATTTGAACACGTTCTTGTGCACATGGCGGAGTAATGTACAGTCAAAACAATCACTGACTTGACCAAAGTCTATCAGTTCAGGAAATCAGCTCAGAGAAAACAATCACTCTGAAGGGGAAGTGGAAATGTTTGTGAGAGAATCATGGGGAAAGGAGATGGTGGTTAATGTTTTGGTACTTGAGGATGGGACTGGCCAGCAGTGACCTCTCGCAGTGGCAGGGAGTGACCTCTCAGAGTGGCTTGGGCTGATCTGTAGTAATTGTCTGGGAAATCCATAGGAATGGTTTATAAGTCAAGGGGGATGATCTGTAGATGTCAGTGGGCACAATGTATGGGGTCACTGGGTGCAGTATAGAGGACAAAATAGCTCAGATAATTTCTTTAGTGCATAACCTCATAAACTGAGATGCCAGATCATAAGAGATGGGAAAACTTTATTCTCTCATAAGAATTGAGAAAACTTATTAAAATTCATTCATAAAAACTCATCATGAGTTAAACCTCAAAAATAAAAATATACATGAATTCTGAAATTGACCGGAAAACAAAGGACAAAATAATTATTCATACTGAAAATAACAGAATCTGAATATCACATAACAACAGTTCTCCATGTGCTGTGTAAGAGTGTGAGTGTACTCCCCCCAAGTCCAAGACGTAAAATCCAGAATTGGGTACATTCCTTCCTGCCATGTTCTGTACCTGGAGACCAAACTAACCAGGGATTCAGCTCTGAGTCCACAGCTCAAATCCCTTACCTTACTGCTGAAATTACCAAGAAAGTCAAAAGGACACATTGACCATAAAATCGCATCAACAGATTATTGGTTATTAATGAGACATTAACATGGGGATATAATTTTTCTGGTGGGACAACAATAGACGTTGGACACTGACTATGTCTCTATAAAAGCTGTGTCCATAACTTGCATGTTATGGTGACCATTAGAGCAGATTTCAGTGAAGAAAGAGCCATTCAGCAGAGTGTGGCTGCACTGGTTCTTCAAATGAGCATCATTACCTTGCCTTTGCTCCATACCCTTGCATGTTATTTTTACCTACATAATCATCCAATGCCCTCTTGAATGCCTCAACTGAACGTACCTCCACCAGACTGCCAGGCTGTGCTTCTCATTCCAGCAGCCATTCTTGTAGATTTTCTGCACTCTCGCCAATGAGTTCACATCCTCCCTATAATGCAGGAACTATACACAATACTCCGGTTGAGGTCTAACGAGCATCTTCTACAAGTTCAACATTATCTTCAAGTTCAACATTATCTTCTTGCTCTTATAGGGATATTGCATACTTAATGTTCTCCACCTATCTGGCCACATTCAATGATCTTTTCACATAAACATCCAGGTCTTTACGGTGTTGCATGTCCTTAGAATTGTATACCCTGTTTTATACTGTATTGCAATGTTCTTCCTAACCAATGTGCACAACTTCACACTTCTCTGCTTTGGAACTCCAGATCCGCCCACTCCATTAACTTATCTATGTTGTTTTGGAGTTCTACACTGTCCACTTTATGTAGTGAATTTATATTTTTAAACGATAATGTTAAACAAAGATTTCCAGATTACAGTAAATAACAAACCTTAAACCTAAAAATGAATGTGTCAGCAGTAAATGTATGCAACAATAGAAGGCAATTTAACAAAACGAGTAACAGGGCACAGCCACTGAAATCACAACATAAAGGATAAGATTAAATGTATCCTGGCTGGGTGAAGGAGATGTTAACTACACTAAACCATAATCTAAAATGGACAGTTGTGTTTTTTTTTATGTTTGTAGGAAGTAAGTTTGGAATTTGAATAATGAGCTGCTGATGTGACCAAATGAGTGGTATATAACATTTTTCTCTGTCAATTTAGAGGTTCACTTTGGTTTAACTGAGTTGGAGCTCTCCCTGCTTTGCTTCAATAAGACAATAGTTAACCTGTACTCTGTGTCTCCAGTAATTGATTTAGAAGTAGCGGTAACACTTGTCAGACACTACAGTTCTTCCAAATTTTGTGTCATCTCCAAACTGAATTAAATTGTAACCTGCACACCAAGATCCAGGTCATTAATACTTGAGGAAAAGCAAGGGTCCCAATATCAATCCCTGGGGAACTCCACTACAAACCTTCCTCCAGCTTGAAAAATATTTATTGACCGTTACTCTACGCTTTCTATCACTAAGCCAATTTTGTCTCCGTGTTGCTACTGTACCTTTGACACCAAAACCGATAACTTTCCTCACAAGTCTGTCCCACGCACAAAATAACCTAAAAATTTTAAATTCTCAAATGTTCCTGTAATTAGCGTTAAAATGTTTTATACTGAGACATAATAGAAGAATAGATGTCAACATTTATCGAGTCTGTCCCAAAATCTTGTGAAACCCAACATATCCAGAAATATCTCGGCCATTGCAGTAAAAACTCACATTTGGTGAAAAATTGTTGGAGAGATTTTCTCTGGAAGTACCTTCCTGTGTTTGATAGAGAGCGGGACAGGCCATTTCTTCAAACATTATCTGAATTACAGCCCCAAGCCCAGAAAGCTCCCCGTTCACTGAAGTTATTTCAAACCTCGACGAATACTCAGCTCAATTCATCCAAACCGCGCACAATTCCGCTCTGGACTACATTACCCATGTTTCATATGGAACCCGCGTTTGCCTAGTGAGGAGCGGGAGAATGGAATCAGGGCGAAACATCCCGCGATGCCTGACAGGAGTTGTAGTTCTTACCCGCATTGCAACCGTTAGTGCCCAACGTTCGGGAGTTCGAATTTGAGAGCGCGCGAACTCGAGCGGCTGTCACGTCGGCAGTGCTGGCATTGGATGTGCGCAACTGTTAAGTGGGAAATTCCTTCTTTTTCAAGGAAAGTTCAGCTTCCTGTGAACCTGAAATTATTAACCCACTGATCGAGACAGTATCTCTGCTCACAATGACATTAAACATTATATTGCATAGAAGGAGGAACTGAAGCAAAACAGCATTAATACGTAAATGATGTTAGGGAAATTCATGGGATGTAAGGTTGATAAATCCCCAGGGCTCGATAATCTACATCCCAGAGAATTTAAGGAATTGACCCTATAAAGAATGGATGCATTGGTGTCATCTTGCAACATTCCAGTGGCTGGAACAGTTTCTATGGATTGGAGAGTAGCTAATGTCACTCCACTTTTTGGAAAAGGAGGTCAAAAGAAATCAGGGAATTATTAACCAGAGAGCCTGACATTGATAGTGGGGAAAATACTAGATTCCATGACAGAAGATTTAATAACAAAGCATTTGAACAACAGTGACAGCATTGGACAGAGTCAGAATGGATTATGAAAGGGAAATCATGCTTGACAACTTCCTGGATTTTTCAAGGATGTAACTAGTAGAGTTGATAATGAGGAGCCAGTGGATGTAGTTTACTTGGATTTTCAGAAGATTTTTGATCAGGTTGCACATGAGAGAGAATGGGATTGGGAATAGTGGACTGACATGGACAGAGAAATGGTTGGCAGACAAGAAATAAAGAGTTGGAATAAATGGGTCTTTTTCTGAGTGGCAGGCAGTGATTGGGGTGTACCACAGGGATCAGCGGGCAGACCCCAGCTATTCACTATATGATTTGGATAAGGGAATTAAATGTAATATCTCCAAATTTGCAGATGACACAAAACTGGGTGGGAGGGTGAACTGTAAAGAGAATGCAGAGATGCATCATTGTGACAAGTTGAATGTGTGGGCAAATGCATGATAGATTATATATTCGGTCATAAAATTTAGGAGCAAAAACAGGAGGGCAGATTATTAGCTGAATGGCAATAGATTGCAAAAAGGAAAGGTGCAATGAGGCCTGCACATCCTTGTGCACTAGTCACTGAAAATGTGCATGCAGGTTCAGCAGGCAATGAAGGCAAACCATGTTCGTCTTCACAGTGACAGAATATGAGTAAAGCAGCAGGAATGTCTTGCTGCAACTGTAGAGGGATTTGGTGAGACCATACGTGAGGTATGGTGTACAGTTTTGAAATGGTGTTATGGCTAGGGAGGCAGCGCAACAAAAATTTAACAGACTAACTTCTAGAATGGCAGGACGGATGTATGAAGAGAGACTGAATCGGTCAGGACTATTTTCACTGCTAATCAGAAAAATAAGGGAGCTCTAACAGAAATCTATAAAATTCTAATGGGTCCATAATAGGGTAAATGTAGGAAAGATAGTCTCAAAGACTGGGACCCCAGAAGCAGGGATCACAATCTAAGGATATGGGGTAGGCCACTGAGGACTAAGATGAGGAGAAATTCTTCACCCTGAGAATGGTGAGCCTGTGGAATTCTCTGTCACAGTGTTATTGAGGCCAAAACATTGAATTGTTCTCAAGAGAAAGTAAGATAAGTTCTTAGGCTAAAGGAATCAAAGGGTATGGGGAAATATGGGAACAGGGTGCTGAGTTGGATGATCATATTGAGTGGCAGAACAGGTTTATGTAAATGCGAAGAGAATGATCCTCTCTAAGATAAAAAAAAAGACAAGACTGTTGTGTCTGTGTGGTGTGGGGGAAGTCAAATGGAGATCAGACCTAATGAGATTCTGAAGTTATGTACCTCGAGGCTGAAGTGGAAAATGAGGTGTTGTGCTTCATTGGAACATTGCAGCAGGCCCAGAACAAAAATGATTGCATAAGAGCAAGATGGTTTATTGAAACGGCAAGCAATTGGGAGGCTAGGGTCATTCTTACAGATGGAGCGGGGTTGCTCAGCAAAGTGGTCACCTGGACTGGGTTTGATCTCTCCAGTAAAAGGAAAGCACATTATAAGCAGAAAATGCAGTAGACTAAATTGAATGAAGTACATGAAACAACAACATGATAATCCTGGGTCTATAGCCACTTTACCTTTAACTTATTTGGGATACATCAAACGCTGAATCAAAAAAAAAGCATTTGAAAATGACTCAAGCAATTTCCCAGAACATGAAATGAATCTTGGAAGACTGTGAAGTATCACATCATTATTACTTCAAGGTTTGATCGGCTGAGGGAACTCAGGTCTGTAGGGACTCACCCTCCACTCTCTCACCATACTCAGGATAGTAGTCCTCCCAAACAGGACAGTATAAATGTTCCCGATGGTATCAGTCAAACATCCATCACCTGAACAGGATCTGTCCATGATTCACATCCACAACTAAAGCAGTGTCTGATTCTACCCCATATGAACTCCCAAGAGCTGGCGCACTTTACCAACACATACACATACTCTCAAAACCACCATAAAATAACACCAGGACAATGATTATTGTAAAACCCCTACCCAAATCACCTCACACATTGCAACAATCTCACACCCTGATTCATGACCAGTCCATTAACATAGGAAGCTGGTTTTGATGGGGAAGATCCTAGTTATTAGATCAGGTTGGTTTCAATCTCATAAGAAAGTTCTCTGGAATGAACACTTCAAAGGAATGTGGAAGACATTTAGATGTGGTGGCTCCATACAGCTTATTACATTGTCACTATTATTTACAGTTCTATAGGGTGGTCAGAGGAGTTCAGTGATCAAAACAAATTGAACTGTACAGACACTCACTAATTGCATGGTCAGCTGGCTTTCATGAAATGTTTTTTTTCACTGCTGCCTCAGCTTTTGCATTTGACTGGGAATAATTTGGAGCTGATGTGTGGTGCTGGATTTACCAATCATTCAGGAATTCTTCCATCATGAATTGAGGTCATTGTCACTGATCACATTTTCAGGAACTTCATGGTGACTGAAGTGTGCTTTCAGACATTCTACAATGTCACTGGGAGTCGGTGACATCAGCTGCTCTAACACGCCAATGTCTCAAAAGTCGTCGACTGTGATGAGATAATCAGTTCCAGTGAGAGTGAAAAGGTCCACTCCAAGATTCATTAACGGGGTGTCACAAGTCACGAACAGCTCTCTATCTTGTTTAGTTTGATGTTTATTACAAAGCACTGCACTGGCTGGTGTAGTCCTTCACCTCATTGCTCACATTTGGTCAGTACAACACTTCTCTTACCTTTTTCAGACTAGACTTGATTCCTTGATGGTTTGTTTTGAATGTGTTTCAGTATCTCTATTCTCATGTCTTTGGGGATAACAACCCTACTCCCTTTAATGCAATCTTGGGCAATCACTTCATCTCTGTTTGTCCAATAATCTCTTACAGTCACAGTGGTGTCCACAATGGTTTCAGTCCATCCTTTCATCGCAGCTTCCTGCAACATTTGATGAATTGCATCTCATTGAGTAGTTTGTTTGTTCTGAAGAAGACGCCTATCTATCAGAGCCAATGGCTCTGCTGGGTTAATGTTTTCCAGAGTATGTCACGCTGTTGCTTCTTTTTGAATCTGGAATATTTCGCAATCTGCACCAGCATCAACTTTGTTCAGATAAAGTGCAGCTCTCAATAGCATTTGAGTAGTATATATCTGCTTCCCTTGGTTGTACTTCGCTTCCAATTGATAGCTCAACAAAATAAGTAATGTATTTTGCAAACACTGGAACGGATCAAAGTGGTTTGAGAGAGGTCCTGTGAATTGGCTTGTGGTCAGACTCCATCGACACTCTCTCTCACAAACAGGCAGTGGTGAAAGCAAAGTCAATATCCAGATTCTCTTTCTCAATCTGTGTACCATGTTATTCAGTGTGTGTTAACACTGTGAATACAAACCCAAAGGGTTGCCCTCACTGTATGGGGATTGCTCCAAGTCCTGTGTCACTGACATCACACTGCAGGGTGGCTCCATTGCTGACATCATAATCCCTCAGCACTGGTGATGTCATCAGTAGGTGTTGGATGGGAGTGAAAGCTGCTTCTTGTTCTGTGTCCCAGTCCCACTGAACACCCTGCACTAAGACTGTGTACACTGTTACACACTGTGAGGATAGAATGGCAGGAACCTAGCTGGGTAGAATCTGTGTGGGCTCACTTATGTTCCAGGAGTTCCAAAAACTGGTTGAATCATTTATTACACAGAGTTTCTCTCCTGTTTGAGTGTTAATAAACCAGACATATGCTGACTATGTGAAAGTCTTGTCACGCACCTCATCCTCAAATGTTTTCTCTCCTGCGGGAATCAGCTGGTGCTGTAGGAGATCAGGGGAGTGGGTGATAGCCTTGTCACAAACAACTCACTACATGAATCCCATGCTGTCTCAGGAGAAATGTTATAAAAAGGTTTGTCAAAAATCTCACACTTGAACCATTACTCCCCTGCGTGGATCTTCCAATGAAGCAGCAGGTTCGATGACCTTGAAAATGATTTGTCACAAACCTGGCAAGTAAACGGTCTCTCCCCTGTATGAATCCTTTGATGGAGCAGGAGAGTGGATGAGCTTGAGAACAATTTCTCACAGACCTCACACCTGAATGGCTTCTCGCCTGTGTGAATGCGCTGGTGAACATGGAGGTGTGACAATGTTGAAAATGATTTGTCACACACCTCACAAATGAATGGTTTCTCTCCTGTGTGGAAGCGTTGGTGTATACGAAGGTGTGATGACATCGAGAATGATTTGTCACACACCTTGCAGGTGAATGGTTTCTCCCCCGTGTGAGTACGTTTATGATTGCGCAGGGTTGATGAAACAGAGAATGATTTATCACACACCTCGCATATGAATGGTTTCTCCCCAGAGTGAACACGTTGGTGTACACGAAGGGTCGAAGACTGCGAGAATGATTTGTTACACGTACCACAGGTAAATGGTTTCTCACCTGTGTGAATCCGTTGGTGTCTGCGGAGGTGCGCTAAGTCTGAGAATGATTTGTCACACACTTCGCATGTGAATGGTTTCTCCCCTGTGTGAATGCGCTGGTGTACATGAAGGGTCGATGACTGGGAGAATGATTTGTCACACACTTTGCACGTGAATGGTTTCTGCCCAGTGTGAATTCTCTGGTGCCTTAGGAGATGAGAAGAATCAGTGAAAGCCTTGTCACAAATTTCACACCGGAAGGGTTTCTCCCCCGTGTGAATCATCTGGTGTGTTAGCAGATGGAAGGAGTGGGCGAAAGCCTTCTCACAAACCTCACACCTGAAGGGTTTCTCCCCCGTGTGAATCATCTGGTGTCTCAAAAGGGTTGTAGACGTTACAAAATATTTATCACAAACCTCACATTTGAATGGTTTAAGTTCCATGGAACTGGCCTTGTATTAACAGCGTTTGTAACAGATGCACGTTATGTGTCAGCAGATCCTATGAGTCTGTGGAGCCCTCATCACACACCTCACACTTGAACAGCCTTTCCCCTGTAGGAATGAGTCAGTGGTTCATGAGGCTTAATGTCTGAAGGTCTCACCACACTTGGAGCCACTCACACTTCTTCCCAGCCTCACCCTGACTGATCACCCACAGCCAAACCTTCAGAAAGGCTGGTTCTGATGGAAGGCTCCACACCACTGACCAGTTTCAGACCTGATGATATGTCAAAGCTCCCCCAATCCAATTGGTTTCCAGATGATGGTTTCATTGCCCAATCTTCTCTGTGTTCTGCAATGCTGTGAAGGAACTGGATGTCTTCCCACAGTTGTGCAATTGTTCCTTGGGTGATGGCCAGGATCTATCTGTGTGTCTATCCTCTCTGTATTCTCGGGTGTACATGGTGCAATCCTTCTGTAAAACAAGAAAAGGAAACATGATTTCCTGCAACTCCCCAATACATTCTGAGTGTTGTGGACAACCAGTAACAGGAGGAGGAAGCTTCACGAACACTTCCATTCACAGCCATGCTGGAGCCCAGCACATGACAGCGAGACACAATGTTAAAGTGCCGTCAGGAAAAATTATCAAGTGAATGGTCAAACCACTCCCTCATGGAGGAGCTGGGCGAACTCCACCACCCCACCCCCAGATCATTCCAATCCACCCCACAGTCAAAAAGTCAGGATTATATGATGAATGAGACATTTATAAGACTATTATGTTTAAACTATCTTTCTAACTTAAGGGGAAATGGAACACTCTAGAAAGGAGGGTTTTGTGAGGAAGATATATAACTCTGCTTGGTTACCATGGGGACAGGTTGGAAATTGCTGAGCAAGATGCAAAGTTATCACACCCAAAAACAAAGGCAAGAGTAGCTGGTACTGTCTCTGAGATTACAGACAGAGACACGGAGAGAGTCAGAGAGGCCAAGGACTGCAGCCAGTGTGGTCACTGGAGAGGAGAGGGTGTCCTTTCTATGGGCTGCCAGGGAGAATGTGGGAGGGGGGACAGTCTCTAGTTGAAGAGACACATCCTGTGACAACCTAAAGATTCCAGAATATTCATCCTGGCAAGACCAGGGAAGGAATCACTACAAGGCGCCTCAATATTGGCAGTTGGTTCAGTTGACGGTCACACAAAGTTACAATTCAGTGAAACTAGGAGACGTCAACCATTGGAAACTGAAAAGTCTGATTCATATCAGTTTGAAATAATACCAGTCTCCACAGGGATCATAACAATTCTTTAATCAACTCAACTGAAAACCCATTATCTGGTCATTTATACACTGCTGTTTACGGGAGCTTGCTGTGCGCACAATGGCTCTCATATTTTGTGCCATGAAACAATAACTACATTTCAAATGTACTTTGCTGGCTGTAAAATGCTATGTGACAACCTGGTGGTCACGAAAGCCTCTATATAAAAGACCATAACACGTAGGATCAGAAGTAGGTCATTCAGCCAATCGTCTGTGTTCCACCATTCAACAAGATCATGGCTCATGAGCCTCAACTCCAGTCTCCTCCCTTTTTCGCCATTACCCTCAATTCCCTTACTGATTGAAAATCTGTCTTTCTCAGCCTTGAGTATACTTAATGCTCCAGCCTCAACAGCCCTCTGCAGTACAGAATCTCACAGATTCACTCACCTCTGAGAAAAGAAATTCCTCCTCATCTCGGTCTTAAATGAGTGACTTCTTATTCTGAGATGAATGCCTTTGGTTCTAGACTATCACACAAGGGGAAATAACCTCTTCCCATCTACCCTGTCAAGTCCCCTTACAATCCGACATGCTTCAATAAGGTCACCTCTCATTCTTAATTCCAATGAGTACAAGTCGAAATTCTTCAGCCTCTCCTCATAAAACAGCTCCTCCCTACCCATATCAACCCAAATGAACTTTCTCTACCCTGCCTCAAATGTCAGTATTGTTAGAATCCTTGCTGTTTTCCTTTATTTGCATCATTTTTGGTTTGAAGATGTGAACTGTGAGCTGAAGATGACCTTTGGATGATAACCAGCAACTTGTTTTCTTAAAAAAAGACAGAACAAACAAACTGACTTTTGTTGATGAGGCCAGGCTGGAAATTAATTGCAGGTTGATTCTTATTCAAAGAATGCTCTAAGATAGACATTTTGACTCTGGAGAGGCATTATGCTCGAAGTGATGGCAGATGTTGAATATTAACTGGGGCCTCACAGAGAGTTATGGGTGTCAACCAATCTAACAAATGCTGGAAAAACAGAAAGAGAAGCCAAGTTCCTCCTACCTCACTGACCAATCCCCACCACTGCCTACCTGCACTCACCTATCACCATCCCACCTACCTTCCCCAGCTCCTCCTCTCTCTATTTATTATTTCCTTCCCCCACCCCACTTCTGAAGAAGGTTCCCGACACAAAGCATCAACTTTCCTACTCCTCTGATGCTGCCTGGCCTGCTGTGTTCCTCTGGCTCTACACTGCGTTATATCTAACCAAGGTTTGAACTGGTTCTGAACGGTACTGTGGATGCTGAAAATCCTGAATGAAAACAAAGTTGCTGGAATAGCTCAGCAGGTCTGGCAGCATCTGTGAAGGAAAAAACAGAGTTAATATTTCGGGTCCGGTGACCGCTCCTCAGAACTGATAGTGGCTGGGAAAACGTCAGTTTATATGCAGAAAATAGACAGGTGGGTGGGGTAAGGAATAAACGATAGAGCCCAAAGAGAGAGAAAGACAGTTGGACAGATAAAGGAGTTGCTAACGATCAGACTGGGAGGGTGAATAGTTGTTAATGGGGACTGTTAGTGACTAACAGGGGGTCTGTAATGGCAGGCTATGTGGTAACAGGGCCTGGTGTGTGGGGTAGGGGGCTGGGACATGGGAGAGTTTAGGCCCTAAAATTATTGAACTCAATATTGAGTCCGGAGGGTTGCAGGGTCCCCAAGTGAAAAATGAGGTGTTGCTCCTCCAGCTTGCTATGGGCTTCGCTGGAGCACTGCAGCAAGCCAGAGACAGATCTGTTGGCCAGGGAGCAGGGTGGTGTGTTAAAGTGGTAGGCAACTGGTAGTTCAGGGTCCTTTTTTGCGAGCAGAACATTGATGTTCTGCAAAGCAGTCACCAAGTCTACGCTTCGTTTCCCCAATGTAGAGGAGACCACATTGTGAGCAGCGAATGCAGGAGACGAGATTCTGGGAAGTGCAGGTGAAGTGTTGCTTCACCTGAACGGTATGTTTGGGCGCTTGGATACTGGGGAGGGAGGAGGTAAATGCGCAGGTGTTGCACCTTCGCCGGTTACAGGGAAGGTGCCGTAGGGCTGTGGGGAGGCATTGGAGGTGAAGGAAGTGTGGACCAGGGTGTCCTGGAGGGAACGGTCCCAGCGGAAGGCGGACAAGGGATGGGAGGGGAATGTGTGTCTGGTCGTGACGTCTCGTTGGACGTGCCGGAAATGGCATCTGATAATCTTCTGGATGTGGATGCTGGTGGGATGGTAGGTGAGGATAAAGGGAACCCCATCGCTGTTGCAGGAGGGAAGAGAAGGGGTGAGGACGGAAGTGCGGAAGATGGGTCAGACCTGATTGAGGGCCCTGTCAACAATGGAGATGGGGAATCCTCGGTTGAGGAAGAACGTGGACATTTCGGAAGCTCCCTTGTCAAAGTTGGCCTCATCTGAACATATGCGACGGAGATAGAGGAACTGAGAGAATGGGATGGAGTCTTTACAGGAAGCAGGGTGTGAGGATGTATAGTCCAGATAGCTGTGGGAGTCAGTGGGTTTGTAATGGATATTTGCGGCCAGTCTATTCCCAGAAATGGAAACAGAAATGTTGAGGAAGGGAAGGGAGAAGTCAGAGATACACCAGGTGAACGTGATGGCAGGGTGGAAATTGGAGGTGAAACTGATGAAGTTTTCCAATTCCAGATGTGAGCCTGGAAGCAGCATCGACGATATCATTGATGTATTGGAGAAAGAGTTGTGGGTGGGGTCCAGAATAGGACTGGAACAAGGAATGTTCCACATACCCCATGAACAGACAGGCATAACTAGGGCCCATGCGGGTACCCATGGCAACCCCTCTTCCCTGAAGAAAATGAGAGGAGATGAAGGAGAAGTTGTTGAGGGCGAGAACAAGCTCAGCCAAGCGGAGGAGGGTGGTGGAAGATGGGGATGGTTCAGGTCTTTGCTCTGGTTCTGAACTGCGCTTTTTTGGTCAGGAGGATCACAGGGCCATGGTATGATTGCTCCCTGGTTATCCTCCTTCATATACCTTCAACATATTGAAAGTTTGGAGAATAGGATCTCAGTTATAAGAAGCAAATGAATATTTCTGAGGGCGTACTAGAAACTATTTGCCTGCACCAGTGTCATCCAAAAACCATGTGCCTATGATATTACAATCATGGCAACAGCTTAAGTGAACAGACCAACTACATCTCACTTCTTTTTCTTTTGATTTATCTTTGTTTTTCTGAGAGTGGGAGCTAGAATCAAAGAAGATTGAGTTTAAATCATAGACATTAATTAGAGTTCCTCATTATTTAACTTTGCTCAGGTTTAATAAATTGTTAATGCTTTGTTTAAGCTATAAACCTGGTGTCTGGTATTGACTATTCACAAAAACAGACTGAGACTGATACTGGTTATTCACAGAGTCTGTTTAGGAACCATTGTGGTCAATTTTGAATGTCTTTGCATGTTTAATTTTACTGTGATTTGACAGTCTATCTTTGTGTCGTAACAGTACATCTTTCCTTTGATAAGGGGCCCAAAACTGTTCACATTATTCCAGCTGCAGTCTGACTAATGTCGTGTCTAGTTGCAGCAAAATCTCCTTGCTTTGATACTCCATTTGCCTTTGAAATGAAGGCCAATATTCCACTTCCCTTCCCCGTTACCCACTGAACTTGGATGCCAACTTTTTGTGATTCATGGACAAGGACTCTAAAATCACTCTGTAGCTTGACAAACACAGGTCAAACAGGGTTTCGGCACAAAACATTGACTTTCCTGCTCCTCTGATGCTGTCTGACCTGCTGTGTTTGTCCAGCTCCACGGTTATTGACTCTGGCTTCTAGCATCTGCAGTCCTTACTGTCTCCTCACTCTGGAGCTTTCCACTTTCTTTCGCCCTTTAAATAATTCAGTTCTCGTGTTCTTTAGCCACATTAGTTTCCCCCAAGAGACGAAATCCATTCCACCCTAACAATTTTTGAGTCATGTATTAAACTCTTTGATTTTATTTACCCAGCACCACTTTGCCCATGGCTCAGGTAGTCACCCAGAGATTAACACGTTGGAGGTTTTGCTTTCTAATTTAGCTCCTGTTCAAAATTTTTCAGCACAGCATCCTTTCCTGTCCTATCATGTTATTAGTACCGACATGGATGACGACTACTGGAACCCGCCTCTCCCTCTCCGATTTCTTTTTCGATCCCTATCCTTAACTCTGGGACCAGAAAGTCAATACAACCTTCAGGACTCCTGTTCACAGCTGCCGAGAACAATATCTATCCTCCTAATTATAGTGTCCCTAAACACAACTGCATTCTGGTCACTATAAAGGTTCCCTGGGCTGAGGTGCCATGGTCAGTTTGCTCATCCACCCTGCAGTACCCACCCTTGTCTATACAGATTGCAAGAACCTCATCAACACTGGACAATTCTAGGGACTGAGGATCCTTGATATTCACCCCCCTTGGGCCCTCATGCCAGCTTCTTTGCCTGCACACACATCACACTGTGGGTTGTGATGTGACTCTGCCACTTAACTCAGTGCAGGTCAGCTTCTCAATCCACACCTTTTTATCATCTCTCACTTACTTTTCATTCCAGAGAGTTGCTTCTTGTAGTAAACCCTTAGTTAAAGCAGCTCTGTGCCCCTTTAGTCAGTAACACTTCTGGCCTTGGTCTCACTCTGCTACAATCTAACATTGACCAGGCTCTTTGCTAGCCCAAGGCAAATTTTTCTGATATTTTATTTTCTAAAGAGGTCACTGAGATAAGAAGAACGAAGTACGGTCCACGGGATAATAACCAGCTCCCAACACACACACAATTCAACAACAAGAAATCGGTAAGAATCCTCAGACACTCTGAACCTCCTACATAAAGACACCTCACCTTCTCATGTTCAGGAATGAGCCATCAATAAAACACAGCCTGGAAATCAGAAGGGAAATGCTTCCAATAAACACACTCAATATCCAACACACAGCTCCAGTCAAACAGTTCAGCACAAAGCACTGAGTAAACAGCTCTCTCAGCTGGATCTTCTCACACAGCATAAGGGACATTTCCACCCCTGATTGCCCACAGGACAGTCAGACTGCCTGAAGACTGGTGTGGATATTATGGGATACAATTTGTATAAAAGCTGCTCCTTCACTCACCATCTCCTCACTTGGTTTTCAGTCCCGATAGGAAGTGAACCAGCTCTGGAAGAGGAAGAGGAGGGAAAGGGCAGAGTGGGTGGGCTCTCTGATTGACGTCTCTCACAGCCAATCCAAATATTTCTGGAGCAAAGATAAGAGATAAGAGGT
>JAHRHZ010000002.1:2834481-2937299 GCA_024137785.1 Ginglymostoma cirratum
CAATGCCACAGTGATGCCACCCGAAGGCTGCAGGAACAGCAAATCATATTCAGCCTGGGAACCCTGCAGCCCAATGGCATCAATGTGGATTTCACAAGCTTCAAAATCTCCCCTCCCCCAACCGCATCCCAAAACCAGCCCAGCTCATCGCCACCTCCCTGACCTGTTTTACCTCTCACCTATCCCCTCCTCCTACCTCAAGCCACACCCCCATCTCCTAACTACTAACCTCATCCCGCCCCCTTGACCTGTCCGTCCTCCCTGGACTGACCTATCTCCTCCCTACCCCCCTACCTACACTCACCTTTACTGGCTCCATCCCCGCCTCTTCGACTTGTCTGCCTCCTCTCCACCTATCCTCTCCTCTACCCGCCTCCCCCTCTCTCCCTATTTATTTCAGAACCCTCTTCCCCTCCCCCATTTCTGATGAAGGGTCTGGGCCCGAAACGTCAAGTTTTCCTGCTCCTATGATACTGCTTGACCTGCTGTGTTCATCCATCTCTATTTCTGGAGCAACATGAGTTTCCTGAAACATGGGAAACTGACCGGTGAAATGGAGGTGACTTTGAGCAGCAAACCACGTGGGGATTTAAACTTGTCACTGTCCCCATCAGAATAAAACCTCACTTATTGCAGCTGCTGTCTCAGTTCCCTGTTAAATGTTTGACAGAGATTTCTAGTGTGGGAATAATATTCCTCATCCTTAGAGACTTTCAAACTGACAGCATCAGTGAGGGATGTGTATCCTCAGATGTGTTTGACAGCAGATCAGAAGAGCAAGAGGGATAGCATCCAAGGCAGTAGATCACAACAGAGAGGGACACAGAAGTGATAGCTTGTGAATTGACTCTGTGCTCAGTGTATAAGGTTGTGACTAGAGGAGTGACCTGGACAATTATCTCCCTGGTCAACTTTTCTACAAACCTCCCACTGTCCTCCAGTGCCTCACCCTCTCTTCTAGTGCCTCACCTCTTGCACAACCCCTGGCTCTGTACCTGAATCCTTACTTTTTGCCTGATTTTATGTCACTTTCCAGGATTTGGGAGGTGACAAAAATTCCAATGAGTGGAGGTGCCAGTGTTGGACTGGTGTTGACAATGTCATAAGTCACATGACACCAGTTACAGTTCAACAGTTTATTTGAAATCACAAGCTTTCATAGCACTGTCCTTCATCAGGTGAAGTGAGGGAAAGCACACAGGCACAGAATTTACAGGCAGAAAGATCAGAAGTTCGTACAAATGGTGTGAGGGCTGTGTTGATAGACTGAATAATATGACGCTGCAGGTGGTCAAAAGTGTCAGACCATTTGAGTAAAGTGTGAGTAGCATGTGAAGGCATGACCTTCAATTAATCCGATTAATTGAGGCAGAGACATGATTACAATAAATTAAAAATAAGGTGGTGCCGAGACAAACTGAACAGCTGGATTTACATGACAGATATAAGAGTCACATGCTGAGGGTCTAACCAAAGTAACAAGTAATCCAAAACTGTACAAACTAATTAATGTAGAAAGATCATAACAAGTCATCAAGATGATGGTGTCAAAATAGGACAGTCAGGAATATTTTACAAATACAGAACAGCATGCTGGGGTTACATGTAGCGCATCATGAACCCAAGATCACAACTGAGGCCATCATCATGGGTACAGAACTTGGCTATCAGTTTCAGCTCAGCGATTCTGCATTGCTGTGTATCTCGAAGGCCACCTTGGAGGATGCCTACCTGAAAATCAGAGGCTGACTGTCCTTGACGGCTGAAATGTTCCCTGACTGGGAGGGAACATTCCTGACTGGAGAATGTTGTGTGGTGTCCATTCATCCATTGTCGTAGAGTCTGCATAGTCTCGCCAATATACCATGCATTGGGGCGTCCTTGCCAATGAGACAACCGACAAACCAGAATAGTTGATAGAGAGATCCATAGTGCAGCAGCCAAAGAAGAAAGAGTCAAATTGGACCTCTCTGGAAGGCTGCTGCCTTCGGCTGGACATGTATGCTCAAGCCATCAGGAGGTATGAATAATGTGCTTCACCAGCTGTGTTCACAAGATTGCACAAAACGTCACCCAAGTACAATGCAACGCCATCCATGCTCTCAAGACCAATCACAACATTGTCATCAAACCAGCAGACAAAGGAGAAGCCATCATCATACAGAATAGAATGGACTACTGCCAAGAAGCGTACTGATAACTGAACAACCAGGAACACTACAGACAACTACCAGCCAATCCGACCAAAGAACACACCCGTCAAAAGACCTTTGATCCAGACCTTCAGAGTATCCTATGCACTCTCATCCCGCATATTTCTTGCATAGGAGACTTCTTCTATTTTCTGAAGATACACAAAGCCAACATACCTGGACATCCCATTGTATAAGGCAACGGGACCCTATGTGAGAACCCCTCTGGCTATGTCTAGGGCATCTTGAAACCCATTGTATAAGAAACCCCAGCTTCTGTCTCAACATTGTGACTTCTTACAGAAACTTAGCACCCACGGACCAGTCAAACCAGGAACATTCCTCGTCACAATGGTCGTTTCAGCACTCTACACCAGCATCCCCAACAATGATGGCAACGCTGCAACAGCCTCAGTACTCAACATCAACAACTGCCAATTTCCAGGCACAATCCTCCAACTCATCCACTTCATCCTTGACCACAATGCCTTCGTCTTTGGCAACCAGTTCTTCATCCAGACAGACAGAACAGTCATGGGGACCAAATTTGTACCCCAATACACCAACATTTCCTTGTACAAGTTTGAGCAAGACTTCTTTGCTGCACAAGACATCCAACCAATGCTATACACCAGATATATCGACAACATTTTCTTCTTCTGGACTCAAGGTGAGGAATCACTGAAAAGACTACACAATGATATCAACAAGTTTCATCCCACCATCAGACTTACCATGGACTACTCTGCAAAATCAGTCTCGTTCTTGGATACATTCACGTCCATCAAGGACGGACACCTCAGTACCTCACTCGACTGTAAGCTCATCGATAATCTCATGATCAAAAACAAAGTTGCTGGAAAAGCTCAGCAGGTCTGGCAGCATCTGTGAAGGAAAAATCAGAGTTAACGTTTCGGGTCCAGTGACCCTTCCACAGAACTGATAATCTCACGATGCTACACCTTCCTAGCTTCCATCCTAACCATGTTAAAGAACCCAACGGACAAGCCTTGTGTATACACAGGATGTCCTCAGATGAGGAGGAACACGACGGACACCTAAAGATGCTAAAAGATGCCCCCATAAGATCGGTATACGATGCTCAACTCATTGATCACCAGTTCTGACATGCTACAGCTAAAAACCTCAACGGCCTCCTCAAAAGACAGACACAGGACACGACCGATAGAGTACCCTTCGTCATCCAGTACTTTCCCAGAGTGGAGAAACTATGCCATGTTCTGTGCAGCCTTTAACATGTCATTGATGACAACGAATATCTCACCAAGATCATCCCTACGCCCCCATTTCTCACCTTCAAACAACCACCAACCTTAAACAGACCATTGCTCACAGCAAACTACCCAGCCTTCAGGACAACATCAACCTCAACACGACACAACCCTGCCATGGCAACCACTGCAGGACATGCCAGATCATTGATATGGATACTATCATCACATGTGGGAACAACACCCACCTGTACACGGTAGATACTCATGTGACTCGGCCAATGTTGTCTACGTCATGCTGCAGGCAAGGAGGCCCTGAGGAATTGGTGAGACCATGCAGATGCTATGACAACGGATGAATGGCCACCATGCAACAGTTACCAGACAAGAATGTTCCCGCAGGGACACTTCAGCGGTCAAGGACATTCAGTCTCTGATCTTCGGGTAAGTAACCTCCAAGGCAGCCTTTGAGATACGCAACAATGCAGAATCGCTGAGCAGAAATTGGTAGCCAAGTTCCGTACCCATGAAGACAGCCTCAACCATGATCTTGGGTTCATGTCTCACTATATGTGATCCCACCGCACTTCTGCATTTGTAAAATCTTCCTTACTGTCCTGATTTGACACCATCACCTTGATAACTTGTTATGATCTCTCTACCTTAATTAGGTTGTTTAGGTTTGGATTACTTGTTACTTCGGTTAGACCCTCAGCATGCAGCTCTAATACCCATCATGTTATTCCAGTCATGTGGTTTGTCTCCGGCACCACCTTATTTTTAATTTTTTGTAATTATCTCTCTGCCTCAATTAATCGGATTACAGATCATCTCTTGATTTTTTTAGCTGTTGACAGTTTACTTACATTATTTGATACTTTTGATCACCTGCAAGGTTATTATTCAGCCTATTCACACTCCACTCACGCCATTTGAATGATCTTTTGATCTCTCTGCCTAAAAATTCTGTGCCTGTGTGTTTTTCTTCACTCCATCTGATGAAGGAGCAGCACACAGAAAGCTTGTGATTTCAAATAAACCTGTTGGACTATAACCTGGTGTCACGTGACTTCAAACAATTCCAATAACTTTAGAGAGTAGAGGGAGGTTGGAAATGGGACAATAGGTTGGAAAGAAAAATGGCTAAAACATTAGTTTCTTTGAGGAGTGTTAACAGCAGAATTACTTGTTAAAGGGACAATAGAAAGAGAACCACGAGCAATATTGACAAACATGGGGGCCAGGAAGGGATGTTGGGTAATCAACTGTCTCGTGAGAATGGGGTCGAGGAAACAGGAGGTGGGTCTTATGGAGAAAATGAGGTCAGAGAGGGCCTGAGGAGAGACAGGAGAGAAACTAGAGAAAGACATGAGTTTAAATATAGGCTGGGGATGGAGCAGTGCATTACTGGAAGTTTACTAGTGGAAAAGAGAAGTGGCAGAGGCAGTTGAAGGTATTATTTCAATCTGGTTTCTCTGAGCAGGCAGCTCAATAACCAGAAAGCAATGATTTAGTGTCATTAATGTCAGGATCAGAGGGGAGTTAAGGAGTAGTTTCTCACCCAGAGTGTCATATAGATCTGGAATTCCTACTGCCTGAAAGGGTGATCGAGGCAGAAACCTCTCGTTACATTTTAAAAAAATACTCTGATATGATCTTGAAGGGGTAACATGTCCAGTTTTAAAATGGGGATGAAATAACTTCTCCACATTTGACACTGTCACATCAAACACTCTCAGAGAAGGTCCAGCATGAGTTAGATATGGAGTTGGATCAACCTGGGTCACTCACATCCAAAACAGGATCAAGACTCTCCTGCCTTAATCGCTGAGAAACTCCTTTATCACTGACCTTAAAATCATCACAGGCTTGGGAACAGGACTTTGCTAAATAGGGAATCCTCCCAAGACAGCACGTCTAGTGTTGGGAGAAGGCACTGCAGTTCCTCTTGCTGTGTATTTGAAGAAAATCCAGACACACTGATTTTGTCAGTGATAGTAGGAACTGCAGATGCTGGAGAATCTGACATTACAAGGTGTAGAGCTGGATGAACACAGCAGGCCAAGCAGCATCAGAGGAGCAGGAAAGCTCTCCTCTGATGCTGCTCGGCCTGCTGTGTTCATCCAGCTCTACACCTTGTTATCACAGTGATTTTATGTTTCTGTTCTGTGGCTAATCGACCTATTCAGAAATGTTATTACACGCCTCTAGAGCGTGTGGGACTTGAACTGGCTAGTGCAAATGTAGGGCCACTACTACTGCAACACAGGAGGCCCCTCTGAAATTATGAATCAGTTCTTAAGCAATTGATCCCACCGCAGTTCTGTATTTGTCAAATCTTCCTTACTGTCCTGATTTGACATCATCACCTTGATAACTTGTTATGATCTCTCTACCTTAATTAGTTTGTTTAGTTTTGGATTACTTGCTACTTTGGTGAGACCCTCAGCAATTCACGTAAATATTTCTGCCTAGTTTTGAAATAGAACCACTATAAACCAGAATAAGAACTGGTTTGTTATTATTCATTGTTATTCATCATTGTTCTATCATTCAGATTCTAAATACTTTGATGAAATAGAGTTTGTCTAACCCTTGGTCTTCATTGACGTGACAGTTACTTCTTGAGTTGGAATAACAGGTTTTCAGTCAATTACAGTCCAGAGCACAGGGAATGGATAGGGATGGGATTGATTATCTCCGACCAATGACTTTAAGTTGTTGTAAACATTAAAGCGACAGGAAGAGGCCATTCAACCCCCAAACTCAATCCAAATTTAGTTCCATGATCTGTATGTCAAATTTATTTTCCTACCTTTTGATCATGGTCCACTGATATGCTGGGTAGTAAGAGGAGACTTTTTGGCCTGCATCACCATTCAGTTAGAGTCTGGCTGATGTGTATATTAATCCCGAGATAGTAGGAGCTGCCGATGCTGGAGAATCTGAGATAAAACGTTGTGGAGCTGGATGAACACAGCAGGCCAAGCAGCATCAGAGGAGCAGGAAAGTTGACGTTTCGGGTCGAGACCCTTCTTCAGAAATGGGGGAGGGGAAGGGGATTCTGAAATAAATAGGGATGTCGTCGGGGGAGGGGAATCCAATGAATCCAACGCATTATCCTCCAACATTTCCGCCATCTGCAATCTGACCCCACTACTAAAGACAATTTTCCCTCCCCACCCTTATCTGCTTTCCGGAGGGACCACTCTCTCCATGACTCCCTTGTCTGCTCCACACCCCCCTCCAGCCCCACCACCCCTGGCACTTTTCCCTGCAACCGAAGCAAATGCTACACATGCCCCTCCACCTCCCCCCTTACCCCCATCCCAGGCCCCAAGAAGACCTTCCACCTCAAACAGATGTTCACCTCCACATCTGCCCATGTGGTATACTGCATCCACTGTTCCCATTGTGGCCTCCTCTACATCAGGGAAACCAAGTGGAGGCTTGGGGACTGCTTTGCGGAACACCTATGCTCAGTTCGCAACAAACAACTACACCCAGTTGCGAACCATTTCAACTCGCCACCTCCCCCCCCCACCCACCCACCCCACTCCTCGGACGACATGTCCATCCTGGGCCTCCTGCATTGCCGCAATCATGCCACCCGAAAGCTGCAGGAACAGCATCTCATATTTTGCTTGGGAACCCTGCAACCAAAGGGTATCAATGTGGACTTCACAAGCTTCAAAATCTCCCCTCCCCCGACGACATCCCAAAACCAGCCCAGCTAGTCCCCACCTCCCTAACCATTCCTCCCACCTCAAGCCCCACCCCCATCTCCTACACACTAACCTCATCCCACCTCCTTGACCTGTCCGTCCTCCCTGGACTGACCTATCCCCCACCTAAATCCCCACCTACATTCACCTTCACTGGCTCTAATGCGGGGTTAGACCTGTCTGTCTCCTCTCAACCTATCTTCTCCTTTATCCATCTTCTATCCGCCTCCCCCTCTCTCCCTATTTATTTCAGAATCCCCTTCCCCTCCCCCATTTCTGAAGAAGGGTCTCGACCCGAAACATCAGCTTTCCTGTTCCTCTGATGCTGCTTGGCCTGCTGTGTTCATCCAGCTCCACAACGTTTTATCTCTGTATATTATCCCATCTACCCACTTGGTTCCATATTCCTTAATATCCTTCCTGCCATAAATCTCTCAATAGAATTTTACATTTAATCAGTTGACATTTCAAAGTAGTGATTACGCTGGGGGTTGGATAAACTGAACACAGCAGTTCAACGGACAGGATGTATCTGGGAAGTGAAAGTGAGGCAGTTCCCAGAGGTTGTGATGGTGCTCCACTTGGGAGAAGCATTGTATTGGTTTGTGATTACCTTGAGGGAAGGAGCTTTGAGATTTGTTTTTTGATCAAACTTTGTTCTACCCCAACTGGGACTTGAAGTCACAATCCCTAGTTTTCAGAACGGTTTTCAGTACCCTATCCATTTGGTCATTGGGACTGTCCAAGATTTGGGGGTTGTGATTGTAATTTGACCGTTTGCCTCTATATAACTGTTGCCAAGCTTGATGACTTTTTGTGAGCTGGCCCTATCTTTTCAAACAAAACCCGACTGGATCAATTTCAGGAATGAAAAGACAGGATTGGAGTTTGCTTTTTGTGTGTCAGTAATTAATATTGCAAAGTATCGATTGTATGTGGGGAACACTTGTCTTTTTAGAAGTTTCCTTGCTAATCCCCACTCTCAGTTTCAGTGATTTCTCTGGCCCAAATTCATGGTCACCTCCTTAACCTTGCTGTCTCACTAGGCCATATTCCTCTCATCTTCATCCTTTTGTCATGGAGAAGGCCAACTCTGATCACTTAACCCTAACCATTATCCCACTTCCACATTCCAGCTCTGTCTGCCTCTGTAGTCCTACTTGGAAAAAACTATTCCCCAATTCACTGATGACCACACCTAAAACAAGTTGTTCAGGCCTTTGACCCTCCACTCACCAGAACGTTTTTGCAATGACTTATTTACTCTACACCACCCTCACCTCCACATGTAATCCCCAATAAATCCATTCCCCTGTCAGGTATGGTTTATTTTACAGTATCTTCATTTCTTCTGGTTAAAACCTGCATCATTCTGTGCTTATGTTTCAATTACAAACCACCTCATTACAACCAAAATAAGACAAAAGATTATTTATCAAGCCAGGTTATTAGTATAGATGGTAGTACGGTTGATGTAGTTTATATATGTCTCAGCAAGGTCTTCGAGAAGGTCCTACAGTGGAAAGTGATAAAGTTGATAATTGCTCATGCGATCCAGGATTACTTGACAAGTTGGATCCAAAATTGGCTTAATGGCAGAAGGCAGAGGGTGGTGGTGGAAGGCTATTTGTGTGACTATAGCTGGTGTGTAGTGGCGTATCACAGTGATCAGTACTGGGTCTTTTATTGTTTGTGATATTCATAAATGACATAGATGAGAATGTTGGCAGTGGTGGGGGGGCAGCAGTGATAAGTAAGCTTGAGGATCACACACAGATTGGCTGGGTGTTTGACAGTGAGGAGAAATGTTTTAGGTTACAGGAGAATATAGTTGATATCTACTTCCAGTCAGATCTTTAACAGATGGAATTTAGCCTGATAAGTGTGAGGTAATGAACTTTGGAAGAAATAACGAGACAAGGGAGTACTCAACGAATGGCAGGACACTAGGAAGCTCAGAGGAACAGAGGGATTGTAGGGTACTTGTCTACAGATTCTGGAAGTTGGCCAGACAGGTTAGTAAGTAGTTTAGAAAGCATACAGGCCACTTATCTTTTATCAGTTGAGGCACAGATTATAACAGCAGGAAGATTCTGTTGGAGTTCTACAGAACTTTGGTTAGGCCACAGCTAGAGTACTGTACTGGTCACCACATTATAGGAAGGATATGATTGCACTGTAGGAGGTGCAGAGGAGATTCACCAGGATGTCGCCAATGATGGAGCATGTAAGTTAGGAAGAGAGGCTGGATAAGCTTGGGTTATTTTCTGGTGGAGGCAAGACCTGATTGGGTATATAAGATTATCAGGGGCATGGACGGAGTGAATAGAAAGCAGCCATTCCCCTCAATGACAAGGGGGCACACATTCAAGTTGAAGGGCAGGATGTTTAGAAGGGGCTTGAGAAAAGCTTCTTTTTAATGCAGAGAGGGTGGGACTTGGATGAGTACTTGAAGTATCATAACATTCAAGGCTATGGGCCAACTGCTGGAAAGTGGGACTGGTGTAGATTTAGTGTATATTTGATGGCACAGACTTGATTAAGGGCCTCTTCTGTACTGTATGATTCTCTGATTCTATGTTTCATTCTGGGGTCTGACTTTTCATCGTATCACAGGTGCCATGATTAGAATCTAGGTGTATATTTTCATACAATGATGTCTGGGCAGTTGGTAAAACATACGCCAGCTTACTGTGTGAGGATCAGCTGCATTTTAAAATAAGCAGTTGCAAGTTTCCAGTGATTTGTGTTAATCAAACTGTGTGTGATTTAGGCATTAGACATCAGACCTCAATGCAGTCAAGCATGACAAACAGAACTGTACTATACACTGCAGAAATGATAGCTATCCTCTTCCGTTCCAAAAGAGAATTGGATTATTTTCTGGGAAGGAAGAATGTGTTAGGTCATGACATTACAAGGGTGGTGGACAACGGGAAACTGGTAGATGTGGTACATCTGGATTTCCAGAAAGCATTCAATAAGGTGCTACACAAAATGCTACTGCATAAGAAAAAGGTACCTGGAGTTACGGGTAATGTATTAGCATGGATTGAAGATTGATTAACTAAGAATGCAAGGTGTGGGATAATTGGGTGCTTTTCTGGTTGGCGATCTGTGATTAGTGGTATGCCTTAGGAATCAGCGTTGGGACTGCAATTGCTTACAATTTACATCGATGATTTAGAGCTGGGACCAAGTGTAGTGTGTGAAAGTTTGCAGACAACACTAAAATGAGTGGTAAAGCAAAGTGTGCAGAGGACACTGAAAGTCTGCAGAGAGATATAGATAGGTTAAGTGAGTGTGCTGGGGTCAGGCAGACGGAGTGCAATGCTGTTAAATGTGAGTTCATGCATTTTGGTAGGAATGACACCAAAATGGACTATCATTTAAATGGTGAAAAATTGCAGCATGCAGCTGTGCAAAGGATCTTGGGCATGTGAAATGAATCACAAAAAGTTGGTTTACAGGTAATTAAGAAGACAAATGGAATTCATTGCTAGAGGGATGGAGTTTACACATAGGGAGGATATGCTGCAGCTGTGTAGGATGCAGGTGAGGCCACACCTGGAGTACTGTGTACAGTTTTGGTCTCCTTACATGAGAAAGGATGTCCTGGCACTGCAGGAGACGCAGAGGAGGTTCACTTGGTGGATTCTAGGATTGAGAAGGTTGTCTTATGAGGAGAGATTGAGTAGACTGAGACACTAATTCTCATTGGAATTTAGAAGAATGGGGTTGGTTTATAGAAATATATAAGATGATGTAGGTAATAGATAGGACAGAAGCAGGGAGGTTGTTTCCACTGGCAAGTGAAACTAGAACTAGGGGGCATAGCCTAGGGGGAGCAGATTTAGGACTGAATTGAGGAGGAACTTCTTCACCCAAAGGGCTGTGAATCTGTCAAATTCCCTGCTCAGTGAATCAGTTGAGGCTACCTCGTTGAAAGTTTTTAAAGCAAAGATAGATAGATTTTTGAACAGTAAGGGAATTAACGGTTAGGGTAGGCGGAGCTGAGTCAACTAAAAGAGGTTGATTGTATTTAATGACAGAGAAAGCTCAATGGGCCAATTTCTCATGTTCTTATGTCAAGGGGAGAACAAAAGTGAGTAGTACAAGGAATTTATTCTTTAGAGGGCCAAGATCCTGGATTGTACACAAATGGCTGAATGACCTCTTTCTGTGCGGAAGCAGGAGCAGGGAGATGAAGACGAAGAGGTTGTGAGAAGATGAAGATGATGACATGAAGCTGGAAGGAAACCATGGTGAGAAAGTTCCAGAACCAAAAAACTGGGCGAAAAGAAGTGTTATGCGATCCGGCACTTGCCACCAGCGGCCTCGATTGACAGGAGCGCTCCTCCAATTCCAGCACCGCCCACGTGACAGACGCCGCCCGCGACCGCACGCTCTCAGATTTGAATTCCCAAACTCAGCGCGCCAACTGCCGCAGCGCGTGCCAGAACTACAACTGCCGTCAAGTAACACGCTCCTTTGATTCCACACTGTCGTCCCAAACTGCGCAGGCGCGGTCCCCACATGCAGCATGGGTAATGTAGTTCGGAGCGGGATTGTGAGGGGTTTGGGTGAATTGAGGTGAGTCCCTGTGGAAGTTTTAAACGACCTCAGTGAAGCGGGAGCTTTCTGGATTTGGTGCTGTAATTCAGTTAATGTTTGAGGAGATGGCCTGTCCCTCCCTCCATCAAACAGAGGAAGGCACTTCCAGAGAAAATCTCTCCAACATTTTCTCACCAAATGTGAGTTTTTACTGCAATGTCCAAGATATTTCTGGAGATGTTGGGTTTTCACAACATTTAGGGTCAGACCTGATAAACGTCGACATTTATTCTTCTATTAGAGAAATTAATGTCTCACTATAAAACATTTTAACACTAATTGCAGGAACATTCTGTGAGGAAGGAGTTGAAATTTTGGATTATTTTGTGTGAAACCTGCTCTAATGGTCACTGTGATGTGGAACTTGTGGTCACAGCTTTTATAGAGACATAGTCAGTGTCCATCGTCTATTGTCATCCCTTCAGACAAATTACATCCCCATGTTAGTGGCTCATTAAAAACCAGCAATCTGTTGATGAGTTTTTATCGTCAATGTGTCTTTTTGACTTTCATGGTAATTTCAGCTGGAAGGTGAGGGGTTTGATCTGCAGGATCAGAGCTGAATCCCTGGTTGATTTGGTTTCCAAGTACAGAGCATGGCAGGAAGGAGTGCACCACAATCCTAGATTTTACATCTCGGACTTGTGGAGGGTACTCACACTCTTACTCAGCTCGTTGGAGAACTGTTGTTGTATATTACTTAGATTCTGGTACTTTCAATGTGGGTAATTATTTTTGTTCGATAATTTTAGGTCAATTTCTCAGAATCCAGTAACTTTATCATAGTTGGAGTTCCTGAAATGGTGAGTCTGAAATGTTTTGAAATCTAAGAGTAAAGTTTAGTGATGTTTGATGCTCTGGCCGCATTTCAAGAAGACAGCTCATCACCCACTCTTCAACGGTAACCAGAGATGGGCAATAAGTGCTGCTTCAGCAAGTGACACCCACATCCCATGAGCAAATAAAATACCCTCAATTCATTTGAAGTTGTACATCTCTGAGCGGAGATCCGTGTCGAATCCTACACATCACTCCAGTAAATCACAGACCCACATGTTCTTTTTAATGTCAAAAATGTATATTATTCATAAAAAACTTCTTCATATACACACAGTCACTAATGCAGTACAGTTCTGTATAACCTTAGCACATGGAGAGTAAACAAACATTGAAGTTTGATTTTCTTTACAGTTCCAACAAACCCGAAGATATCTTTTACTTACGCAAGATACTATTTACATATGTTTGAGGCACTGGGAGGGTTCAAAAACTGAATGGGCCTTAGATGGTGGTCTTTCCCTGCTGTGCCTTGGTGGCCGCTGCCCCAGGCTTTAATGCATTTCTCGGCATGTATCCTGGACATTGGAATGTGCAAAACTGTATCGAGGTCAACTCCTTGCACTGGAAAACCAACAAGTTTTGGGCAGACCAAAGAGCGTCAGGTCACCATCAATATTTCTCTCAATGTGCATCCCAGGAAACAGACCTTAGAGCACAGAGTCATGAGTCACAGCACTGCTCAGGATGAACCACGACAAAAACCGTAGACATGGTCCATTTCTAACCTCCAGATGAAGTGGAAGATGGCTTGGGTGACTGCAACGGTGCAGGTTCGGGGAATGGGCCAGACCTGTGCCACGTACAACGCCACTGATGACCAGGTGTAACCTGCAATGGAGAGGGAGTGGCACTTCCCAAAGCCCAATTTCTGCCTCACCTTAGCGATACACTCCTCTCACGCTTTTTCACATGCCCTGGCCCCTCTGAACCACATTCGCTCTGTCCTGATGGTGATGGGAAATGACTGGTCCAGCCTCTCTGGCTTGCTGTCATCTAAGACCACCACAATAGTGGACAGGAATGACTGGGAGGCCACGCTGTCTGTGGGCTTTGTGTCATACAGTCTGGCATAAGAGGATTCGCAAATCCTCAGGATGTCCGACTGAGATGACGTTACCAAGCCATCTTCTTCCGTCAGGCTGCTGAGCACAGAGCTCTCTTTGTGCTCGTGCTACTTCTTCCAGAAACTGCACATCTCATCCTGCTCCATGATGTGGACCCTGGACTGGGAAATTCTTTTGGAGGGCTCAAAGGCAAAGACTGCGGCTTACTGGTTCTTCACCTCCTGGAGATCCTCCTTGACACAGACCCCCATCGTCTACAGCAGAGATTTGGACGGTTTTCCCTGTCTCTCACTCTCACCCTCTGAAAACCTTTGAGGATAAAGAACCTCTTGATGTTTCTTTTGACTGTTTCCCACTAGTCCACTGGAGAATCAAAGAGGGGCTTCATGGTTCTCCAACCTGTGTAATCTCTTTTGAGATTCTCAACGTATTCTGGGGTCAACAGGTTCACATTCAGCTTCCATGTTCCCGTGCTAGCCTGTTGATCGTCCTGTAAATGACAAGTCGGTCAGGTGGAGGCAACATTCAAAAACATGCCATATAATTTTCTAAACTCCCTACCATCTCCTTTCCCCTGATTCTCTCACAAACATTTCCCCTTCCCGTTCAGAGTGATTCTTTCCTCTGGGCAGATTTCCAGAACTGATACACTATGGTCAAGCCAGTGATTTCTTTTGACCCTCCATTACTCCATCTCATGCACAAAAACACGTTCAAACTGATGTGACATGAGCAGCACCGTGTCCCTAGAATCAGATCATTATCCAATCAGATCATTCTGACTGAGTAACCAATCTATGTACTGAAAGATGAACCAGTCAGTGCAGTGAAAAGATGTCCAATGTCAAAGTGAGTTTGGGAATGAAGTGTGGTCACTATTTATTACAAAACCAATCAATGACACAGAACAGTTTGGGAAATAAAACTGTCAAATCCTTCTTGCTTTTTTTGGGCAATATAATTTGAATAATTGAGGGCATTCATTTCTGCAGCTTGCACAAGACATTATGAAATATTGTGAAGATATTTAAAAGGTTTCCATCACACGTATCTCAGTGCATAAAAGCCTTTGAAACTGGAGATTTATTTATGAATTAACTTGTTCAATATAATTTTATTGAACAGTTTTTTCATAGAATCCCTACAGTGTGGAAACAGGCCATTCAGTCCAACAAGTCCACACCGACCCTCCGAAGAGCACCCCACCCAGACCCATCCCCTACCTTATCCCTGTAATGCTGCATTTCCTATGGCTAACACACCTAACTTACACATTCCTGGAACCAATGGGTAATTTAGCACGGCCAGTCCTCCTAACTTGCACATCTTTGGACTGTGGAGGAAATCGGAGCACATGCAAATTCCAAACAGGCAGTTGCCTGAGGGTGGAATCAAACCCGGCCCCCTGGTGCTATGAGGCATCAGTGCTAACTACAGAGCCACTGTGTTGCTCTCTGAAGTAGAATTTGCTTTTAAATTTGTTTAGATCTGTTTTTCGGTTCCAGGCATATCTCAAATGCAATCACTGGTTTCTGTCTCCACCATCCTTGCTTGAACAAGGCAAAAGCAGTTCACTGACACCCATGTTTTTGGATTGTAGTCAGATCATGCATATTTGGAAAGCTCTGTGGATCCATTAATCCGCTAATAATGCATCTCTCATCCTGATTTGGCTGTACTAATACCTGGGTACTAAAACCATTAGAATAGTCCCAACTGGATAGGTTACATGGCCGTTCATAAAATGGACACAATTCTAGTTCTTTTATTCTGCGTTAACTCAGAATTCTACAGTTGAACGTTTGAAGATTTCCTGTTCACTCCCACTTAACAGATGCTACGTGAGTTGTTTACAGAAATACAAAGTCAGGCAGGAATTTCAAATGTTTGTAATAATGTCAGGAGTTGTTTTCATGACAGTTTATAGGTCCTCATGTAGAAGTGGAACAGAAATGGATTTGCGGGAATCTTGATCAAATTTCCATCATTCACAGTCAAATTAGAAGAGCTGAGTAGTGTGCATTTTAAGGGAGGAGTGCAGTTAATGGGGTGACGATGGAGGTGTGGAAATAGTAACTTCTGTCCATGTTGTCAAATTATTTTAATTGGTTAGGTTAGGGGGAAGCAAAGATCAGGTTTACAAGTTATGCAGGGACAGAGGGTTAGGATTAAAAGTAGCATGTGTTGGGATTTGAACTCTGTACTAAATGCCAGGGAAAGGAAATTCTCATTTGGGGATAACCTATTGACAAAAAGGATAATAACCGACTTAGAATGCAAGCTGACAAGGCGTATTGCTCATTAAAGGTGGCCTGTTAAACATGTTCTACATATCGAACTATATTTCTGGTGGATCTCAGGCCTTCTCCTCTTGGTTCCTTGAACCTAGTTGCTTCAATCATAGTGTTCTTCAAGATTTTAGTTTTATCAACTTAACTCTAACATACAAACAATCTGTTGCAGTTTTAAAACGTCAACACTAGTCTCCCAGTCCACCTTAACTTTGGAAGCTGCACACTTTATAGCTGCTGTGTGGAATGCCCTTCCTCTCTCTTTCTCCTGAAAGCAGCTTGCTCATGAAACTTGCTCACATTCTCTTAAGACATTCTCTTCAGCCCAAGACTGTTTTCTAAAGCTGATCCCAACGCTGGATTTATCAGAGCAAGAGTAGGCCATTTAGTTCTTCGAGCCTGCTCCATCATTCACTTTGATCGTGGCTGCTTATCCAACTTACTGTCCCCTGCTCCCGTTTTGTCCCCTTATTCTTTGATCCCTTTGGCCCTCAAGACTATATCTAATTCCTTGAAAACATTCAATATTTTGCTTCAACTGCTTTGTTTGGCAGAGAATTCCACAGGTTCATTACTGTTAGGTGAAGAAATTTCTCATTGTAGTCCTAAACATGGAACCTGTGACCCCTGATTCTAGGCTCCCAGACATATGGAACTTCCTTCCTCCATTTACCCTGTATAGTCCTGTTAGAATTTTACAGGTATCTATGACACCCCCCCCACCCCATTCTTCTAAACTCCAATGAATATAGTCCCAACCTATCCAGTCTCTCTTTATACGTCAGTCCCGTCATCCCAGGAGTCAGCCTGGTAAACCATTGTTGCACTCCCTCCGTAGCCAAAATAGCCTTCCTCAAATAAGGAGACCAAAACTGCACACAACACTCCCGGTGTGATATTCCCCCTCTGCTGATGTCAGGCTAACCCGTCTATAATTCCCTGTTTCTTCTTTACCTCCTTCTTTAAATATTGGAGTTACATTAGCTACCTGCCAATCATACAAACTGTTCTAGCGTCTATTGACCTTGATTCTATAATTCCAACCAAACTAACCTCCAAACACCAAGAGATAACACAGTGTGGAGCTGAAGGAACACAGCAGGCCAGGCAGCATTAGAGGAGCAGGAAAGCTGTTCGGGTCGGGACCCTTCTTCGGAAAAATGATGCTGCCTGGCCTGCTGTGTTCCTCCAGCTCCGCACTGTGTTATCTCTGACTCCAGCATCAGCAGTTCTTACTATTTCAAAACACCAAGATCTAGGTCTCTGCTCTTTCTTCTGCAACTGGATCCTCAACTTCCTCACCCACGGGCTGCAATCCGAGAATAGGCAACAACACTTCCTCCACGATAATCCTTAACACCGGAGCCCCATTCTCAGCCACATACTCAGTCCCTTACTATACTCCTTATACACTGTGTGGCCAAATTCTGACCTAATTCCACCTACAAGTTTGTCGATGATACTACCATTGTAGGTCTGATCTCAAACAATGAAGAGATAGAATACAGGAAAGATATGGAGTGCTTGGTAGCATAGTGTAAATTTAACAATCTCTCCCTCCATGTCACCAAACCGAAAGAGCTGGTCCTTGATTTCAGGAAGCAAAGGTGGGAGGCACACCCCTGTCTGCATCAATGGTGCTGAGGTGGACATGGTCGAGAGCATCAAGTTTCTAGCAGAGATGATACTAACAATCTGTCCTGGTCCACCCACCTTGACGCAACAGTCAAGAAAGCACAACAACGCGTCTACTTCCTCAGGAGGCTACAGAAATTTGTCATGTCTGTAAAGACACTAACCAATTTTTATAGATGTACCATAGAAAACATTCTTTCTGGATGCATCACAGCTTGGTCTGGCTCCTCAGCCCAGTCCATCATGCAAACCAACCTTCCATCCATTGACTTCATCTATACTTCTCGCTGTCTTGTGAAAACAGCCAACATAATCAAAGACCCCTGCCACCCCGGTTATAATCTCTTCCAACCTCTTCCATCAAGCAGAAGATGCAAAAACTCAAACACATGTACCAACAGATTCAAGAATAGCTTCTACCCTACTGTTTAACTGGAGACCTGCAATCAGATCATTCTTCTAGCTAATCAGTATCATTATCTTGGATAAGAGCTAAAAGGTACTGCAGATGCTGGAGATTTCTGATGAAGCGTCTAGGCCCGAAACGTCAAGTTTTCCTGCTCCTATGATGCTGCTTGGCCTGCTGTGTTCATCCAGCCCCACGCCTTGTTATCTCATTATCTTGCCTTCTATTTACTACTAACAGTCAACTCACTGGAGTCCAAAGATGCAAAATGTGTCCCACCTTCCCTTTGTTCATTCCTGTTTTTCTCTTGATGCCATATTACATTTTTGGTACTCAAAAGGCTTTCTCAACAACATTTCTATTTTACGTATAAATTAAGTCTTTTGTCTCTGAACATATGTACAGTACAATTTAAGAACTTAAGCCTTGTTAATCACCAAAGTATGTTGACAAGTCAACAAGACTGTGTTCTAAATAAACTATAGCACTGTAGTCCATTTTTGAGGAATAGAATTGAAAAACACAGAAGTTATGTTGAACTTGTTTAGAATTTTATTTGGACCACACTCCGAGCACCGGGGACAGTTCTAATCTGATCAGTTCTAATCTCCATGTTCAAAAGAAAACTGGAGACGGTGTGAAAAAACATTGATAAGGGTGAGACTGAGAATTGAGAGACTGTAACTATCAGCAAAGACTCAACAAACCAGCACTGTTTCTCCGCAGAAAAGAGAATGCTGATGGGTGACATGATAGAAATCTTTACAATGATGAATTATAAATGAAGAATTTGGGGTATTTGGAGAAAAGATGTTTCCACTTGTAGTGTGGAAGAGTCCAAACTTAAGGTCTATCAGTATGAGATGGTCAATAATAAATCCAATGAAGAAATCAGGATAACCTTCACAAGAGAATAATGAAAATGTGGAACTTGCTCCCATGGGAAATGGTTGAGGAAATAGTTTAGGTGCAATTGATGGGAAGTCAGATAAGTCCATGAGGAAAAAAAGAATAGAAGGATCTGTTGAAAGGGTGAGAGAAAAAAACTGAGGCAGCAGCTGCAATAACTGAAGTTTATTCAGGTCAGTTTAAATCTCCACCTGATTTGCTGCTCAAGGCCACCTCCCTTTCACTGGTCAGTTTTGCAGACTTCAGGAAACTCTTGTTCCTTTAGAAATACTTCCATCAATTTGAATTTCAAATAATGTTCCATGTGGTAAATGGTAACAGCCCTCAAGTCTTAATTTACATACAATGACAGTGAACTCATATGGATATTAGAAGCCACAGCACAAAAAAGACTTTTATCCAAGCATTCCATTTCATTAAAAAATTGTATACAGTATTGTTTCAAAGTTGCTCCAAATACAAAGTGAATGGAAACAAAAACATTGATTGGTTCTAGTCTGTTCCAATTTTTTCTGTCTGTTCACAGCAATGCACACAGTCTATGAAGTGTTCAGCTTTTCTAACGGCATCTATTTAAGTTGTTGTTGACTCTTCATCTGCTGTTTGCTATTTCCTGAAATGCCGTTTGATTTTCTGAGGAATGTAATTGCTTTGGTAGCTCCATTACACCAGCGGAGGGAATTTAAATTCAATTAATAAATCTGGAAATTAAATCTAGTCTCAATAATGCTGGCAATGAAGCTACAAACAATTTTTGAAAAAAAAACTTTGGTGCTGTAAAGACCATATCTTTTCATTTTTGTGTGATTTAAAACTGTGGACTGAAATGAGAAAGAACTGTTTTGAAACATATTTTGAAATCCAGTAATTTAATACCTGTTGTAACTGCTGTTTGTATAGTTGTACCGCCCAGCAATGTGCTGATGAACTGGTGCTGAAAGGTTGTTTACAAGTGAAGTTGACTGGTTTATTCACCAGTGGCCAGTTATCAATGACAAAGATCCCCTGCCTGTCAACAACCATCTGAGTAGTTGCCAGATAGCTCAGCAGCTTGGGCTGTGAATAAGACAGAGCGAAGCGTTGTTCAGACTAGAAGAGAAGTCAGCACGTCTGCAGCAGCTAAAAGCTCTCTCTCTCAATTCTCTGTTGTAAGCCACTTTAAACCAGAAGAAAACCAGCTTATCGTTCCTTCAGCACATCCTGCAAGTTGGGTCATTCAATTGGATAAGTAGAGACCTTTCAGATGTGAAACAGACACCCTTTGCCTTTTGCAAACCAATGGAAGCATTTGGAAAAAAGGAGGGTTGAGGAAAAGCCTTCAGATCAGCAAGGACCAACCTAAAAAGTCTTGTGAACGAAGACTACAGAAATTTTTTTTTCAGTTTTTGCATTGTCCACTTTTTTTTTTCCTGTTTATGTTCACTTGTATTTAAGGGGGAATTTATAAGGGTTTACAGTTTGAATTAGTGGAGTTCACTCAATTGAATTGTTTACCTGTTGCCAGATCTAATTGCCTATAATAAATAGTTTTTCACTCTACACACAGAAATCTGATCTGTGCTTTGTATCAACCTGTGTATGAAAATCAGGTAGTTTGAAGATTTTATTTTAAAAATGTTAACTTTTGGGCTGGCTCAGGAATATTGGGCTCGATTTCCAGTCTACTATCCTAGTTCATTAATATCCTTTCAGGAATGACATCCACCATCCTTACCTGATCTGGCCTATGAGTGTCTCCAGACCCACAGCGGTGCTGTTGACTTTTAACTGGCCTAACAAGCCAATCAGTTCAAGGGCAATAAAGGATAAGCCACAAATGTTGCCATGCCAGCAATTCCCACATTCCATGAAAGAATGCAAGATTTGTTGCTGCTGATCCATCAAATTTGTTCAAAAATGGTTGACCTACAGGACTGATGGTTACTCAGCTCCTTGTTCAGTTGGTGAAAAGCTTCATTAACTGTCTGCCTTGAAAGAGCAACTGTTATGTTGCAACAATGACCACTTGTCACTCACTCTGTCTCAGTCGTGTTTTAGCTGTTGGAACCTTTGTCTGGGTGCAGCGTGACATCTGTCGTTGGACTGGACAACACTTCATTCTTTAATAGGTGTCTTTCTCCACTCAAACTGCCTTTCATATATCAGTGCTGGATCTGTTGATTTTGTTTAATAATCTTTGTCAGTTTCTGCCGATAATATCAGCCTTTCCATTTGAATGGCAATAGTGCAGAGCTGAATTCCCCAATCGTAAAGGAAGTGTCTGAATTCTTCACTGGTTAATTGAGGTCAATGTCACTGATCACAATGTCATGAATATCATGTCAACTGAAGTGTGCTTTCAGATATTCTACAATCAGACTCTGAGTGCTTGGCATCAGCTGCTCTAGTTCTATGTAATTGGAATAGTTGTTGACTGTGATGAAATAATCAGTTCCAGTGACAATGAAGAGCTCTAATACAAGCTTCATCCATGGGTTGTCATAGATGTTACGAGTCATGAACAGCTCTTTATCTTGTTTAGTTTGATGTTCAATACGAGCTTTATGCTGATGTGGTCCTTCAACTCATTGCTCATGTTTGGCCAATGTAGCACTTCTCTTACCTTCCTCAGACTAGACTCGATTCCTCGATGGTTTGTGCGGGATGTGTTTCAGTATCTCTTTTTTTATCTCTTCACGGATAATGACCCAGCCCCCTTTGTACAGATGCTGCCTTGGGCGATCACCTTATTTTCATTTGTCCAATAACCTCTTATCATAAAAGGTGTATCCTTAATGGCCATCTTTTCTTAAGCCTCCCAAAACATTTGAAGAGCCGCGCTCCATTGTGAATTTGTTTGATTGGTGGAAGACATTTGTCTGTGGGATTTGATGTTTTCCTTTGAAAACACTTAGGAACAGATAAAATTGATTTGAGATTCTTTTCTGAATCCATATATCGTGGCATCCAGTGTGTATTAATGCTCTGGACCAAACCCAACAGGTTGCCCTCACTGCATGGGGGTTGCTCCAAGTCCCGTGTTGCTGACATCACACTGCAGAGTGGATCCATTGTTGACATCATAATCCCTCAGCACTGGTGATGTCATCAGTAGTTTGATGGGAGTGAAAGATTTTTCTTGTTCGGTGTCCAAATACCACTCGCAAGGAGGTTCACACTTTAAGAACAAATTGGGCAATAATTTGTTTAGTTTGTTTCTGTATGGGTTAACTGATGTTCAGGAGGTCCAACAACTGTTTGAATGCTTTATTACAGTACTCAGACTGATTGTGTGAGTGCTATGATTTAGCAGGAGATACGCTGACTGTGTGAAAGCCTGGTCACACACCTCATCTCCGAATGGTTTCTCAACAGTGTGGATCCACTGGCATTTAAAAAGATTCAGGCAAGTGAGTGAAAATTTTGTCATAAATATCACACCTGCAGTCTTTCTCCCATGTCAATCTGCTGGTATCTGAAAAAGGCTGAAAAAGTTCTACATCAAAAGTCAAAGCTTAAGGATTACTCCACCGTATGAACCCTCTGATGAAGCAGGAGGTTCCATGATCTTGAGAACGACTTGTCACACATCTCACATGTGAATGGTTTCTCTCCTGTGTGAATACTTTGATGTCTGCGGAGCGTCGATGGGTCTGAGAAAGATTTGTCGCACACCTTGCATATGAATGATTTCTCACTTGAGTGAATTCTCTGATGCAGCAGGAGTCTTGATGAATCAGAGAATGATTTATAACACACCTCACATTTGAACGGTTTCTCCCCAGTGTGAATACGTTGGTGTGTGCGGAGGTTTGATGAGTCAGAGAATGATTTTTCACACACCTTGCATTTGAATGGTTTCTCCCCTGTGTGAATCCTCTGGTGGAGCAGAAGTCTTGATGAATCAGAGAATGATTTGTTACATGCCTTACACCTGAATGGTTTCTCTCCAGTGTGAATACGTTGGTGTGTGTGGAGGTTTGATGATGACGAGAATGATTTTTCACACACCTTGCATGTGAATGGTTTTTCCCCTGTGTGAATCCTCTGATGGAGCAGAAGTCTTGATGAATCAGAAAACGATTTGTTGCATGCCTTACACCTGAATGGTTTCTCCCCTGTGTGAATACGTTGGTGTGTGCGGAGATTTGACAGCAAGGAGAATGATTTGTCACACACAACACACCTAAAAGGCTTCTCCCCTGTATGAATCCGTTCATGTTTGTGGAGATCTGATGACGCTGAGAATGATTTGTCACATACCTCACACTTGAATGGTTTTTCACCTGTGTGAATACGTTGGTGTTTGCGGAGATCTGATAATGATGAGAATGATTTTATGCAGACCTCACATGTGAATGGCTTCTCTCCTGTATGAATGCGTTGGTGCACGAGGAGGGTCGATGACTTTGAGAATGACTTGGCACACACCTCGCACGTGAATGGCTTTTCCCCTGTGTGAATGCGTTGGTGTTTGTGGAGTGTTGATGCATCTGAGAATGATTTGTCACACACCTCACATCTGAATGGTTTCTCTCCTGTGTGAACACGTTGGTGCACATGAAGGGTCCATGACCGTGAGAATGATTTCTTGCATACCATACATGTGAATGGTTTTTCTCCAGTGTGAACACGCCGGTGGTTCACCAGGCCTGATGATTGTACAAAGCCCTGGTTACACACCTCACACTTGAATGGTTTCTCCCCAGTGTGAATGCGTCTGTGATTCATGAGCGTCCATGATTGTGCAAAGGCTCGGTCACAGATCTCACACTTAAAGGGTTTCTCTTCCATGTAGCTGCTGCTACATTAATAGTCATACAATTTTGTACCTTACATGTTAGGAGATCTTAACAAGCCTGTGGAGCTCCCCTCACACTTGAAAAGCCTCTCATCCATAGGAATGAGTCAATGGTTCATGAGACCCGATGAATAACTAGAGCTCTCACAACATTTTGAGCCCATTCAGTCTTCTTCCTGACTGATCACCCACAGCTGAACCTTCTGAAAGGCTGGTTCTGATGGAACACTCCACACTACTAACCAGTTTCAGTTCTGGTGATGTGTCAAAGCTCCCCTGACCTGATCAACTTCAAGATGATGGTTTCACTGCCTAACCGTCTCTGTGTTGAGCAATTCTGTGAATGAACTGGATTTCTTCCCACAGCTGTGCAGTTGTTCCTTGGGGATGGTCAGGATCTACCAGTGGTGTCTATCCTCTCTGTGTTCTCTGGTTCAGTAAAGTGCAATCATTCTGTAAGACAGGAAAAGGAAATATGAATTTATCCAAATCAAATCCAAATATTGCGGATGTTGAAAATTTGAATTCTTCAATATTTTTGTGCTAATTTCCCCCAATTCTGTCTCCTTGCTTGTGGAAGGGTTGACTCGGCAGATTTTTATTTATACTTTAAGAGGGTTTGAGCGTTGCTGTCCAGCTCCACAAATCACCGCAGCCTCTGTTGTATGGCTAGATCCACAGTGTTATTAGGGAGGAAGTTTCAGGATTTTAACCAAGCGAATGTGTAGGACTGACGATACATTTCCAAGTCAGGATGATGAATGGCTTGGAGGAGAACATGCAGTTGATGGTGTTCCCATGGATTGGCTGTCCCTGTCCTCCTGGCAGTAAAGGTCACAGGCTCAGTCATTCTCATCAAAGCAGCCTTTATAGGTTGCTGCAGTGCATCCTGTAGATGAAAAACATTACTGCCATTGACTGACACTAGAAGAGCCCAAATTAAGTATTAATGTTCAGGCCACAAGGAAATAAATAGCACTGTTATAACACCTTCCATCACTTTGCTGATTGACAGTTGACTGAGAGGATGCTGATCAACTAGGCTGGATTTATAGACACGAATACCTGGAGAGTTTTTCAAATTGCTGGATAGATGCCAATCTCGTGGCTGTACTGCAGACCATGGGCAGGGGCACAGCTAGTTCTGGAGCAGAAGTCTTCAGTACTTTGGTCAGCATGCTTTGAGGGCCCAAGGCCTTCGTATCCAGTAGCTTCAGCTATTTCTTGATATCACATGGAGTGAATCGAATTGGCTAAAGACTGGCATCTGTGATGCTGTGGAGCTTCCAGAAGCAGTCAAATGGATGTGATGCAAATTGTCCACCACCATTCATGAGTGAAGGCCTGTAGAGCTTAAATCTGAACGATTAATTGTGGCACCACTTAGCTCTGTTGATTGTATACTGCTTCTGCTGTTTGGTATGCAAGTAGTTTTCTGCTCTGGCTTTGCCAGTTTAATAACTCATTTTTAGGGCTGATTCTCTGGCTTGATGGTACCAATAAAATGGGGGATATGGCAGGTTACAGATTTGTGTTTGAGTACAATTCTGATGCTGCTGCTTATGACCCACAGCACTTCCTGGACACCCTGTTTTGAGTTGCTAGATCTGTTTGAAATGGAACACTAAATTGTTGGAAATTCAGCTCCACCATTTACTCAACCCATCCCCGTCTAAGTTGGAACCATGGCGTTATTAGTGTCTACTTGTATATTGTGTAAAATGTTGATTCAGAAATTTTATGACACATATCTGGGGCAGACTGGATTTGAACCTAGCCCAGAGGTATGGACAATTCTACTGCACCTTAAGAGCCTCAACACATTGCAGGAGATCCATAATATGGGGCCTTAGTCCCCACAAGAACTGTGTATTGGTCTTTCCCACCGATACTGCCAAGAACAGGTAGATTGATGAGAATGAGGTAATGTAGGTTTGCCCTTCAGTTGGTTCCCTCACCACTGCTGAAATCCCAGTCTAGCAGCTATGTCCTTAAAGGCTCAACCAGCTTGGCCAGCAGTAATGCTGCTGAGCCACAACCGTTGGTGAACATTGACAGTAATCAGGAGGTTATCTTTCCTGATGGTATGAACCAGTGAGACTGGATAGAGTCTGAAGTCAATGTTGACTTCAGGACAACTCATTCCAGACAGCATACCATTTTGTCAGCTTCACAGAACATACCCAAGGACGGTGATAGTCCTATCTTGGACATTTTCTGTTCCGTATGATCCTGTGAGAGTGATTCTGCTGGAAGACTAATCTGTGGGACAGATCTTCCAATTTTTACACAAGCTCCCAGATATTAGTGAGGAGAACTTTGCAGGGTTGACAGGGCTGTGTTAACTGCTGAGATTTCCAGTACCGAGGCTGATACTAGGGTGCTCTGTCCTATTTCTTTCCTTTGTAGTTTTGCAGTAGTTTGAGCTGACTGAGTAACCCATTCAGAGGGTGTTTAAGAGTCAACTACATTTCTGTGAATGCGGAATCACAGGTGGGGCACAAGACCATAAGACATAGGAGTGGAAGTAAGGCCATTCAGCCCATCGAGTCCACTCTGCCATTTAATCATGGCTGATGGGCATTTCAACTCAACTTACCCGCACTGACCAAGTAAGTAAGACCAAGTAAGGACACAGGTTTCCTTTCCTTAAGGGATATCAGCACGCCCAATTGATTTCTACAACAATGGTTTCAATGTCCCATCACTTAGACGCACTTTTAATTCCAAATTTATTAATTGAATTTAAAGTCGAGCAGTTAATGTGGTGGAATTTGAACACATGCCCTTAAAGCATTATCCTGAGTCTCTGAATTACGAGTCCAGTAACACCTTAATATCTCCTCCTTAGTAAAGACTGTTTCAGTGAGTACCAGTCTGCTATTCCCCTGCATGGGGGAGAATCAGATGTAAACCACTGTACAACCCTGTCCTTTCAGGTCCCAGACCAGAAAGCAGAGTGACAATTCTCCCCATCTGCTATATTGGAGCAAATGTCAGGCAAAGTGCAGGGCAGCTGAAGAATAACAGTGCTTGTCTGTGTGCACAATGGGATTTTAAAGACTACTGGTACAAGGACTTCCCAAGAATTCCAGAATATCTGCTGAGTGGTGGGTTATTTAGGAATGGTACGTGGTAAGATCAGGATGAAATCAAACGCGACAGATGCTGTAGTCTGGGTTATGTAGTTAATAAGCCACATGTTTGGTCAGCTACATAAAAAGACTCACTCAGCCTCACTGAAAATCCCTCCAAACAAACTCAACACACAAAGGATGGGAGAAAATTGAAATTCAGTTCCACAAATAACAAATAATTCAAGTTCAGCTGTCAATTTTGATTCTGAGATCGATGGATTTCTGTTCACTGAATACACCAGGGATCTGGGATGCTGCAGGAATATGGAGTTAAATGCAGTACAAAGTTGGGTAGGAGGGTGATCTGTGAAGAGGATGCAGAGAAGCGTCAGTGAGAGTTGGACAAGTTGATTGGCAAAATGCATGGTAGATGAAGTAGAACATGATAAATGAGAAGATCTGTACTTTGTCGCAAACACAGGAAGGCAGATCTGAATGTAGACAGATTGGCAAAGGGGGAGGTGCAACAAGACCTAGGTGTCTTTGAACATCAGTTGCTGAAGGTAAGCATTCAGGTGCAGCAGGCAGTAAGAAGGGAAGTGGCATTTAGCATCTATAGTGAGAACATTTAAGTACCGGAGCAGAGATGTCTTGCTGCAATTGGAGGCAACACACCTAGAGTACTGTGTGCAGTTTTGGTCTTCTTATCAGTGGAAGAATGCTAAGGACAGAGTGCAGTAAAAATTTACCAGACTGATTTCTGGGATGGCAGGACTGAGGTATGGAGACAGAGCGAGAGACTGCTTTCATTAGACTACATTAACTGGAGTTTAGAAGAATGAAGGAATCTCATAGAAATCGACAAAATTCTAACTTATCGAAAGAGAGGAAATGCACAAAGGATGCTCCCAATAAACAAGGAGTCCAGAACCAGGAATCACAGTATAAGGATATGGGGTGAGGGGAATATGGGGTGTGGGGATAAAACTGGATTAGGGTAGGGTGAGATGATTAGACATGATCAGATGGAATGGTGGAGCAGACTCAAAGGGCTGAATGACCAACCCCTGTATGATTCTGTGTTTCAACCACAGATATACCATCATCTCACTGATTGGTGAGAAACACTTAAGGCACTAAGTGGCAGATTCCTTTCCTTCTGGACTGCCCCAAAAGGAAGCAGCTGTCCCTCAGTCCTGCTCCTCCATCACGGCAATATTGCCTGAAAGGAACTGTAAAATTGCATTCCGCAGGATTATGAGCAGCTCCCAACACACACACAGAACTCCACGATAGGAAATCAGTAAGAATCCTCAGACATTCTGCATCTCCCAGATAATTACATCTCACCTTCTCATATTCAGGAATGAGCCATCGACAAAACCCAGCCTGGAAATCAGAAGGGAAATGCTTCTAACAAACACACTCAATATCCAACACACAGCTCCAAACACTTCACTCCAAAGCACTGAGTAAACAGCTCTCTCAGCTGGATCTTCTCACACAGCATGAGGGACATTTCCACCCCTGATTGCCCACAGGACAGTCAGACTGCCTGAAGACTGGTGTGGATATTATGGGATACAATTTGTATAAAAGCTGCTCCTTCACTCACCATCTCCTCACTTGGCTTTCAGTCCCGATAGGAAGTGAACCAGCTCTGGAAGAGGAAGAGGAAGAGGTGGGAATGGGCAGAGTGGGTGGGCTCTCTGATTGACGTCTCTCACAGTCAATCCAAATATTTCTGCAGCAACATGAGTTTCCGGAAGCTTGGGAAACTGACCGGTGAAATGGAGGTGACTTTGAGCAGCAGATCAGGTGGAGTTTTAAACTCGTCATTGTCCTATTTGAATAAAACCTCGCTTATTGCAGCTGCTGTCTCAGTTCCCCCGGTAAATGTTTGACAGAGATTTGTAGTGTCGGAACAGCATTCTTCATCCTTGGACGCTTTCAAACTGACCAGTGTATGATATGGATTCTCGGATGTGTTTAACAGCAGATGAGAGGAGAAAGATCCCCAGCATCCAAGGCAGTGATAGTGTGCAGTGGTGGCATCAGCACATACACAGCGGAGAGAGAGGAATTGAGAGGGATGCAGGAAAGAGAGGGATACAGGGGTCAGAGTGGAGCACAAGAGGGAGGTTAAAAAGGAGTAGTTTCACCAATTTCTTTTTGATGATGACAAAACAAATTTGAAAATTACTCTTTACCTCTGCAGACTATAAAACTAATCTTGGAAGTGTGTAAGGTGAACATGTTACATATAGGTATGATGAGCTCAGGGAACTGGATTACTTTTACATAATATTACTACAGTGCTAATGCCTCCCAAAGGAGGATATCTGATAAGCCTGTGGAGCCCTCCTCACATGTGACAGCCCATAGGATTGAGTTGTGGTTCTGATGGAAGGCTCCACGCCACTGACCATTTCAGGTCTGATGATATGTCAAAGCTTCCCTGACCCAGCTGATTTCCACTACCCACCGTTCTCTGTTGAGCAATGCTGTGAATGTATTCCCACAGTTGTGCAGTTGTTCCTTGGGTGATGGTCAGGATCTATCATCAGTGTCTATCCTCTATGTATTTGCTGATGTAGTATGGTGCAATCCCTCTGTAAAACAGAAAAAGGAAACATGATTTTCTCCAACTCTCTCTCCACCTTTGCTGAAAGGGCTGACTCCTCAGTTAGAGACTGTTCTGCAGTGAGTCTGCTATTCCCTTGTTGGGGGAAATCAGGAGAAAGTCTTTTTCCTCACTTGACTGTCACACACCCTCTGTTTTCAGCAGGGACACAGGATGTGAGCAGGAGCAGACAATGTGGCTCCTTTCTTTCCACCCACACCTCATCTTCCCAGGTACTGTGAAGGCAATGGGAGAGAATTTAAAATTTATTATTAGCTTGTGCCATATTGCTGAAGTTCAGTTTTTTTCTTAGAGTACGTTTCCTATGAAAAACTCAGACTTTTTATTTTTTGACATCTCCAAATAAGTCATTAAAAGACACTTCAGTAAATGTTCTCCAGATACAGCAGTGAAATTGAGATTGAGAATTCACATCTAACTACGGAAAGTTTCATACGTCGAATTGCAATAAGATATGGACTATTGAAGGACTGGGAAAAGGGAACAATGTACCTGTCTCGACCCTGTGTATCCCTTTCCTAAGTATTTTGTAAATTTCAATGAGATCACCACTCATTCTTCAAGACTCTGCTAATACAGACCCAGTTTGCCTAAACTGTCTTTGGCAGTCCTGCCATCCTAGGAACACTTCTGGTGAACCTTTCTTGAATTCTGTCTATGGCAATAATATCTTTCCTGAGATAAAGAGACCAAAACTATATACAATACTCTAGGTATGGTCTAACCAAGCTCTAACATAATTGAAACAAGATTTCATTATTCCTGTGCTCAAATTATCGGGCAATAAAGGCTAACATTCCATTAACTTCCCTAATAGATCACTGCACCTACATGCTAGTCCTCAGTGATTTATTGACAAGGAGTCACAGGTCCCCTGGCACACCTACACTTCCCAACATCATAGCATTTAAGAAAAGTGGAGAATCTCACATATTTCCACATATTGTTATGGAGGGGGAATGGCCGAACCTCTCTGATAATTAAATTAAAACACAAGCCTCAATCTGTTATGACATGAGTAGGAGTTCCTCTCTAATAATTACCCAGAGAAGCCCACATTTCCCCTTGTATTAAAAAGTATGGTTCAAAGGAAAATCTCTGATCTCCACTTTACAAGTAACAAGAAACATTTTGTTAATTTAACCAAACACTGAACAAATTAACAGAGTTACTAACAAACTGCCAATTCCCCCTTAGACTGCTAACTACTTCCTAACTGGTCTAAATTCTACTGAAATACTGTTCAAATATACACAAGTCTCACTTATTAAACCCAATTAATAAGAAAACAATAAAATTAAAACCTAATCTCTCAAAAGTTCGCACAGACTTTCTTCTGGAATATTCTGTCTTCTCCACTCTCTTCACAAATGCCTTTCTTCCACTAATTCTGCTGTTAGGGATTTTTTTTCGCTATAATTTCTTCAAGGAAGACTTTGAACTAAAATACCATCTTTGATTAATTAGATGGGTTTTGTCTGAGAGCTAAATGGTGCTAACTCTTTACAGGTGGGGGATGTCTCTCTCTGATTTTCCAAATGCCCTGGTCTTATATATCCATAATTACTTAATCAAATTCTTCTAATAAGTTTGGTTTCAGGTTGTCTCCACCGTCAGATTTAAATTCAATTGGCTTTCTGCATCTAGGTACTTAGCTTAAATTAATTGGCCAAATTCAAACTTGTCATCTTGGGAAAAAAAATGCTACTTGGCTGTTCTCTCCAAAACGTGTCAATTCGGCTCTCTCCATGCACCTGCATTTATAAACTTGCAACCTCAGACAAAGCACAAGCTCTCAAAGGTACCGTGGCACCCTTTTCCCAACAATAATTTTTTACCAATAAATTCTAACTTCCTTCCTTCCAATTCGTGAACACTCTACCCAGCTTCGTAACAATATTCCATCTGCAGTGTTCATGCCCATTCATTAAGCCTGTCCAAATTCTCTTGAAGCTATTTCCACTTAGCTTTGTATCAACCAGAAATTTGGAAATCATTTATTATATGATATATATGTGAACAACTAGGCTCCCAAGCGCCTTATGGTACCCAACGAGTCACAGCATGCCAACACGGAAAAGACACATTTATTATTTCTGTCCGAAAAATCAATTTGTGTTACCCATAAGGACCCCATCACCCCGAGGAGCCAGTTTAAAATCAAGACCAACAGCACTAGCAAATTTCCCTGTGATGTTCTTGGTCCAATTTGTTAGGGTGTAACCTGTTCAGCTTCCAATATGTCATTCGTGTGCCTCATTTACCCTCCTGTAACTCTCTCCTGAATTAGTCAGCACCCATACTTCTTCCTCTTCCAGAGCTGGTTCACTTCCTATAGGGACTGAAAACCAAGTGAGGAGATGGTGAGTGAAGGAGCAGCTTTTATACAAATTGTATCCCATAATATCCACACCAATCTTCAGGCAGTCTGACTATCCTGTGGGCAACCAGGAGTAGAAACGTCCTTAATGCTGTGTCAGAAGTTCCAACTGAGAGAGCTGTTTACTCGGTGCTTTGAGCTGAACTGTTTGACTGGAGCTGTGTGTTGGATATTGAGTATTTGTTGGAAGCATTTCCTTTCTGATTTCCAGGCTGAGTTTTGTTGATGGCTCATTCCTGAATATGAGAAAGTGAGGTGTCGTTATCTTGGAGATGCAGAGTACCTGAGGATTCTTACTGATTTCCTGTTGTTGAATTCTGTGTGTTGGGAGCTGGTTATTATCCTGTGGGCTCTGAATGATCAGTTCTGTCAGTGTGTTGGAATGTGGATGTTGCCTGTCTTTTCAAATCCCTCTGAGACCCCCAGCACCCTACCTAACAAGCCTTTTAAATTCCCCAAATGCCCAAAGTTAATAACATCCCATGGCATCATGTCAAAAATGTGGCACACCAAGCTCCTACAAACAGCAGTGTATTAATGACCAGATAATCTGTTTTCTTGTTGTGTTGACTGAGGTATTATTACTGTCCCTATAGGGATCAATAAAATTTTAAAACATTTTACACTTCCAGCAATCAATTTAAAGAGATTGCACAACAAGTTTTTAAATGTTGAAGCTTTTAGTGATGTAAACCAAACAGAAACATTGATTAAACAATACCGAGGAGGTAACCAATGCACTAAATTATATCAGAAATATTCCTACTTCAGTGTTTAATGCCAAGAAACAAAGCATTCTTCAGTTTATGTCCCACCATCTGCATAATCACAGTTTTTATGCAAATCAGTTTAACATCACCCTCAGCTTCCAATCGGTTTGCTTCTTCCTAACTGAATGAATTTTAACATTGAATGACCCCATCTAAAAATGAATTGCTGAATCTCCAGAGACATCTAAACCAATTGTCAACCCTGAAGCCCCTCCAGTAATTCGTTTCCCAGCCACCCCGGACAAACCTTCCGGAGCCTTTAGATTGTCACAGGATGTGTCTTTTCAACTAGAGTCTGCGTTCCTTCCCACATTCTATTTGGCAGTTTTCTCGCTGCTGGCCACAATGGCTGCAGTCCTTCGTCTCTCTCTCTCTCTCTCTGTCCTTAATCTCAGAGACAGAAAATCTTTCCAATCAGCAGTGCTTGCCTCTGTTTTCAGCTGTGATTACTTTGAAGCTTGCATAACATTTCCAAGAATACCCATTCTAGACAAGAATATAAAACTACTTCAAAAGACCCTTTCCAATGTCTACTGTTTTACCATATATTAGAAACATAACAATTTTATGAATTTAACATTTATAATACACTCCTGACTTGATAGTGGGGAAGATTGGAGTTGTCAGCCCCTTCAGCAAAGGAGGAGAGGGAGTTGGAGGAAATCATGTTTCCTTTTCCTGTTTTACAGAAGGATTGCACCATACTACATCAGAGAATACAGAGAGGATAGATACCACAGATAGATCCTGATCATCACCCAAGGAACAACTGCTCAACTGTGGGAAGACATCTAGTCCCTTCACAGCATTGCTCAACACAGAAGGTTGGGCAGTGAAACCATCAATATTTGGGTCAGAGGAGCTTTGACATATTATTAGATCTGAAACTAGCTGGTCCTTCTGTCAGAACCAACCTTTCTGAAGATTTGGCTATGGGTGATCGGTCAGGGTGAGGCTGGGAAGAAGTGTCAGTAGGCTCCAAGTGTGGTCAGAGCTTCAGACATTCATCACACCTTATGTATCACAGACTCATTCCTAAAGCTGGGAGGTTGTTCAAATGTGAGGAAGGTTCTGTATGGCTATATGATCTTCTTATGCAATAAGGTGCACCTATTACAACCATTTTTAACACATGGACCGCTACATGGAAGAGAAACCATTCAAGTGTGAGGTTTGTGATAAATCATTTGTGACATCCACAAGGCTCTTGAGACACCAGATGATTCACAGAGGAGAGAAGCCCTTCAGGTGTGAGGTTTGTGAGAAGGCTTTCACCCAATCCTCCCACCTTCAACGACACCACAGGATTCATACAGGGCAGAAACCATTTACATGTGAGGTGTGTAACAAATCATTCCTGGACTTATCGAACCTACATGCACACCATCGTATTCACACAGGGGAGAAACCATTCATTTGTGAGGTATGTGACAAATCATTCTCAGATTCATCAACGCTGCGCAAACATCAGCGCATTCACACAGGGGAAAAACCATTCCTGTGTGAGGTGTGTGAGAAATCATTCTCACAATCATCGACACTACGCACACATCAACGTTTCCACACAGGGGAGAAGCCATTTACATGCAAGGTGTGTGCAAAATCTTTCTCGCAGTCATCAAACCTCCGTACACACCAGCGCATTCATACAGGTCAAAAAACATTCACGTGTGAGGTGTGTGACAAATCATTCTCAACTTCAGGGCAACTCTGCAGGCACCAACGAGATCATACAGGGGAGAAACAGTTCAGGTATTAGGTGAGCCATAATTTGTTCTCAAGATCACCGAACCCCTGCTCCACTGGATGATCAACACAAGGAAATACCCTGTAAGTGTGTGGCTGCAGGATAACTTCCCTTATCTTCCAAACTTTGGGGTCACTACAGGATTCACAGATGGGAAAACCTCTTCAGCTGTGATATTTGTGACAAGGCTGTCACTCACTCCTCTGATACCATGAACATAGCTTATGTACATAGGTGAGACATGTCTTAGATGTGAGGTTTTTGATAAGGCTTTCACTAGGGTGGATCACTATTGTCACTCAGGACAAAATCCCATCGCGAATCAATCATTTAATAAAGCCGTCATACAATTGGAACATTAATGAATCCACGCCATCCAGCCAAGTCCATGCCCAATCTATCATCCGCATGTGTGAACCATGCACAGTCTCACGGTGCAGGGTGTTCAGTGGGACTGGGACACAACAAGAAGCAGTTTTCACTCCCATCAAACACCTAGTGATGACATCACCAGTGCTGAGGGATTATGATGTCAACAATGGAGCCACCCTGCAGTGTGATGTCAGTGACACAGGGAGTGAGGGCAACCTGTTGTGTTTATATCCACAGTGTTAACACAAACTCGTAATCCAGATATGACCTGCGCAAAGCATCAGAGATTCAAGAGGCAGTACCGGACCAGGTTAGAGGTGCAAACCAACCATATGGACACCCGCTACCTGTGGCAACATAACAAGATACAAAATGAAGCAGAGCAAGACAGCAGACAAAAACATATCTCTCCCTGATACGCTCAATGTTTTCTACAGTCAGATCGAGTCAAATGCCAGTGGCACAATGTCACCTGCTCCAACAGTCCCGTATGCACGTGTTCCCTCTGTCACTGCTGCAGTCATCAAATCGGTCTTCCTGAGAGTCAACCAAGGAAAGCGACAGGTCTGGATGGAGTCCCTAGCTGTGCACTCAGATCCTGTGCCAACCAGCTAGTAGAGGTATTCGCTGACATCTTCAACCTCTCCCTCCTACAAGCCGAAGTCCCTACCTGCTTCAAGAAGACCACCATCATCCTGATACCAAAGAAAGATATGCAATGTGCCATAATGACTCCCACCAGTGGCCCTAGCCTCCATAATCATGAAGTGCTTTGAGAGGCTGGTCATGGCCCACATCAACTTGATTCACCGAACATGCCTTGATCCCATGCAATTTGCCTACTGATGGAACAGGTCCAGAGCAGACACCATAGGCCTGCACTCATCCCTGGAACATGTGGACAACAACCTACGTCAGTCTCCTACTCAGCAACTATATCTCTGTCTTCAAAATCATAATCCCCTCCAGGCTGATCTCAAAGCTCCGAGACCTAGATCTCAGCTCTGCCCACTGCATCTGGATCCTCAGCTTCCTGACCCATAGACCGCAATCAGTGAAGATAGACAACTGCACCTCCTCCATGATAACCCTTTCAACTCCCTGAACACCCACGACTGTGCAGCCAAATTACAAGTTTGCTGATAACGCCACCGTGGTAGGACAGATATCAAACAATAATGAGTCAGAATACAGAAAGGAGATAGAGGGCTTGGTATTGTGGTGCAATGATAACAACCTCTCTCTCAATGTTGGCAAAACAAAAGAGCTGATCATGGCTTCAGAAAGAAATGAAGAGAACACTCCCCTATCTACATCAACAGAGTGGAGGTTGCGAGGGTTCAGAGTGTCAAGTTCCTAGGAGTGGCAATAACCAACAACCTGTCCTGGACTTCCCATGTAGATGCAATGATCAAGAAGGCACGACCATGCCTCTTCTTCCTCAGGTGGCTTAGGAAATTTGGTGTGCTCATAAAGACGCTCACCAACTTTTACAGATGACCATAGAAGGCATAATGCCCTGGTACGGCATTGCTCTGCCCAGGACTGTAACAAATTATAGAAGATTGTGTGCACGGCCCAGACCATTATGGAAGTCTAGCTTTCATCATGGACTCCATTTACACTTCTTTTTGCCAATGAAAGGCTGTCAACATCATCAAAGACTCCTCCCACTCCAGTAATGCTCTCTGACAACCTCTTCCATCAGGCAGAAGATACAGAAGCCTTAAACACACAAACCAACAGATTCAAGAACAGCTTCTTCCCTGCCGTTATTAGACTGATGAATGGACTTTCTGACTTCAAATAATGTTGATCTTGTTAATGTAGATCTTGCTTCACAAATCTTCTGTCCAGTGTAATCTGTATGCTTCACACTGTCTAAGCACCTTATTGCTCTGTATGTCCTTGCTTCCTATGATCTGCCTGTACTGCTCACAAGCTAAGCTTTTCACTGTACTTCGGTACATGTGACTACAATAAATCAAAGCAAATCAAATAAACTGAACAACAGTATAAGCGGACTGAGAAAGCAAGTCTAGATATTGTCTTTGATTGTGAGAATTTCAATCAGTACCTCTTTAGGAGAAAGGAAGTAACGGTGGAGCCAAACTACAAGACAATGAAAAACATCTTTCTCAAATTACTTCTATCCAATGCATTTGGAAAGGATGTTACTTCATTTGTACAGATATTACTTGGAAGTGAAGTATAAGCAAGAGAAGCAGATGTACACCACTAACATACCTTTGACAATTGTAGTCTCTCTGAAGGAAGTTGATGCTGGTACAATGTGTGAAATATTCCAGATTCGACATGAAACAATAGCAAAATGCTCTGGAAGTCATCAAACCAGCAGAGATATTGAATCTTACAGACAGACGCATTACTCAGGTCAAGCAAACTAGACAACAAGATGCAATTCAAATATTACAGGAAGTTGTGATGAAAGGTGGCCTGAAAGCATCAAGGACATCCCTGTTGCTGTCAGTTTTGAACAAACAGAGATGAAGTGATCGCCCAAAATTGGCACCTTGTACAAACAGAACAGGCTTATTATCCCTAAAGAGATGAAATAAAGAGATGCTGAATCACATCACACACAGACCATTACAGAATCAAGTTAAGTCTGAGGAAGGTAAGGGAAGTGCTGTACTGGCCAAAAGTGAGTAATGAGGTGAAGGACCAGCCAATGCAGGGCTTGTAATGAACATCAAACTAAACAAGGTAAAGAGCTGCTCGTGACATCCCAGACAGCCCATGGAGAAGCTTGAAGTAGAGTTCATTCTCACGGGAACTGACTATTTCATCACAGTCAACTACTAGATGTTTTCTAATCAACTGGATCAGAGATGTTATTACACAACAATTGACGGTGCATGCTTGGAGGGCCGAAGGGCCTATTCCTGTACTATAATTTTCTTTGTTCTAATCCTGAAGCAGGATGAACTTGAATGTAAGATTTCTGGCCAGAGGTAGGAGCACTACCACTGCATCACAAGAGCCTTCACAGTCAACCATTATTCACACAATGGTGAGTTAGAGCAGCTGATGTCACTGACTCCCAGTGAGATTGTAGAATGTCTGAAAGCACACTTCGGTCATCATGACATACCTGACATTGTGATCTGTAACAATAACCTCAATTCACGAGTGGGAAATTCACACACTTCATGAGTGATTGGGAAATTCAGCACCACACATCAATTCCATACTATCCTCAGTCAAATGGAAAGGCTGATGCAGCAGTGAAAAAGGCTATGGAGTTGGAGTTAATATAGTACTATGGAGAAAGAAAATTGTCATAATGAGTCATTTTCAAGTTGGCAGGGAGTTGGCACAAGGATCAGTACTGGGATTTCAGCTATTGACTGCATCGAAAGATAAAGAGACAACAACAACATCTGATTTTAGTTCTTTTACGCATCACAGAATGTGAATGTCACTGGATAGGCCAGTATTTTTGCCCATCCCTAATTGCCCAGGGGGTAGTTGGAAGTCAACCACATTGCCGTGGGTCTGGAGCCACCTATAGGCCGGACCAGATTTCCCTCCCTCAAGGGCATTAGTGAACCAGATGGGTTTTTCTGACAATCAACAATGGTTTCATGGTCATTATTAGACTCTTAATCCCAAAAATTATTGAACTCAAATTACACTATTTGCTCTGGCAGGATTTGAACCCAGGTCACTAGGATTTCGATTTCTGATGAAGGGTTTAGGCCCGAAACGTCACGTTTTCCTGCTCCTATGATGCTGCTTGACCTGCTGTGTTCATCCAGCCCCATGCTTGTTATCTCACTAGGACATCTCTTGGGTCTCTGGATTAATAGCCTTGAGATAAAGCCACTTAGCCATCATCTCCCCTCAGCTGATTAGTTTGCTGATACAAAAGCTAGCTGAAAAGGCAGAACACAGAATCGACAAAGAGATATGGACAGGTTAAGTGTGTGGACAACAACATGTCAGATGGAGTATGATGTTAGGAAGTGTGAAGTTATTCACTTTGGTTGTAAGAATAGAAAATCAGAATATTTTTTACAAATTGAGAATCTTGTAAGTGTTAATGTTCAAGGAGAATTTTCTGTTCTCCTTGAAGGAGTTGCAAGTACAGCAAGCAATTACAGTGTTGGCTTTTATCGCATGAGGATTGGAGAACAGAAAGAAGCTTTGCTACAATTGTACAGGATTTTGCTGAGACTATATTTGGAGAATCGTGTGCAATTTTGGTCTCTACATTTTAGAAAGGATGTATTTGCCTTGGAGGTTGCATAGCGAAGCTTCACTGAACTAGACAACAATGTGAGTTCACAGCTGTGGAGGGTGGAGCATGAATGGAAATTTATCCAGATGGGCAATTGGAAGGGAAAGAAGTAGCAGAAGTAGCTGATGGGATTGGATCAATCCCTGAGCAGAGAGAACAGTAGCCAGGGAGCACAGATTTAACATAATTGATGGAACGATTAGAGGGGAGTTAAGGAGTTTTTCACCAGAGGTTAGTGAGGGCTTGAGCTCACTGCCTGAGATGATGATAAAGGCAGAAATCTTCATTTAATACCTTTTCAATAATCTGGGACATGAAGTTGAATGAATAACTTCTCCAGATTCAAAACAGGGATCTTTGGCGGTCTTTCAGAAAGGACGCGTTCAAGTTAAAAGAAGTCAATATTTGAAAATGTGGAAGACGATTCTGTTTGTGTGTGTGTGTGTGTGTGTGTGGATGGATGGGGGGGTGGTGGGAACTGTGGGTGGAGGTTGTACAGGACAGTTTTAAGAAATTCAGCAGACTCTTCATTCCAGCTTTCCACAGGACCTTGCGAACCTGACTCAGATACAATAAGTGAATTTTTCAATCGACCAGTCTAGAGACAGTGAATGAAGCAGTCAGACTACACAGTGATTTGTTTCAATCACTGAAAGCCTTTGGCCACCCTGTCAAACTGTAAATAATAATAAGGTCACTACATCTGACTGTTCTCCACGTTCCTTGGAAATGCTCATCCTAGAAAACTTTCTGATGAGACTGAAACCAACCATATCTGATATTCCCCATGATCTCCCCCATTGAAACCAATTTCCTAGGTTAATGGACTAGTCATGAGCCAGAATGCGAGATTGTTATAATGTGTAAAACGATACAGATAAGGAAGGTTTTGCGGTGATCATTGTCACGGGTGTGATATTTTTGGTAGTTTTACAAAATGTATGTTTAGCAGTAAGAGAGGTTGTGGCAGCAGGTGATAGCAGCAGCAGACAGCAGTAAGATCAAAGTAAAGGTAAAATCACCATGATCCCAGAAAGCCATCAGGTTGCTCTCTCATCAGAGAGGGATGACTTGTGGCAGTTTAACCCAAGGGTCAACGCAACTCAGCCAGTGCAGAAATTGAACCCACTCTGTTGGTGTCACTCTGCATTGCAAATAAGCTGTCCAAGCAACTAAGCTAACCAACACCAACAATAAAGTTAGAGCAGAAATAGATAACAATGACAACACTACACAGTATACAGCTTCTCAGAAAATCAGTCTGAGAAGGGAATTGGATGAACTCAAACAAGACAACAAAGACGAATACCAGCAACTGAAACAACAATTTTTCAGAAGGAGCAATTCAAGCGTTAATTATGAGAGTGCAGCTCCAGCATTCTAGGAACAGTGCTTGTGAAGTTGATATTGAATTAATAGGAACATAGTTTGTGACTGATACTGATTTAACTCAGAAAGGGTGCAGGGAACTGATGTTTGTGAGTTGATAAATGGTACAATAAATGATGTTAAAAAAAGGTGTGTATATTGACCATTTTCTCCACCCAGACAGGTTCAGGCTGAACCTTAAGAGTTCAGAGTACAGGAGGGAGATGTGGGTTCACCTATCTACAGGATGGAATAACTTCTCCACATTGACACTGTCCCATCAAATACTCACAGCGAAGGGACATCATGGGTTAGATACAGAATCAAGCTCAGTGTAACCCATCCCTGGAGTGTCAGATTATCCAGAGTCATTCATAACCGGATCAGGATCAAGACCTTTCCGCTTCATACACTCAAACGCTCTTGTATGACTGATTTTAATGTAATTTGGATGTTGTATTTGGAAACAAGATTTGGGCAGATCGAGAGTGCCGCAGACACAGTGCATCTAACGCTGGGGAAGTACCCTGCAGTTCAGTCTCACTGAAGAATACCAGGGATTTTCAATTGGTGAATGGTTGTTCTGTAAAGTGACGATGCTTGAACCAGTACTTGATGTCTGGATCTTTGCTTGATGTGGGTATCCTCTATCAGTACATAGTCTGTAGGAGGTCCATCACTCCTGGAGTCTACCCACTTTTCTCCATCAGTTTCACTTTTGACACCAGGGTCTTTACCACCTTTCACAGCTTCAGGAATCCAGACACAAAGACAACTCTGACACCTGCAATCTAACTAGTCACCCTTTTCAATCAAATCAAACCTTCAGGCTGCCAGTTTAGAAGAGGGAAAGCATTGTGTATAGAGCCTTGGGGGTTAAACACTTGTAAACTTCTGTTAGAATCAGTTTCGAAGTTATTGTCAGCCGTTGTCTAGTTCAAAGGCTGAACAGTTTGCAGCTTTGCTATGTCAGGCATATGCTGAGTGTCTCTTGGAAGGTACAAGGTCATCAACTCACAGCTCCTGGAGTCTTCTAATTCCATCAGCATTCCCTCAATGCTGAGCCCATGGTGTCTGCACGGCCCTGATTGATGATAGCTGCAGCCCCAAAGAACTTCTGATCGATGAATTGGCAACCTGTAAGTGATATAAAGTCACAGGCATTGACACTTACAACTAGGAGACAGATGCCTTCTCCAAACTGATTGTTTGGAAGAAGTGAGCAGAAATGGAAAGGTCAACCGGCCATGTACATTTTTTCTTACTCACTCATCAATGTGGATGGCACTAGCTGGGACAGCATTTATTGCCTATCCATAGTCACCCTCTAGAATGCGGTAGTGAATGGCCTTTTTGAACTGCTGCAGTCTTTGTGCTGTAGGTAGACCCACAATGTTTTTAGGGAGGGGATTCCAGGAATTTGAAACAGCAGCAGTGAAGGAACAGTGATATATTTCCAAGTCAGGATGGTGAGTGGCTTGCAGGTGCTGGTCTTCCTATGTTTCTGTTGCCCTGTCCTTCTCAATGGAAGTGGTCATTGGTTTGGAAGATGCTGTCTAAGGATCTTTGGTGAATTTTTATAGTGCACCTTGTGGATGATGCACACTGCTGATACTGAGCATTGGTTGGGGAGTGACTGAATGTTTGTGAATGTGGTGCCAATCAAGCGGCTGCTTTCTCCGAGTTGGTGTCAAGTTTCTTGAATGTTGGAGCTGTGCTCATTTTGGCAAGTGTGGAGTATTCCATCCCACTCCTATCTTGTGCCTTGTAGATGGTGGCCGGCTTTGGGGAGTGAGGAGGTGAGTTACTTGCCACAGTATTCCTAGCTTCTGACCAGCTTCCGGTCAATGGTAACCTCTAGAATGATGAAAGTAGGCGATTCAGTGATGGTAATGCCACTGAATATCAAGGGTGGTGGTTACGTTGCCTCTTATTTGCTTCAGTCCATGTCCAAATGCAACAAGGGGAGGCAATGATCTAGTGGTATGATGGACTAATAATCCAGAGATCCAGATAACATTCTGGGGACACGGGTTTAAATCCTGCCATGGCAGATGGTGGAATTTGAATTCAATAAAAATATCTGTAATTAAGAATCAAATGATGACCACAAACCGATTGTCAGGAAAGAAACATCAGGTTCACTTATGTCCTTTAGGGAAGGAAATTGTCACCCTTACCTTCTCTGGCCTACAGACCCACAGCAAAGTGGTTGACTCTGAACTGTCCTCTGGGAAATAAATGCTGCGTAGTCAGCGATGCCCTCATTCCGTAAAAGAATAAAGAAAAAAAAAGTATCTGAGGAGTCGCAAATGATGCTGAACATTGTGTAATTATCAGCAAATATCCCCACTTCAGACCTTGTGATGGAGACAAGGTCATTGAAGAAGCAGCTGAAGATGGTTGGGCCTAGAACACTGACCTGAGGAACCCCTGCAGAGATATCCTGGAGCTGTGAAGACTGACCTCCAACAGCCACAACCATCTTCCTTTATGCCAGGTATGACTCCAACCAGTGGAGAGTTTGCCTCCTGAAACCCATTGATTACAGTTTTGCTCGGGCTCCTTGATACCATATTTGGTCAAATACAGCCTTGATGTCAAGGGCCATCACTCTCACCTCACCTCTGGAATTCAGCTGTTTTGTCCATGTTTGAACTAAGGTTGTGATGAGATCAGGAGCTGAGTAGCCCTGGTGGGACCCACACTGGGGGTCACTGAGCAGGTTATTGCTGAGCAGGTGCTGCTTGATAGCACTGTTGATGACACCTTCCATCAATTTATTGATGATCCAGAATACACTGAAGGGTAGTCATTAGCCTGTTTCTGTGTATAGCTGGGCAATTTTCCACATCGTATGGTTGATGCCAGTGTTGAAGCTGTACTGGAACAGTCCAGATAGTGGAGTGGCAAGTTCTGGAGCACAAATTTTCTTGATCATGCCTGCCCAATTTCCTGCACTTACCCTTTCCCTATCCCAGTGCGACAGGATAGTCCTCACCTTGTTCCCTGCCAGTCTCTGTTTTCAACAGATTATTGGGTGTTGCCATCTCAAAACAGATGTTCTCTTCCCCTGCCCATTCAGCATTTCAAAGGACTGTACTCTCTTTGATCCACTGGTCTGTTCTTCTATCACCCACAACTCTTTGGCCACTTCCCCCAGCACATTCTTGTACACCAGCATTCCCTCCTCCTACTTCACCCCCATTCCCCCAGTCTCGGTCTCTGCTCCTGGATCCTGCTCCAGGATCTGTCTCAGTCTCAGTCGCCAGTGTCCCAAGGCTCCTACCCAGCTGAGACCTCCACTTTCTGAGAATTGAACTCACTCAGCTGCAGGAAGATCCCAAACTCTGGGATCACAGCTAGGCTATAACCTGTCCCCAGGTCAGTCTTTGTGGATAGACACTTACTCCCACCTTCTTCTTTTGACTGAGAGTAGTCGAGCTGGGAGTAAGGATTAGAATCTGGGCATTGTCATGGCAGCTGCTGCCCAATCCTTCATCTCCTATCAACCCTTCAATCCCAGGTTCTCCATGAAAAAGATGAGAGCTGCAAACACTACAAGAATCTCCCAGTCTGGACATGGACCACAGGAATCTTCCAGCCTGAACTGGACACAGAGAACAGGAGTATCCTGGTCTGAACTGGACACATGAATTGGAAACAGAACCAGAGGGAGTCCCTTGGAAAAGGAGTCTGCTTCATAAGGTATGTAAAATGGCTACTGTCCAAAATCTTTATTGATATAAAATGACATGAGGTCAGAGAATATGGGAAGCAACAGTGCACAAAATGGTTTATTAGAACATCCCATTTGCTGCAAAAAATAAAAATAAATTGCCTATATAATCATTTCCAATTAATATTGTACAAAGCAAATACCAAACACTGAGAAAATATGTTAGTTCTTTCTAGTCTTTCATCTGTCTCCACACGATATTACACATATAAAATATTTTTATGCATTATATATATTTAAAGCATTCTGGTCTTCTAATGTTATGCCTACAAATTGTGTATGAATATTCATCCCGTTGTGTGTGGTTGGTTTGTGAGTTGACATTGCCTCTTGGGGGAATACAGTTGCCATGGCAAATATTGCTGGTGTGTTGGTTGCTGCTGCTGATCTGGTGCATTATTAGGGAATGGTTGAGACTGATAGCTTTTCAGTTGCTTTCTCAATTTTTGAATTCAGATCTGCCTCTGTCCGTTGTGAAGGCGCTGCTTCTTAAATTGCAGATGATTACAGTTCTGATAATAGATCTGATCAGTCACTTTCACTGTGTATGATTGAAGTGATAACTTCTGTACACGGGTCCCAGGTGGCCCAGGGAGCTGACTTTTGTTAAATGAGTTGAATGTTTCCACTCTGAATGGCACTCCAGTTCCGAGCACCCAGTACAATTTGGCAGTTTTATTCAGGTGAAATTTGGCTTTCTGTCATTTCATTTTCATCTTCTCACCCATTGTTGTCACTACTTCTGGACTCAGTAGCTTTTTATCATTTGGAAGAGTAGCCTGCTATCAGTCACTGGATCGGAAAATCTCAGGAGCTTTTAGTAACTGTAAAACTGTGCCTTTAGTAGCTGTAAATCTCTACTCTAAAATTACATCGTACACATCTATGCTGGAGGTTTATTTTTTGATTCCTTTGCCAATTTCCACATTACCTCAGCCTTTCCACATTATTGGCAATAGTGTGGAGATTATGCACCATACATCATTTTCCATTCAGTCTTGAAGTGTTTGAATTCTTCACTTGTGAACTGAGGTCATTGTCACTGATCACATTGTCAGGAATGTCATGATGACTAAAGTGTGCTTTCAGACATTCTACAATCTCATTGGGAATCGGTGATCTCAGCTGCTGAAACAGCCTGCCATCTGAATAGCAGATAAGATGATTGGTTCCAGGGAGAGTGACGAGTCTGCACCAAGTTTCATCCATGGGCTGTCACGAGTCATAAGTAGCTCTTTATTTTGTTTAGTTTGATGTTCTTTACAAGCACTGCATTAGCTGATGTGGTCCTTCATCTCACTGCTCATGTTTGGCCAGTTCAGCACTCTTTTACCTTCCTCAGACTAGGTTCGATTCCGTAATGGTTTGTTCAGGGCGTTTCAGCATCTCTCTTTGCATCTCTTCAGGGATAATGACTCCTTTGATGTGATGTCATCTTGGGCGTTCACCTCATCACTGTTTGTCCAAAAACCTCTTACAGTAAAAGGCATATGCTGAATGCTTTTAGCCCAGCATTTCATCTAAACTTGCTGTAACATTTGAAGAGTAGCATATCGTTATGTAGTTTGCTTCATCTGCATGCACACTATTCTAACAGATTCAGTATGTTTCCTGGGTTGATAAATTCTGGATCAGCTTGTGCTGTTGCTGGTTAAGTTTGGAAGATTCCACATTATGTACAGGCTACATTGTCCTTCAGCAAGAATGCAGCTCTCAATAGAATATTGGTGATGTACACTTGCTTTCCTTGCTTATACTTCTTGTGTGAAGATGTTGATGTTGATGAAGGTTTGATGACTCCAAGAATGAGATATCACATATCTCACACGTGAATGGTTTGTCTTCAGTGTGAATACGTTGGTGTGCACATAGATTCAGTGACTTTGAGAATGATTTATCACACATCTCACATGTAAATGGATTCCCCTCTGTGTGAATCTTCTGATGGACCAGGAGGCTTGATGACTCTGGGAATGATTTCTCACACACCAATCACTTGAACAGTTTCTCCTCTATGTGAGTGCGCTGGTGTACACGAAGGTTCCCTGACTGAGTAAATGACTTGTTGCAGAAAACACATGTGAATGGTTTCTCCCCTGTGTGAGTGCGTTGGTGTGTGCGGAGGTTGCCTGACAGTGTGAATGATTTGTCACACACATTACATGTGAATGGTTTTTCTCCAGTATGAGTGCGTTGGTGTGCGCGAAGAGTTGATGACTGCAAGAATGATTTGTTACAAATCTTGCACACAAATGGTTTTTCCCCTGTGTGAGTACGTTTGTGTCGTTGGAGAGTTGATGACAGTGAGAAACATTTGTCACAAACCTTGCATCTGAATGGTTTCTCCCCAGTGTGAGTATGTTGGTGTTCACGGAAACTTGATGACCGCGAGAAGGATTTGTCACAAACCGTGCATGTGAATGGCTTTTCCCCTGTATGAAACTTCTGGTGTGTCAGGAGATTGGAAGATTGGGTGAAAGCTGCCTGACATACTGGACATCTGAATGGTTTCTCCCCTGTGTGAATTCTCTGGTGTATCAGGAGGTGGGTAGATTTTACAAATGCTTTATCACAAACCTCACACTTGAACCGTTTTTGTTCCATGAAGCTGACCTTGCATTCACAGATATATACCAGATACACCTTGCATTAGACAACTGTAGCACTGATTTGAGCCCCTCTCACACCTGTAAGAATGAGTCAGTGGTTCATGAGGCCCATTGAATGACTGAAGCTCTCACCACACTTGGAGCCACTCATACTTATTCCCAGCCTCACCCTATTCGATCACCAACAGCGGAACCTTCAGAAAAGCTGGTTCTGATGGAATGCTCCACACCACTGAGCAGTTTCAGATCTGATGATATTGTCTCCTGAACAGACTGATTGCCAGATGATGGTTTCACTGACCAACCTTCTCTGTGTTGAGCAATGCTGTGAAGGGACTGGATGTCTTCTCACAGTTGTGCAGTTGCTCCTTGAGTGATGGTCAGGATCGATCCGCGGTTTCTATCCTTTCTATTCTCTGGTGCAGTATGATTTAATCCTTCTGTAAAACAGGAAAAGGAAATATGATTTCCTCCAACTCGCTCTCCTCCTTTGCTGAAGGGTTGACTCTTCAGTTAGAGACTTCTACAGTGAGTGTCAGTTTGCTGTTCCCTGTTTTTCCTCACGTGACTTTCACACAATCTCAATTTCTAGCAGGGACACTAGGTAAAGACCAGGAGCAGACAATATGGCTACTTTCTTTCCTCCTCCCAGGCCGTGTCAGGTGGAGTGTAGTATGGACTGTCAATTCGCTTTGAACCCATCTTGAGCGAGTAAAGAAAAGTTTTACTGTGAGTGTGTGTGGTTAATATCAAAAACACTCAACAGAATTACATTCTTTTCCAATATGTCTTTGAGGAAAAGACACTGGGCAGGAATTACTCTAAAGGAAATATTACTTCAATGTAGCTGATTGAGGGTTCTGGCTTATCCTGGGAAATTAGATACATTGTGCTCACTCAGACTGCACATCCCAATTTCAGCTATCAGACACAGCGCTGGGCAAAACTGTCAAATCTGAGCCGAGCCTTCAGGTGAGATCTTTACAGAAGGCATTTAAAGATATTTTAATAAATATGACTCCAGTTATGGCAGTTGAATTGCTCTGGAACTCGATTAACATTCCAGAGATTGAGAATTCAAATCCAGCCATGGCAAGTTACAAACATACAATACAGTAAGAAACAGGCAATTCAGCACAATTGGTCCATGCTGGTGCATAAGCTTCACACCAGCCTCCTCTCACTCCTTTTCACCTCAGCCTATCAGCAAATCCTTCTGTTCCTCTCTCCCTCATGAACTTACCTCATTTCCCCCAAAAGCATTTCTGCTCCACTTTAACCACTCCATGTTGTGGCAATGAATTTAATTAAATCTGAAAATTGTAAAATAGATAGTAAAGAAGAATACAGACATGAAAATGTGCAGGTTGTTTCTAAAACCCAAAATTGTCTTTCGGGAAAAATAACCTGCTGCAACTGCCTGGTCTGCTGTAACAGCCCAGTCCCACACAACATGGTTGACCCTGAACTGCCTTCTGAAGTGCCTGAACAAACAATGATAAACAACCACTATAAAGCCAATAATAACTGGAAAATCAGAGATATCTAGACAATCCAGACGTCGCGTCAGAATAAGATATAGTGCTCCAGGAAAGTGAACTGTGTACATTTATTGGAATGAAACCAGCATTGCAAGTGTTAAGTTATGAGGAGACACTAAAGAACCTGAGTATATTCCCAGGCTATAGAAGATAAAAAGATGGCCTCATCAATGTTGATGAGATATTAAAGGAGAAAGGAAAGGTGAACAGAGAAAAACTATTTTCATTGGTTGGGGAGTCCAGGACCAGAGAGACTGTCTAAAGATTTAGAGGCAGACCTTTCTGGAGAAAACAGTTTGAAACACAAAGGACAGAAGATTGGAATTCACTTCCACAAATGAAATATGGTACGGAATCTATGATCAATATTAAATGCGACATTGATCGATTTTTGTTCACCAAAGGGTTGAAGGGACCTGACGAAAAGGCAGGAATGTGAAGTTCGATCACTAAAGCATCTTGATCTCACAGAATAGTGGGACATATTTGAGACACTAAATTGCTAACGTCTAACTGCTAAATGTCTAACGTCTAAATGTACAATTGCTATGTACAGTCCCAAAAATCCAACACACTCTCAGTAGCACCCTTTGGTCAGGGCCACATTCCATCAAGGAAAGTGTATGAATTATACTCTACAGGATAATAACCAGCTTCCAACACAGACACACAACTCAACATTCGTAAGGAAATCAGTCAATTTCCTCAGACACTCTGTACTTCCCAGATTACACCTCACTTTCTCATATTCAGGAATGAGCCATCAACAAAACTCAGCCTGGAAATCAGAAGGGAAATGCTTCCAATAAACACACTCAATATCCAACACACAGCTCCAGTCAAACAGTTCAGCACAAAGTACTGAGTAAATAGCTCTCTCAGCTGGACCTTCTCACACAGAAGAAGGGACATTTGCACCCCTGATTGCTGGTGTGGATATTATGGGATACAATTTGTATAAAAGCTGCTCCTTCACTCACCATCTCCTCACTTGGTTTTCAGTCCCTACAGGAAGTGAACCAGCTCTGGAAGAGGAAGAGGTGGGAATGGACAGAGTGGGTGGGCTCTCTGATTGACGTCTCTCACAGTCAATCCAAATATTTCTGTTGCAACATGAGTTTCCTGAAGCTGGGGGAACTGACCGGTGAAATGGAGGTGACTTTGAGCAGCAGCTTAGGTGGGGACTTAAACTTGTCATTGTTCCATTCGAATACAACCTCACTTACTGTAGCTGCTGTCTCAGTTCCCCTCGTAAATGTTTGACAGAGATTTCTAGTGTGGGAATAGCATTCTTCGTCCTTGGTGGCTTTCAAACTTACAAGATTAATGTGGAATGAGTACCCTCACACATGTTTGACAGTAGATCAGAAAAGAAAGACACAGTGTATCGAAAGAAGTACTGACACGCAGTCGTGGGATCAGCACATGCACAGGAGACTGGAACCTGAGAACAATTCTGTCTCTCTCTCTTCACAGATGGTGGCACATCTTCAGCCTCTGTATGTTTGTTGTAACACTAAAACAATATCGTTTTAGCACGGGACCAAGAGAGAAAACTCGATGTTAACAGTTCAGAGAGAATTGGGTTGAGAGAACTGGAGGTGCGAATCGTGGACAAGCTGAGCTCCGAAAGGGCTTGAGTGGAGATAAACTGGAGAAAAATGTAAGTTTAGGGCAAGGGACAATGTACATTAAAGAAGTTTGGCCAGGTTGGGTTATGGAAAATTAGAACCTATGAGATCAGAGCGAGGGTAGGCCATTCAACATTTGAAACCACTCTATGAGATCATGGATGATCTGCCTCACGTATCAACTGTTCTTTGATGCCAGCTCCTTATGACTTCTGTCTACCTTTTAAAAAATACTTTCAGTGATCTAATCTGTGGGATAGGAAGAGCGGTGGGGTGGGGCAGGATGCTCCAGGTGCAGCCTCACCAATACCTTGTACAGTTGGAACAAGAGCTCCCTACTTTTAAACATCAGTGGTCTTGTAATAAAGGCTAAGACTCCACTTTCCTTCTTCATTAGTCGCTGTGCCTACATGCTAACTTATTGTGTTTCATGCACAAGAATACCCAGACCACTCTGTGTTGCACTTCTTTGAATTCTTTTTCCATTTAAATCATTGTCAGACTTTTGGTTTTTGCTATCAAAGTCTGCAATCCTCACATTTTCCTATATTACATTACATCTGTCAGGATTTTGACCAGTCACTCTCAACCAATCTTTACCCCTTTGCTGATTCATTGTATTGACATCACAACATACTGTCCCATCTATTTTTGTACCATCAGCCAATTTGCATATATTGCAATCGGCCCTTTCCTCCAAGTCATTAATGTAGATAGTAAATAATTGAAACCCAAGGTGTGGCACTCCATGAGTTAAGTCATTTCAACCTGAAAAAGACTCATTAAGACCAGATCTAACTTCCGTGTGTTAACCAATCCTCAATCTGTGCTGTTACCATCATCTCCTAATTTCCGCAATTAATTTTCATGTGCCACTTTACTGAATAACTTCTGGAAGTCCAAATTTCCCTTTATCAGCTCTGCTTGTTATATCCTCAAAAAACTCTCGCAAATTTGTTAAACATGTTTTTCCCTTCATGAAGACATGTCATCTGTTTGATTGCATAAAGCTTTGTGAATGTCTTATTTCTTCCTTAATAATGGATTCAAGTATTTTCCTCAGGACACAGTTAGTCTAACAGGCCTATCATTTTCTGCATTTGTCTCCTCCCTTCTCGAACAGATTTCCAATGTGATGGAAACTTCCGAGAATCCAGTGAATTCCAAAATATTTTGACTAATGCCTTCACTGTCTCTGCAGTCACTTCCTTTAAACCCTTTAGATGTAGGTCCTCAGGGTCCTGGCAAATTGTCTACCTTCAGAAACAAAAATAGAAATTGCTGGAAAAACTCAGCAGGTCTAGCAGCATTTGTACAGAGGAAGCCAGTGGTCATTCTTCAGAAGAGAACTCATAGAGACTGTTACAAGGCTTTTCCTCTAATTATCACTTACTTATCTGATATCTTTCAGATGATTATAGGGTCTTCCAGTGTAAAGACAGTTGCAAAATACTGGTTTAAATTATCTGCCATTTCCCAGCTTCCTATTATCAATTGTCCAGTTGCATGCTCCATGAATCCCATACATTTCAACTATTCTCTTTATTTTTACAAAGCTGTAGGATGCTCTTGTTGCTAGATTTTTATATTTCTTTCCAATTTACTTTCATAAGCAATTTTCTCCATTTTTATTAATGTTTTTGTCATCTGCTGCTTGCTCCTAAAAAAAAAAATTCCCAATCGTCTGGCCAGAAGTAATTTATGTCACTTGTATACCTTAGTTTTTGATTAGAAGCTCTCCTTTACCACCTTGGTTAATTGTCGGTCATTCATCCTAGTAAATAATTGAAACCCAAGGTGTGGCACTCCATGAGTTAAGTCATTTCAACCTGAAAAAGACTCATTAAGACCAGATCTAACTTCCGTGTGTTAACCAATCCTCAATCTGTGCTGTTACCATCATCTCCTAATTTCCGCAATTAATTTTCATGTGCCACTTTACTGAATACCTTCTGGAAGTCCAAATTTCCTTCTTTTTGACCCGAATAAATTTTTGCTGAGTGTTACAATTTATCTGTTTAAATGTCTGTCACCGCTCATCAACAGACCTTACTCTTAGCCTATTTCTCCTGCCCACTTTAGACAAGTCTTTCTTCATAAGTAATTGTCCTTATTTGAGAACACTGATTTGGGACCAAAGTTCCGCTCCCCCAAACTGAACTTGAAAATTTTCCACACTTTGACTGCCATTCCCTCAAAGATCCTTAATCCTACCTGATTACTCATTCCTAGATCGAAAATAGCCTTTACCTGGATTTTTTCTGCAACGTAAGGAACAATCTCTGATCTACTGTAGGAATTCAATTTCCATGTTATAAAGCAGAAGTCGAACTGCTCCCCCCCACCCAACAACTAAAACCGAAACACCCAGAGAGGCGCGCCACGCTGTATCATCTGTTAACAAAGTCTCCAATCTCTTATAAAGGTGTGGTTAAATAAAATAAACCCCTGATACTCACTTTACAATGAACAAGTAACAATTTATTTATCTAACTCTAACAGTGAACAAATTAACTGAACTATGACCAAACCGAATAGATCCCTTCTAACTACTAATTATTCCCAAATAAAACAAGATTCTTATGGTATGTTGTTCCAGCAAATACAAGTCCTGCTTATATAAACCATAATTTAAAAAATTATAATTTAGTCTCTGGAACTTACAGCCAAATTACGTCTTCTGGAATGTCCTGTGTCTTCGCTGACAAATTCTTTTGTCAGGAACACCTTCTCGGTGAATCCTTCTGTCAGGAACATTATCTAGTTGAGCCATAGATAACTTTAAATTTAGATGGAGTTTACTCTAAAGCTTAGAGAATTCTGTGAGAGCCAGTGATTCTTTCTTCTAGAGCTGAGAGCTGTTCTCTTGGCAGATAACAGTTGGCTCTCTCCTGATTTTCCAAATGCCCCCATCTTTTATACCCCTGATGACATATCAATTCCTTACAATAGGATTGGTCCTATATTGTCAAAACCATCAGATTTAAATTTAATTGGCTTTTGGTATCTATGTGCTTGGTTAAATCAATTAGCTAAATTTAAAATCCTGTTGTGTTAATAAAAATGCTGCTTTGCTTGCTAACAGTATAGCCCTTTCGATATAAATGTTTCAATTCAATTGCTCTGTGGATCTGCAAGCCCATAGACATCCTTTTTGAATCTCTAAGCATAGAAAAATGGCATCATCTTTTAAAGGGACCATGCACTGCTTTTTACAACCACCAACATTTTACAGACACCAAATTCTAACATCCTGCCTTCCGATCCACAAGTACTCTACCCAACTTCGCAACACCCCCTGTGCTAAGAAAACAAAATCAACTATCATTGTGAAAAGATGGCTTTTTTTTGTCTAAACTTTAACACCATTATTACTAGATCCATATCTCATTCGTCTAGACTTACACATCTCATACTAATTCTACACATACACAACATTGAACACTATTGTTTCTATCCTATATAAACACTTTGCTTGTAAACCAATGATAAAGCATCTGAAGTAACATTTTCATGACCTGCAATATGTACAAACTGTAAATTAAATGCTTGTAACATAAGACTGCAATGAAATAATCTGGTGTTCTCATCCTTAATTCCTTCCAGAAATGTCAAAGGATTGTTATCGGTATACATGACCATCTCTGATGCTTTATCTGCAATGTACATATTCAAATGTTGTAAGGCCAATACTGAACTCACTAACTCGTTTTCAATGGTTAGATTTTTTTCTGTTGGATATTGAATTTTTTCAAAAAAAATCAATTGGCCTGTCAATTCCCCAATCATCTTCTTGTAATAACACAGCTCCAACACTTACATTGCTTGTGTTGATAGCAACTTTGAAGGGTTTCAAGAAAGTTGGCGTGCTTAAATCTGGTGTGGTGGCTAACACTACTTTTAAATTCTCAAATGCCTCTTGGCCTTGTTCTGTCCACCGATATTTTGTATTTTTTTTTAACAAATCCATCAGCGGTGCCAACATGCTACTGAAGTTTGGTACAAATTTCCAGTAAAATCCATTCAATCCGCGAAGTAATAGTACTTCCTTCTTCGAGGATGGTCTTGGAAATTCCTTGATGGCCTTCGTCTTCACGTTACTTGGTTTCATCAATCCGTGTTCAGTGTTATGCCCTAAGAACATCACATCCACTTTCATGAATTTTCTTTTTGCCATGTTTATGACCAACCTTGCCTTCTGTAGTTTCTCAAAGAGATCTGCCAAATGCTGCATTTGATCTTTCCACGAATGGCTACAGATCACTAAGTCATCTACATAGACAGCACAATTAGTGACTCCTGCCACAACTCTGCTCACAATTCTTTGAAAAGTGGCTGGTGCATTTTTCATTCCTAAGGGAATGACTTTAAATTGATGTAACCTATTTGTGGTTACAAAAGCAGAAATGTCTTTTGCTCTCTCTGATAAAGGTATTTGTCAGTAACCGTGGACTAAGTCGGACTTTGTGTAAGTGGCTTGTCCTATTTTTTCCATCCAGACCTCCAGCATTGGAATTGGGTAAGAATCAGACTTGGTCACAGTTGACCTTCTGATAATCTAAGCAGAATCATTGAGTATCATCAGGTGAACATGATTGGTGAACTCAACTCACTTTGACTTGTCTCTATGATGTCTTCTTGGAGCACCACTTCCACTTTATTCTGAACCAGCGCTGCTTTAAAAGGATTAAAACTAGAGAGGTGTTGTTTTATTATCATGTAATAGGTATTAGCCCTCCCTATTTTATTTCCACATATGTCCTTATAGCGCGATAACAAGTCTTTCACTGTTCCTGGGGCAGATAGCTCACTACCCTATTCCCATTCTTTAAGGACTTACTCAGTGGTCAATTTATTTTGAGGCACATGGAAATCCGAATCATCTGGATTTAGTTCCTCACTCTGAGTGGCAGTAACTAATATTTGTTTTTCCAGTTTCCTTTCCCTGTCATAGTAAGCATGTTCACATGACATACCCAATACATTTCCTCCTAACTGGCATCTTTATCGGGTAGTTCACGTGACTTGACTTCTTCTCAATCTGTTTGGGACCAGTAAACCTTGCTTTGAAGGGATCTCCAATCACTGGTAACAGTACTAGTACTTTGTCCACATGGGCAAACATAACTTTAGATTTCTTATCTGCTTCTTGCTTCATTATGTGCAATGACACCTTCAAATGTTGTCTAGCTAATTCACCTACTCTGTTTAATCTTTTCCTCACCTCAAGTAATAATCCAACTGTGAGATCGCTGATATCGGACCTATCAAGTTTTCCTTAATTAATTTTAAAGGCCGTCTTACTTCGTGTCCGAGTATCAATTAGAATGGAGTAAAGTGAGTTGATTCATTGGAAGCATCTCTAATAGCAAATAATATAAATGGGATACCTTTATCCTAATTGTTTGTGTAATCCTGGTAATAAACCCTCAGCGTTGTCTTTAGGGTCTGATGCCACCTTCCCAAACGCTCCCTGGGATTCAGGATGGTACATACTCGAGTATTTGATGCCTAAACCATCCATGACCTCCTTAAATAATTTGACAGTAACATTTTACCCTTGGTCTAACTGAATCTCCCTGGGTAGTCCATAACAGGTAAAGAAAGCAAGCAACACCTCCATAACCTTTTTGGCTTTAACGTTACATAATGGAACTGCCTCTGGATTACGGTTAACAAATACTAGTTCCCAGTTTTGGTTTTAGAGAGGGGATCTACACAATCAATCATAACCTGCATGAAAGTTCTTCAAATGCGTGAACTGGCATCACAGGCGCTGCTTTTATTACCTCCTGTGGCTTTCCTACCATTTGACAAATATGACAGGTACAGCAAAATGCAACCACATCTTTATGTAATCCAGGCCAATGGAAAGACTTCAGTACGTTAGCCTGAGTCTTTCTCACTCCTAGATGACCTCCTACAGGTAACTTGTGTGTTACCCGTAATACTTCCTGTCTGTATTCTATCGGCAACAAAATCTGGTGAACTTCCACCCATTTCTCGTCTGCACAAACCTGCCGAAGTCTCTATTTCAGTCTTAAGATTTTATCTTTAAGGTAATAAAATTCTGGAATATGTTCTGATTCCTTGTTCAAGTAGGCTTTATGATATAAATCCTTTATTGTCTCATCTTTTTGTTGTAATTCTATTAATCTTTAAGAACTAAACACCTCTGCTTGATCCTCTACCTGCTTAGGTTTTTCCTTTACCATTTCATCAAACAGGGTGTCAGCTAACTGGACCTCAACTCCTTCATCTTGCTCTTTTGTTTTCCACTCCTGTTTTAGCTTATGGCTGTGGGATATTGTTACCACACAGTCCAGAAAAATTCCAGGGTATTTTCCTTTTAACTCCTCAGTTCGTTGATTTTCTTTCGGCCTCTCCGCTACAAGGTGCATCACCTTTAATCCAGCAAAATCATTTCTAAGAACAAACTGTATTCCTGGAATAGCCACTTTTTTTAATCACTGCCACTATCATTTCTGCAGTCTTGATTGGACTTTCTAGCCTTACCTTACACAGGGAAACACTAATTCTCTCTCCATTTATTCAACAGACTATCACTCTCTTCAGCAACGTTTCAGGAGTGCAAATATTCTTATCTCTTACTATTAGACACTGACCAGCACCCATATCTCTAAATATGTTAACTTCTTTCCCTACTCCATCTCTTCTACCTGAGTAAACCTTACTCTCACATGTGAAGTGTTTGAAAAGATTAGGCAGTATCTTACTTTCCAGCCCATGACTAGGCTGCACACTCTCTTGCAGCTCCTCAACTTCTCTTGGGATTTCCTTCAGCACTTCAACTAATCCCACTGGTTTAGCCTCTTTTACCACATCCTTTTTCCCAGTGCCTTTCTTAATCCACCAGCACTGTGACTTTGTGTTCCCACCTTATTGCAGTCTGTCAGCTCTTTTCGACCCTCTTATGTTTATTTTTTCACACATGGTAAACTATTCCCAGTGTGATCTACATTTTGTTTTTCATTGAAAGATCTCCCTCTTTCCCAGTTTCGATCCCTCGTGGAATGAAATTGCTGTTGGAAGCTACATTTCAATTTTTCCATTAATGCATATTCATCCGCTATCTCTGTAGCTCTTCTCGCTGTTCCTTTCTGTTTTCTGTTTTGTTTCTGTTTTTCTGTTTTCTTGCTTTCTGTTCTTCAATATGAGTTCTGATCATTTCTGGAAGTGAGTTTTTAAACTCCTCCAGCAGAATAATATCTGAGATCCTCATATGTCTTTTCTATCTGTCATTCTCTCATTCATCTATCAAAGTTGCTCTGTTTAATTCTTTGAGACTCGATATGAGTCTGATCTGGTTCCTTTCTTACATTTCTGAACCATTGTCTATATGCTTCCAGTACTAATTCTTAGGCACTCAAAATAGCCTGTTTTACTTCTTCATGTTCTCTTGACACCTCCTCTGACAGCACTGCAAAGACCTCAGTAGCCTTGCCTACCAACTTGGTCTGAATTAACATTACCCACATAGTGTCTGGCCAGTTCATCTGTTCAGCCAATTTCTCAAAGGAAATGAAAAAGGCTTCTACATCTTTTTCATTGAATTTTGGTAATGTTTGGACATACTTGTATATATCCCTACCAGGCTGTTGGCTACGATGAGTTTGCTCATCATCACTTATACGTTGTACTTTTACTTCTGCTATTTGAAATCTTTTTGCTTCAAGTTCCAACTTCATCTTTTCAAATTCAAACATTCTTTCCCTTTCTTTAAGTTCACTTTCTAATTCCAATTGTCTCATTTGCATTTAATTTTTTTCTAACTGCACTGCACTTGACTGTTTCTCTGGTATACCTAAATGTTTGTCTGTTACAATTTTAGTTTCCCACTTAGCCCTCATTAAACCCAATTCTAACCTGTTTCTAATTCTAAAAGTATCCCCTTTTTCTGTCTTTCTAGACTTTCTTGGCAAATTTGGGAAGCATCTTCCACCCCCAAAACATCTTTAGCAATGTGGAGAGCCATTTCCCCACTTCTAATTTGACCAACAGCAAACAACCGAAATTAAACAGATTTTCTACTTCTCACTTAAAGTTTTTTTTAAAGCTCTAGGATACTAGTCCCTAAGTCTGTTTAAATCTGCTGGGACCTTTCGTAGCCCCAATCTGTCATGACGAGAATAGAGGTTCTCTTCTAATAAGTACTCCTGGAACACCCACAGAAGCTTGCCTTTCCCCTCGTAATCTGTTAAAAGATTGATTAGAAGAAAGAAAATCCCTGATCCACTCTATAAATAACATGTAACAATTTATTTATTTACCTTAACAATGAACAAATTAACAGCATTACTTATAACCAAACAATTCCCCCTAAGTACTAAGTATTACTAATTACTAAATATCTGAACTAAATTCGACTGGAGTGTTGTTCAAACAATCACGCTTATATAAGCTCAATTAATAAAACAACAATAAATTAAAACTTAATCTCTCCAAGTTCACACACTGTGTTTTCTAGACCACTGTGCCTTCTCCAGCCTTTCTTCTGTCAATCTCAAGTCACAAATGTCTTTCTTCCGCTGGTTATGCCGTTAGGGATGTCTTCCCTCAAAAGACTTTTAGTTGAATATGTCATGATACCTTTGATTAATTAGATGGTGCTTTCTCTGAGAGCTAAGAAGGTGTTGTCTCTTGGCAGTTGGCTCTCTCCCTGATCTTCAAAAAATCTTTTCTTACATATCCCCGATGACACATCAAATTCTTATAACATGATTGGTTTTAGGTTGTCAACACCATCAGTTTTTAAATTCAATTTGCTTTCAATTGCTCAGTCCTTCGTTTAAATTAATTGGCCAAATTCAAACTTGTTGTCAAAACATCAAAACAAGACTGAAAGCATGAACTGCAGATGCTGGAGTCAGAGAAAACAAAGTGTGGAGCTGGAGGAACACAGCAGGCCAGGCAGCATAAGAAGAACAGGAAAGCTAATGTTTTGTAAAGGGTCCCTTTACAAAAGCAGTTTCTGTTGACTTGCTGCAAGGCTGAGACAACATCCAGGCATGGGCTGACAAGTGGCAGTAATTTTGGTACCACACAATAGCCAGGCATTGACCATTTTCAACTAGAGTCTAACCACCATCCATTTACATTCAGTGCTGTTACCATCACTCAATGTCCCACTGTGAATATCCTGGAGGTATTGAAGAGAAACTGAACAAGAAACTGAACACAACTACTACATTCCTGCACTCACCCTTTCCCTTTCCCAGCACGATCATTTTGCCATAGTCCTCACCTTGCTCCTCACCAGCCTCAATTTTCAACAGATTATTCATCACTACCTCCAGTGTGAAGCTATCTCCAAACATATTTTACCTTCTCCTCCCCATTCAGCATTCCAAAGGACTGTATTCTCTTTGTTACACGGTCTGTTCCTCTATCACCACCAGCTCTTTAGCCACTTCCCCCAGCACATTCTTGCACCCCAACATTCCTTCCTCCTGCTTCACCCCTATTCCCCCCCACTCAGACTCCACCCCTAGTGGACGGGCTCTGTTCCAGTCTCAGTGTCCTGTGTCCCAAGGCTCTTACCCAGCTGAGACCTCCATTTTTTGAGGCTCAAACTCACTCAGCAGCAGGAAGATTCCAAACCTCAGCTCAGCCCCTTGAAAACCGAGAGATGGACACTCACTCCCACCTTTTCCTTTCGACTGTGTGTAATTGAGCTGGGAGTAAGGATTTCAATCTGGGCTATGTCATGGCAGCTGCTGCCCAATCCTTCATCTCCTGTCACCCCCTCAATCTCAGGCTCTCCATGTGAAAGATGAGAGCTGCGAACACTTAGAGAACCACCTGGTCCTGGGTACAGGAATCTCCTGGTCTGAACAAGACACGGAGCACAGGAATCACCCAGTCTGAACTGGACAAGGAGCACAGGAGTACCCTGGTCTGAACTGTACAGGGCATCCAGTACGCAGGAAATAGAACTAGAGGGAGCCCTTCGAAAAGGAGTCTGTTTCATAAGGTAGGTATAATGGCCTCTGTCCAAAATCTTTATTGATATTTCAATGACATAAAATGACATGAGGTCAGAGAATATGGGAAGTGACAGTGCACAAATGGATTTATCAGAAAACCCTGTTTTATGTAGAAAAAATAATTACATGCACTATCAGTTTCAATTTATATTTTACAAAGAAAATTATCAGACATGGAGAAAAATCTGTTGGTTCTTTCTAGTCTGTTCCAATTTCATCTGTCTCCACACAGTATTACCCATACAACTTTAAAACATTCAGCTTTTCTAATGTTACGCCTACAAGTCGCTGCTGGGCTATACATTTCAATGGCACCTAGTTCCTGAGGTGACTTTGCTTCTCGAGGGAATATGGTTACTGTGGCAGGTATTGCTGGTGTGTTGGTTGTTGCTGCTGATCTGGTGCATTGCTAGAGAATGGTTGAGACTGATGGCTGTTCAGTTGCTTTCTTAGGTTTTGAAATCAGATCTGCCTCTTCAGTCTCTGTCAGCTGTGAAGGAGCAGCTTCTTAAGTCGTAGGTAGATGATTGCAATACTGATTATAGATCTGATCAGTCATTTTCACTGTGTGTGATTGAGGTGACAACTTCTGTATACAGGTCCCAGGTGGCCAAGGCAGCTGACTTCTGTTGAATACGTTGAATGTTTACTCTCTGAATGACGGTCCAATTCTCAATTCCTACAATAATTGGAAGTGGTATTAAAGTTATTAAATTTCTGTCAGTTCTGTTTCATCTTCTCACTCATTGTTGTCACTACTTCGAGACTCAGTAGCTTTTTGTCATTTGGAAGAGCAGCCTGGCTGTGGTCTGCTACCAATGACTGGATTGGAAAACTTTAGAGCTTGTAGTGACTGTAAAACTATGCCATTAGTTGTTGTAAGTCTGTACTTTAAGACTGCATTGTACACATCTGTACTAGATGTACTTGATATTTTTTGATGACCCCTTTGGCAATTTCCACATTGCCTCAGCTTTCGACTTGGCTGGCAGATATGCAGTGCTGAATTTCCCAAGCTTTGCTAAGGTGTCTGATCTTCACTCGTGAATTGAAGTCATTGTCACTGATCAAAATGTCAGCAATGTCATGATGACGGAAGTGTGTTTTCAGCCATTCTACAATCTCACTGGGAGTTGTTGAGATCAGCTGCTCTGACTCTCTGATGTCTCAAAAGTGGTTGAATATGACGAGATAATCATTTCCAGTGAGATTGAAGAGCTGTACTCCAAGCTTCATTCATGGGCTGTCTGGGATGAAATGAGTCATGAGCAGCTCTTTATCTTGTTTAATTTGTTGTCCATTACAAGCACTGCACTGTCTGATGTGGTACTTCATCTCATTGCTCATGTTTGGGCAGCAAAGCACATCCCTTACCTTCCTGAAGCTAAACCCGATTCCTTGCTGGTTTGTGTAGGATGTGTTTCAGCATCTCTCTTCTCATCTCTTTAGGGATAATGACCCTGTTCCCTTTGTACAAGATGCCATATTGAATGATCACCTCATCTGGTTGTCCAATAGTCTCTGACAGTAAAAAAAGTATACTTAATGCCCATCACAACCTCCTGCAACATCTGAAGAGTTGTAACTCATTGTGTGGTTATTTTATCTGAGAAAGACACTGTTCTGACATATCAATGTCTTCACTGGGTTGATGACTTCTGGCACTTGTTGTGCTGTTGCTGGTTAAGTTTGGAAGACTCCAAATTCTGTATCAGCATTAACTTCCTTCAAAGAGCGTGCACCTCTCAACAGCATACTGGTGACGTCCATCTGCTTCCCTTGCTTGTACTTCTTGTGTGAAGGCGTTGATGTTTATGAAGGTTTGATGACTCCGAAAATGATTTGTCACATACGTCACATGTAAATGGCTTCTCACCAGTGTGAATACGTTGGTGTGCACGTAGGTTCGATGACTTTGAGAATGACTTTTCACACAACTCGCACATGAATGGTTTCTCCCCTGTGTGACTTCTCTGGTGGAGCAGGAGTCTTGATGAGTCAGGGAATGATTTGTCACACTCCAAACACTTATACAGTTTCTCGCCTGTGTGAGTACGTTGGTGTGTGCGGAGATTCCCTGACTGCGTGAATGATTTGTCACACACATTACATGTGAATGGTTTTTCTCCGGTATGAGTGCGTTGGTGTGCGTGAAGGGTTGATGACTGCGAAAACGATCTGTCACACATCTTGCATGAAAACGGTTTTTCCCCTGTGTGAGTACGTTGGTGTCGGTGGAGAGTTGAAGATAATGAGAATGATTTATCACAAACCTTGCACTTGAACGGTTTCTCCCCAGTATGACTACGTTGGTGTGCACGGAGACATGATGATTGCAAGAAGGATTTGTCACAAACCTTGCATGTGAATGGCTTTTCTCCTGTATGAAACTTCTGGTGTGTCAGGAGGTTGGAAGATTGGGTGAAAGCTGCCTGACATATCTGACACCTGAATGGTTTCTCCCCTGTGTGAATTCTCTGGTGTATCAGGAGGTGGGTAGATTTTGCAAATGCTTTATCACAGACCTCACACTTGAAACGTTTTTGTTCCATGAAGCTGACCTTGCATTCACAGGTATACACCAGATACACCTTACATTAGACAACTGTTGCACTGCTTTGAGCCGTCCTCTCACACCTCATATCTGAACTGTGTCTCACCTGTAGGAATGAGTCAGTGGTTCATCAGGCTCGATGAATGAGTAAACTCTCACCAGACCTAGAGTCACTCACACTTCTTCCCAGCCTCACCCTCACTGATCACCCACAGCTGAACCTTCAGAAAGGCTGGTTCTGATGGAATGTTCCACACCACTGACCAGTTTCAGATCTGATGATATTGTCCCCTGAACCAAGTGACTCCAGATGATGGTTTCACTGCGCAACTTCCTCTGCATTGAGCAATGCTGTGAAAGGGATGGACCTTTTCCCACACATTTGTACAGTTGTTCCTTGAGTGATGGTCAGAATCTATCTGCAGTTTCTATCCTTCTTGTATTCTCTGGTGCAGTATGATGCAATCCTTCTGTAAGACAGAAAAAGGAAATATGATTTCCTCCAACTCACTCTCCTCCTTTGCTGAAAGGCTGACTCTTCAGTTAGAGACTTCGACACTGAGTGTCGGTCTACTGCTTCCTTGTTTTTCTTCACTTGACTGTCACACAAACTCAATTTCTAGCAGGGTCAGCAGGTAGAGACCAGGAGCAGATAATGTGGCTACTTCCCTTCCTCCACCCAGATCCCCATCTTCCCAGGCACTGCGAAGACAATGGAAAAAACTGTTGGGTGGAGTGTGAAATGGGCCATCAATTTGCTTTGAAATCTTCTTGAGCTAGATAAGAAAAGTCTTACTGTGAATGAGTGCGTTTAATATCGAAAATACTCAACAGAATTACATTCTTTCCCTTTTTGATAACTATTTGAGGAAAAAGACACAGGGCAGCAATTACTCTAAGGGAAATATTACTTCAAAGTAGCTGATTGAGCAGTTCTGGCTTATCCTGGGAAATTAGATACATTGTGCTCAGTCAGACTGCACATCCCAATTTCAGCTATCAGATACAGCACTGGGCAAAACTGTCAAATCTGAGCCCAGCCTTCAGGTAAGATCTTTACAGAAGGCATTTAAAGACATTTTAATAAATATGACTCCAGTTATGGCAGTTGAATTGCTCTGAAACTGGATTAACATTCCAGAGATTGAGAATTCAAATCCAACCATGGCAAGTTACAAACATCCAATACAGTAAGCAACAGGCGATTTAGCGCAATTGGTCTATGCCGCTGCATAAGCTTCACACCAGCCTCCTCTCACCCTTCTTTACCTCAGCCTATCAGCAAATCCTTCTGTTCCGCTCTCCCTCATGAACTTACCTCATTTCCCGCAAAAGACATTTCTGCTCTTCACTTCAACCACTCCATGTTGTGGCGATCCATTTAATTGATTCTGGAATTTGTAAAATAGATGGAAAAGAAGAAGGCAGGCATGAAAATGGGCAGGTTGTTACAGAAACCCAAAATTGTCTTTAGGGAAAAAAACCGCTGCAGCTGCCTGGGCTGGTCTACATGTGATTCCAGACCCACACAACATGGTTGACCCTGAACTGCTCTCTGAAGTGCCCGAGCAAACAACGATAAATAATCACGGCAAATTCCAATATTAAGAGGAAAATCAGAGAGATCTGGACAATCTTGACATTGTGTCAGAATAAGATATATTGCTCCTGTTAAAAGACAGGAAGGATGAACAGAGAGAAAGTATTTTCACTGGTTTGGGAGTCTAGGACCAGAGAGACTATCTAAAAATTTACAGGCAGATCTTTCTGGAGAAAACAGTTGAGACACAAAGGACAGGAGAAGATTGGAATTCAGTTCCACAAATGAAAAATGGTGCAAAATCTATGATCGATATTAAATGCGAGATTTTTGCTTACCAAACATTTGAAGGGACCTGGGAACAGGGCAGGAAAGTAAAGTTCAATCACATTAGCACTTTGAACTCACAGGATAGTGGGACATATTTGAGGCACTAAATTGCTGACTTCTATTCCTTTGTACAGTCCCAAAAAGCCAACACACCCTCAGTAGTACCCTTTGGACAGGACCTCATTTCCTCAAGGACAGTGAATAAATTACACTCTACAGGCTAATAACCAGCTCCCAATACATACACGCTTTTCAACAATCAGAAGGAAATCAGTCAATTTCCTCAGACAATCTGTACTCTCCAAATCATTACACCTCACTTTCTCATATTCAGGAATGAACCATCGACAAAACAGTCTGGAAATGAGAAGGGAAATGCTTTCAATAAACACACTCAATATCCAACACACAGCTCCAGCCAAACAGTTCAGCACAAAGCACTGAGTAAACAGCTCTCTCAGCTGGATCTTCTCACACAGCATAAGGGACATTTCCACCCCTGACTGTCCACAGGATAGTCAGACTGCCTGAAGATTGGTGTGGATATCATGGGATACAATTTGTATAAAAGCTGCTCCTTCACTCACCATCTCCTCACTTGGTTTTCAGTCCCTATAGGAAGTGAACCAGCTCTGGAAGAGGAAGAGGAGACAATGGGCAGAGTGGGTGGGCTCTCTGATTGACGTCTCTCACAGTCAATCCAAATATTTCTGCAGCAACATGAGTTTCCTGAAGCTTGGGAAACTGACCGGTGAAATGGAGGTGACTTTGAGCAGCAGATCAGGTGGGGATATAAAGTTGTCATTGTCCCCATCTGAATAAAACCTCACTTATTGCAGCTGCTGTCTCAGTTCCCCTGGTAAATGTTTGACAGAGATTTCTAGTGTGGGAATAACATTCTTCATCCTCACAGGCTTTCAAACTGACAAGATTAATGTGGAATGAGTGTCCTCACGTGTTTGACAGCAGGTCAGAAAAGGAAGACCCACAGTACCAAAAGCAGTACTGACGTGCAGTGGTGGGATCAACACATGCACAGGAGATGGGAACCTGAGAACAATCTGAACAAAGTTCACACTGGGTTCAAAATGTTAACACTGTTCTTTTTTCTCTCTCCACTAATGGTGGCACATCTAACATGTCATCTAATGTGCGACCAAAAGGGAGAACTGGATGTCAGCAATTCAGTGAGAATTGGGTTGAGGGAACAGGAGGTGCATCTTGTAGACAAGATGAGCTCAGAGAGGGCATGAGTGGAGATAAATGAGAGAACAATGTGAGTTTAGGGAAAGGGACAATGTACATTAAAGGAAGTTTGGCCAGGCTGAGTTGTGGAAAACTAGAACCTAAGAAATTGGAGCAGGAGTAGGCTATTTATTCTTTGTAGCCATTCTATAAGATAATGGATGAGCTGCCTCACATATCAGCTCTTCTTTGATGCCAGCCCTCAACTTCTTGATATTTAAAACATCTAGCTACTTCTTTTTAAAAATACTTTCAGTGATCTAACTTCCACAGATCTCTGGGGTAGGAACAGGGGTGGGGTGCAGGAAGGATGCTCCAGGTGTAGCCTCACCAATACCTTGTAAAGTTGGAACAAGAGTTCCCCATTTTTAAACATGAATGCCCTTGCAATAAAGGCTAAAACTCCATTTGCCTTCGTGATTACTTGCCGTGCTTACATGCTAACATTTTGTGTTTCACACGCAAGAATACCCAGATCGTTCTGTGTTGCACTTTTTTGCATTCCTTCTCTATGTAAATAATCATCTGACTTTTGGTTCTTTCTATCAAAATCCACCACAATCTCACATTTTCCTATATTACATCTGCCAGGATTTTGCCCAGTCACTCTCAACCAATCTTTACCTCTTTGTTGATTCATTGCATTCACATCACAAAATGCTGTCCCATCTATTTTTGTATCATCAGCCAATTTGGATATATTACAATTTGCCCTTTCCTCCAAGTCATTAACATAAATCATAAATAATTGAGACCAAGGCATGGCACTCTGTGAGTTAAGTTGTTCTAAGCCGAAAAAGACTAATCCCAGATCTGGCTTCTGTGTGTTGACCAATCCTTAATCTGTGCTAATACCATCATCTTCTAACAACTGTAATCAACTTTTATGTGGTACTTCACTGAATGTCTTCTGGAAATCCAAATACAATACATTTTCTGGTTCTTCTTTATCATCTCCCATCATCTTGTTATATCCTCAAAAAACTCTAGTTGATTTGTCAAACATGTTTTCCCCTTTATGAAGACATGTTGTCTGCTTGATTCCATAAAGCTTTGTGAATGTCCTATTTCTTCCTCAATAATGGATTCAAGTATTTTCCTAAGGACAGAGTTAGTCTAACAGGCCTATCATTTTCTGTATCTGTCTCCCTCCCAAATCAAACAGTGGCATCACATTAACAGATTTCCAATGTGATGGAAACTTCCCAAAATCCAGTGAATTCCAAAACATTTTGACTAACGCTTTCACTATCTCTGCAGCCGCTTCCTTTAAAACTTTTGGATGTAGGTCCTCAGGTCCCGGCAAATTGTCTACTTTCAGAAACAAAATCTGAAATTGCTGGAAAAACTCAGCAGGTCTGACAGCACCTGTAGAGAGGAAGCCAGTGGTCATTCTTCAGAACAGAAGTGATAGAGATTGTTACAAGGCTTTTCCTCCAATTATCACCTGCTTATCTGATATCTTTGGAATTATTATCAGATCTTCGACTGTGAAGACCATTGCAAAATACTGGTTTAAATTATCTGACATTTCCCAGCTTCCTATTATCAATTCTCCAGTTATGTGCTCCATTTCAACTATTCTGTCTTTTTTTAATACCTATAGATGCTCTTGCAGCTGGATTTTTATATCCCTTTCCAATTTACTTCCATAAACAATTTTCTCCCATTTTATTAACTTTTCATCATCTGCTGCTTGCTCCTAAAAAAAAAGTTCCCAACCTGTGGTTTACCACTAATTTGTGTCATTTTGTATGCATTAGTTTTTAATTAGAAGCTCTCCTTTTCCAACTTTGTTAACTGTGGATTGTCATCCTTGTCGTCAAATCCTTCTTTTTGACCTGAATAAATTTTTGCTGAGTATTATAATTTTATCTGTCTGTCACTGCTCATCGACAGACCTTACTCTGAGTCTATTTCTCCTGCCTACTTTAGACAACTCTTTCTTCATAAGTGATTGTCTTTGTGTGCGTACACAGGTTTGGGACCAAAGTTGCACTCCCTCAAACTGAACTTGACATTTTCCACACTTCGACTGCCATTCCCTTAAAGATCCTTAATCTTACCTGATTACTCATTCCCAAATCTAAAATAGCTTTTTCCCAGGTATATTCTGCAACATAAGGAACAATCTCAGAGCCCCCAATCTGTTATAAGGAGTGGTGAGGTAAAATGATCCCTGACACTCACTTTATAATTAACAAGTAACAATTTATTTATCTAATTCTAACAGTGAACAAACCCATCAAATTCCTTCTAACTGCTAACTATTCCAAATAAAACCACATTCTAATGGTATGCTGAATGAATACAACTCATTCAATGAGTACAACTCCCAATTAAATAATACAAAATTAAAGAAAAGTAAAATTTAGTCTCTCAAAATTACAGCCAAGTTACGTCTTCCTGAATGTGCTGTGTCTTCTCCGAAGAATTCTTTTGTCAGGAATACCTTCACAGTGAATCCTTCTGTCAGGAAAATTAACTATTTGTGCCATAGACACCTTGAATTTAGATGGAGCTGACTCTAAGTCTTAGACACTTCTGTGAGAGCCAGTGATTCTTTCTTTTAGAGCTAAGGGCCGATCTCTTGGCAGATGACAGTTGGCTCTCTCCCGATTTTCCAAATGCCCTCATCTTTTATACCCTTGATGACAAATCAGTTTCTTACAATAGGATTGGTTCTATGTTGTCAAAACAATCAGATTTAAATTGAATTGGGTTTTGGTACCTCAGGGCCCGGTTTAAATTAATTGGCTAATTTTTTAAAAATGTTGTCTTGGTAAAAATGCTGCTTTACCTGCTAACAGTATAGCCTTTTGATACAAATGTTTCAAAAGATGCTGTGTGCACCTGCAAACACACAGACATCCTTTTTGAATGTCTAAGCATAGAAAAAGCACATCATCTTTTGAAGGGACACGCGCTGCTTTCCCCATAGTATTTTACACACGTGTTAAACTATTCTCAGTGTGATCTATATTTTGTTTTTCATGAAGGATCACTCTCTTTCCCAGTTTCGATCCCTCGTGGAATGAAATTGCTATTGGAAGCTACATTTTGATTTATGCACTAATGCATATTCATCCGCCATCTCTGCAGCTCTTCTCGCTATGTTAACTTTCTGTCCCTCAACATGAGTTCTGATTATTTCTGAGATTCTAAACTCCTCCAGCAGAATAACATCTCTAAGATCCTCATGTGTCTTTTCAATCTTTCATTCTCTCATTCATCTATCAAAGTTGCTCTGTTTAATTCTTTGAAACTTGATATGAGTCTGATCTGGTTCCTTTCTTACATTTCTGAACCATTGTCTATATGCTTCTAGTACCAATTCTTAGGCACTCAAAATAGCCTGTTTTACTTCATGTTCTCTTGACACCTCCTCTGACAACACCTCAGCAAACACCTCAGCAGCCCTGCCTACCAACTCGGTCTGAATTAACATTACCCACATAGTGTCTGGCCAGTTCACCTGTTCAGCCAATTTCTCAAAGGAAATGAAAAAGGCTTCAAGTTCCAAATTCATCTTTTCAAATTCAAACGTTCTTTCCCTTTCTTTAAGTTCACTTTCTAATTCCAATTGTCTCATTTTCAATTTAATTTTTTTCTAACTGCACTGCACTTGACTGTTTCTCTGGTATACCTAAATGCTTGTCTGTTACAATTTCAGCTTTCCACTTAGCCCTCATTAAACCCTATTCTAGGCTGTTTGCTACTTCTAAAAGTGTCCCCTTTTTCCATCTTTATAGACTTCCTTGGCAAATTTGGGAAGCACCTTCAACCTACAAAACATCTTTAGCAATGTGAAGGGCCATTTCACCACTTTTGATTTAACCAACAACAAGAAAGCAAAATTAAACAGATTTTCCACTTCATTTAAAGCTCTAGGATACTAGTCCCCAAGTCTGTTTAAATCTGCTGGGACCTTACGTAGCTCAAATCTGTTCAAATCGGTCCAAATTTGTCCTAATCCTGGACCTGATCTGTTCCAATTCTGGACCTGAGCTGGCCAGGTCCTGGACCCGAGCTGGCCAGATCCTGGACCCGAGCCCCCAATCAATTACAAAGTGGTTGTCGACCCCCCCTCCTCTGATTTATAAAACTGAAACACACAAAGAGGCATGCCTTACCCTATAATCTGTTAAACGAGCCCCAATCTGTTAGAATGGAGTGGTTAAATAAAATAAACCTCTGAAACTCACTGTATAATCAAGTAACAACTTGTTTATCTAACTCTAACAATAAACAAGTTAACTAAACTATTAACAAACCAAACAAATTCCTTCTAAGTATTAATTATTCCTGAATAAAACAAGATGCTAATGGTATGCTGTTCCAATAAATACAAGTACCACTTATATAAACCAAAATTATTTAAATTAGAATTTAGACTCTTAAAACCACAGACTGTGTGTTCCGGAATGTTCTGCGTCTTCTCTGATGAATTCTTCTGTCAGGATACCTTCTCGGTGAATTCTTCTGTCAGGAACATTAACTAGTTGTGCCGTAGGTACCTTTAACTTAGATGGAACTAGCTCTAAGGCTTAGAGAATTCTGTGAGAACCAGTGATTCTTTCTTTTAGAGCTGACAGCTGTTCTCTTAGCAGATGGCAGTTGGCTCTCTCCAGATTTTTCAAATGCCCTCATCAATGCCCATATCAATTTCTTATAGTAGGATTGGTCGAATGTTGTCAAAACCATCAGATTTAAATTTCATTGGTCCTGGTTTAAATTAATTGGCTAAATGTAAAAACTTGCTGTCTTGGTAAAAATGCTGTTTTGCCTGCTAACGGTATAAGCTTTTGATACAAATGTTTCAATTCAGGTGCTCTGTGCACCTGCAAACCCACAGACATTTGTTTTGAATCTCTAAGCACAGAAAAAGCACATCATCTTTTAAAGAGACCATACACTGCTTTTGCCACAGCATTTTACAAACACGAACTTTTTACAAACACCATATTGTAACGTCCTGCCTTCCAATCCATAAGTACTCTGCCCAACTTTGCAACACGTTACCCTTACACTTACCTGATTTGACCGGTCAATATGCAGACTGAAATTATCCATGCCAAATATAGAGCCAACACGTGACTTTGATCTGTGACTTCTTTCTCTTGCTATTCCTTAATTCCACACAATCTGATTTCACATCATCATCATCTATTAAACCCATATCACTATTCACCACCGTAAGTACATACCCCTGACCCCACTTTGTTTTCCTTTCTGTGTACCTTTTTCCAGAAGGTCGAACACTCTTGAATTTGAGTTCCCAGTCCTGGTCACCCTGCAATCATGTCTCCTTAATAGCCATCAAGTCGTATCCATTTATTTCTATTTTTTCTGTCAACTAATCTATCTTGTTACAAATACTGTGTTCATTGAGATAAATATATTTATAAAACTTTAAAAAACTTTTTACCAACATCACTTATTCTGATTCTAATTCCTGCTGTGCTCTTCTGCTTATATTTTCTGTTCCTTTCTGTCACCCTTTGATTATTGTTTCTCTTTTCATCATCCTGCACCTCTGCAATATTCTTTCTTTTAAATGTTTCTTTCTCCCACTAATTACTTAAAAGCCCTACCTAGAACTCTAGTTATATGATCTGCCAGATCTGGGACACCATGAAGTCTCACGGTACTAGGTCAAAAATGGGCAGGAGTACCTCCTGCTCATTACGATGTATCGCCTTCGACTGATCAATCGGTTTTCCATATTGAAAAACACTTGGAGGACGCATTGAGAGTGGAAATGGCGCAGAATGTATCCCAGGTGTGGAATTTTAATGTCCACTACCAAGGGTGGCTTGGCAGCACTCCAACAGTTGAGCTGGTCATGTGGAAAAAGACACAGCTCCTCGGTTGGTTGTGCAGCAGGTGGTGAAGGAACAAACCAGAAGGAAAAGCCTACTTGGCTTTATATTCACTAATAATGAGATGAAGACCTGCCTTCACATTGAAAATATCTTACATCATGTTGTCTTACAGCACCATCACTGTGCTAAGTGGGACCGTCTTTGCAGACATATAGCAGCTCAAGACTGGACATACATAAAGTGCTGTGGTCATCAGTAGCAACACAATCATATGCAAATACATACTGCAACCTCATGGACCAGCATATACCCTGCTCCACCACTACCATCACTGAGATCCAGTCTGGTTCAATAGAGAGTGCAGGAGGGCATGCCAGAAGCAGCCAGGCATGCTGAAAATTGAGGTGTCGACTGTTTACAGTTCCAAAAGAAGACTATTTGCATGCCAAACAGCATAAGTAGCAAGTGATAGACAAAGCGATTCCATAACCGATGGATCTAAGCTCTGCAGCCCCGCCACATCCAGACTTAAGTGGTGGACAATTAAACAGCTCTCTGGTAGAGGAGGCCCCACATATATCCATATCCTTAATGTTGGTGAAGTCAGCACATGAGTGAAAATGATAAGGAATAGATGATCTGCTCCAGAGGTTGCCAGCTTTACAGATGCTGGTCTTCAGCCAATTCAGTTCACTCCATGTGATATCAAGAAATAGTAGCATCAAGAAACTGGATACCATAAAGGCTCTGGACACTGGCAACATTCCAGCAAAAGTACAAAAGACTTGTACCATAGAACTTGCTGCACCCAAGCCAAACTATTCCAGTACAACTCCAACACTGGCATCTATTTGGAAAATTACCTATGTATGTCCTTAACAAAAAAGCAGGACTAATCCAATCCAGCCGATTACTGCACCACCAGTCTACTCTGAATCATCAGTAAAGTGATGGAAGGTGCCATCAACTGTGCAATCAAGTAGCGCCTGCTTAGCAATAACCTGCTCAGTGATGCACAATTTTTCTTCCGCCAGGGCCACTCAGCTCCTGACCTAATTACAGCCCTGGCTCAAACATGGACAAAAGAGCTGAATTCCAGAGGGGAGTGATCGCCCATGATATCAGCACATTTGACTGAATGTGGCATTTGACCAAGGAGCTTGGTTGTTTAAAAGACATTTAGATAAGTACATGAATGAGGAGAGTTGGAAGGATACAGCCAAGGAGCAGGCAGGTAGGACTAGCTTAGTTTGGGATAATGTTCAGCATGGACTGGTTGGACTGCAGGGTCTGTTTCCGTGCTGTATGACTCTGAGAACTGGAATTAATAAAAATCAGGTGAAAGCCCTCCGCTGGTTGAAGTCATACCTGACACATAGGAAGATGGATATAGTCGTCGCAGGTGCTCCTCAGTGTCATCGGCCAAACACTCTTCAGCTGCTTCATCGAAGATCTTCCCTCCATCAGAAGGTCAGAAATGGTGGTGTTTGCCAATGATTGCACAACATTCAGCTCTATTCATGACTCCTCAGATACTGAAGCAGTTGTGTCAACTTGCTGCAAGGCTAAAACAACAGCCAGGCTTGGGTTGACAACTGGCAGTAATTTTGGTACCACAAGAGCCAGGTATTGACCATTTTCAGAAAGAGTCTAATCATTATCCACTGACATTCAGCGCTGTTGCCATCACTCAGTGTCCCACAATGGATATCCAGGAGGTAACAATTGAAAAGAAACCGAACGAGAAACTGAACACAACTACTACATCCGTGCACTCACCCTTTCCCTTTTTCCAGCGCAATCGTTTTGCCACAGTCCTCACCTTGCTCCTCGCATTTTTCTTCTACCAGGGCCACTCAGCTCATTACAGTCTTGGCTCAAACATGGACAAAAGAGCTGAATTCCAGAGGTGGGTGATCGCCCCAATTTTCAACAGATTTTTTATTGCTACCTTCAATGTGATGGCATCTCAAAACACATTTTACTTCCCCTCCCCCCCCCCGCATCAGCATTCCAAATGACTCTACTCTCTTTGATACACTGCTCTGTTTCTCTGTCACCACCAGCTCTTTGGCCACTCCCCCCAGTGCATTCTTGCACCTCAACATTCCCTCCTCCCACTTCACCCCTATTCCCCCAATCTCAGACTCCACTGCTTGCAGACAGTGTCCTAAAACTCTTACCAGGTCAGATCTCCATTTCTGACGTTTGAACTCACTCAGTTGTAGGAAGATCCCAAACTGCAGCTCAGCCTGTAAATAATCTGTAGATGGACACACACCAATGTTCTCCTTTTGGCTGCGAGTGAGGATTTCAATCTGGGCTATGTCATGTCACCTTCTCCCCAATCCTTCATCTCCTGTCACCCCCTCAATCTCAGGTTTTCCATGAGAGCTGTAAACACTTTGGGAACCACCTGGTCTGAAGTGGACAGAGAGCACCAGAATCTCCCAGTCTGAACTGGACATGGAGCACAGGGAATACCCATATCTCAACTGGATAGGGAGTGCAGGGACACCCCAGTCTGAACTGGACAGGGATTGCTGCAGTAACCTTGTCTGAACTGGGTAGGGTGCACAGAAGTACACTGGTCTGAATTGGACACAGCATCCAGTGCACAGGAAACAGAACCAAAGGGAGCCCCTTGGAAAATGAGTCTGCTTCATAAGGTAGGTTGAATGGCTACTGTCCAATATTTTTACCGATAATTAAATGACATAAAGTGACATGAGGTCAGAGAACATGGGAAGTGACAGTGCACAGAGATTTATCAGAACACCCTGTTTTATGTAGAAAAAAAATTACATGCACTATCAGTTTCAATTTACGTTTTACAAAGAAGATTATCCGACATGGAGAAAAATCTGTTGGTTCTTTCTCGTCTGTTCCAATTTCATCCGTGCCCACACAGTATTACCCATATAACTTTAAAGCATTCAGCTTTTCTAATGTTACACCGATAAGTTGTTGCAGGGCTCTATATTTCATGTCACCTAGTTCCTGAGGTGACTTTGCTTCTCGGGGCAATATGATTACCGTGGCAAGTATTGCTGGTGTGTTGGCTGTTGCTGCTGACCTGGTGCATTGCGAGATAATGGTTGGGACTGATGGCTGTTCAGTTGCTTTCTTAGGTTTTGAAATCAGATTTGCCTCTTCCGTCTCTGTCTGCTGTGAAGGAGCAGCTTCTTACGTTGCAGGTAGATGACTGCAGTACTGATGACAGATCTGATCAGTCATTTTCACTGTGTGAGATTGAGGTGACGACTTCTGTATACAGGTCCCAGGTGGCCAAGGGAGCTGACTTTTGTTGAATGCGTTGAATGTATACTCTCTGAATGACACTCCAGTTCTCAGCTCCTGCCACAATTTGGCAGTGGTATTAAAGTTATTAGATTTCTGTCAGTTCTCTTTCATCTTCTCACTCATTGTTGTCACTACTTCCAGACTCGGTAGCTTTTTATCATTTAGAAGAGCAGCCTCGGTGTGGTTTGCTCTCAGTGACTGGATTCGAAAACATTAGGAGCTTTTATTAATTGTAAAACTTAGTAATTGTAAATCTCTACTTTAAGATTGTGTTGTACACATCTGTGCTGGATGTACTCGATATTTTGGGTGATCCCTTTGGCAATTTACACATTGCCTCAGCCTTTGACTTCACTGGCAGATATAGGCGGTGCTGAATTTCCCAAGCATTGCTAAGGTGTCTGATCTTCACTCGTGATTTGAGATCATTGTCACTTATCACAATGTCAGCAATGTCATGATGACTGAAGTATGCTTTCAGACGTTCTACGATCTCACTCAGATTCGGTGACATCAGCTGCTCTGACTCCCTGATGTCTCAAAAGTGGTCAAATCTGATGAGATAATCATTTCCAGTGAGATTGAAGAGCTGTACCCCAAACTTCATTCATGGGCTGTCTGGGATGTAAGTAGTCATGAGCAGCTCTTTATCTCATTTAGTTTGATGTCCAATACAAGCACTGTGCTCCTTCATCTATTGCTCATGTTTGGACAGTAATGTATATCCCTTACTTTCCTCACACTGGACCCAATTCCTCGATGGTTTGTGTAGGATGTGCTTCAGCATCTCTCTTCTCATCTCTTTAATGACCTTGTTGCCTTTGTACAAGATGCCATCTTGAACAATCACCTCATCTGTTCGTCCATTAGTCTCTTACAGTAAAAAATGTATTCCTTAATGGGCATCACAACCTCCTGCAACATTTGAAGGGTTGTGACTCATTGTCTTGTTATTTTATCTGAGAAAGACACTGTTCTGACATATTCAATGTCTTCACTGGGTTGATGACTTCCGGCACATGTTGTGCTGTTGCTGGTTATGTTTGGAAGGACCCACATTCTGTTTCACCATTAACATTCTTCACAGACCGTGCAGCTCTCAACAGCACACTGGCGACATACATCTGCTTCCCTTGCTTGCGCTTCTTGTGTGAAGGCGTTGATGTTTATGAAGGTTTGATGACTCTGAAAATGATTTGCCACATACGTCACATGTAAATGGCTTCTCACCAGTGTGAACACGTTGGTGTGCACGTAGGTTCGATGACTTTGAGAAAGATTTATCACACACCTTGCATATGAATGGTTTCTCCCCTGTGTGAATTCTCTGATGGAGCAGGAGTCTTGATGAGTCAGGGAATGATTTGTCACACTCCAAACATTTATACAGTCTCTCCCCTGTGTGAATGCGTTGGTGTGTGCGGAGATTCCCTGACTGTGTGAACGATTTGTCACACACATTACATGTGAATGGTTTTTCTCCGGTATGAGTGCGTTGGTGTGCATGAAGAGTTGATGACTGCGAAAATGATTTGTCACAAATCTTGCATGCAAACAGTTTGTCCCGTGTGCGAGTACGTTGGTGTCGATGGAGAGTTGAAGATAGTGAGAATGATTTATCACAAACCTTGCACTTGAACGGTTTCTCCCCAGTGTGACTACGTTGGTGTGCACGGAGATATGATGATTGCAAAAAGGATTTGTCACAAACCTTGCATGTGAATGGCTTTTCTCCTGTATGAATCTTCTGGTGTGTCAGGAGATTGGAAGATTGGGTGAAAGCTGCCTGACATATCTGACACCTGAATGGTTTCTCCCCTGTGTGAATTCTCTGGTGGAGCAGGAGTCTTGATGAGTTAGGGAATGATTTATCACACTCCAAACACCTATACAGTCTCTCCCCTGTGTGAGTGCGTTGGTGTGTGCGGAGATTCCCTGACTGCGTGAACGATTTGTCACACACATTACATGTGAATGGTCTTTCTCCGGTATGAGTGCGTTGGTGTGCGTGAAGAGTTGATGACTGCGAAAACGATTTGTCACAAATCTTGCACACAAACGGTTTTTCCCCTGTGTGAGTACGTTTGTGTCGGTGGAGAGTTGAAGATAATGAGAATGATTTATCACAAACCTTGCACTTGAACGGTTTCTCCCCAGTGTGACTACGCAGGTGTGCACGGAGATAAGATGATTGCAGGAAGGATTTGTCACAAACCTTGCATGTGAATGGCTTTTCACCTGTATGAGTCTTCTGGTGTGTCACAGGATTGGAAGATTGGGTGAAAGCTGCTTGACATACCTGACACCTTAATGGTTTCTGCCCTGTGTGAATTCGCTGCCGTACCAGTGGGTGGGTAGATTTCGCAAATGCTTTATCACAAACCTCACACTTGAAACGTTCTGGATCCATTAAGGTGACCTTGCACACACAGGTACACACTTCAAGTTAGATAAGTGTAGCACCCTCTTCACACATCTGATATTTGAACCGTGTCCCACCTGTAGGAATTAGTGGTTCATGAGGCTTGATGAATGCCTGAAGCTGTCACCACACTTGGAGCCACTCACGCTTTTCCCAGCCTCACCCAGACCGATCACCCACAGCCGAACCTTCAGAAAGGTCGGTTCTGACGAAGGCTCCACACCAGTGACCAGTTTCAGATCTGATAATATGTCAAAGCTGTCCTGACCTGACCAACTTCAAGGTGATGGTTTCACTGCACAACCTTCTCTGCATTCAGCAATGCTGTGAAGGGTCTGGATATCTTCCCATATTTGTGCGTATGTCCTTTGGGCGATGAAGAAGATCTATCTGCATCCACTATCCTCTCTGTATTCTCTGGTGTAGTTTGGTATCATTCTTCTGTAAAACATGAAAAGGAAATATGATTCTTTTCCAACTCCCTCTGTTCCTTCGCTGAATAGGGTGACTCAGTTGGAGACTGGTCCACAGTTATTGCCCATCTGCTATTTGAGGGCGGGGGGGGGGGAGAATAACATACATGTCCTTTGTTTTTCTTCACTTGACTGTCACACACCCTCTGTTTCCAGCAGGGACACAGAATACAGACTAGTAGCAGACAATGTCGCTACCTTCTTTCCTCTGTCCATACCTCCATCTTCCCATGCACCGTGAGACCCATGGAAAAGACTGTTGGCCAGAGTGTAAAATGGGCCATCAAATCACTATGAACCCATGCTGTGTTGGTGGTGAAAAGTTTTAGTATGAGAGTATGTGTTTAATATGGAGAATACTGAACAGAATTACAATTTTTTTCTTTTTTGATAATTGTTTGAGGAAAACACACTGAGCAGGAATTTCTTGAAGAAAAATGTTGCTTCAATGTAGCTGATTGAGGGTTCAGGTTTATCCTGGGAAATTAGATACACTGCACTCACTCATTCTGCATACCCCAAATTTAGCTCTCAGCACAGCACTTGGCAAAACTATCAAATCCAAGCCCATGCTTTTGGGAAATGCTGAGGTCCTCAGGCAAAATATTTTAAAAAGTCATTGAAAGCAATTTCAATAAATGGGACTGCAGATATAGCAAATGAATTGCTACGGAGCTGTACTGACAATCCAAGGATTGAGAATTCAAATCCAACCACAGATGTCATATACATAGAATTACAGTGGGAAACAGGCTATTCAACCCAGTTGGTTCGTGCTGGCATTTATGCTTCACACCAGCCTCCTCTCACCCCTCTTCACCTCACCCTATCAACAAATCCCTCTGTTTCTTTCTCCCTCATGAACTTATCTTGTTTCCTCTTAAAGGCATCCCTGCTCTTCCCTTGAATCACTCCATGTTGTGATGGAGAATTTCATTAATTCTGGAATTTGTAATACACATGGATTTGAAAAATCTGAATATTGTCCATCAGAGAAGAGAACTGCTGCAACTACCTGGTCTCATTTAAATGTTACTCCAGTCCCACACAACATGGTTAACACTGAAGTACTCTCTGAAGTGGCCAAGAAAACAAAGTCCAAAATAAAGATGAAAATCAGAGAGATGTGGGCAATTCTGGCATTGTGTCTGAATAAAATATATTGCTCCTCGAGGGTGAGCTGTATACATTTACAGGAATGAAACCAGGGTTGCAAGTGTTATGAGAAGACACTAAGAAGCCTGTGTATATTCCCAGACTTAGAAGATAAAAAGATGGCCTCATCAATGTTTATGTGATGTTAAAAGACAGAGGAAGGATGAACACAGAGAAAATATTTTCACTGGTTGGGGAGTCTAGGACCAGAAAGACTGTCTCAAAATTTATGGCAGATCTTTCTGGCAAAAACAGTTTGAGGTACAAAGGGCAGAAGATTTGAATTCACTTCCACCAACAACATATGGTAGTCAATCCAGTGTTGATATTAAATGTGAGATTGATAGATTTTTGATCACCAACTGGTTGAAGGGAAGTTGGGAAAGGCCAGGAGTTCATAATCTCTCTGAAACGTGGGACTAAGTCAAGACACTGCCTCCCAGTCCTATGTAAGTCCCCCAGAGAGCAAATAGATCCTCAAAGCTACACTTTGGATAGGGGCTCATTTCCTCAGAGGAAGTGCATCGATTACAGACCAAAGGAGAATAACCAGCACCCAACGCAGTAATAACTCAAAAGGAAATCAGTAGGAATCCTCAGACACTCTGCACCTGCCAGATAATTACACCTCACCTTCTCATATTCAGGAATGAACCATCAACAAAACTCAGCCTGGAAATCAGAAGGGAAATGCTTCCAATAAACACACTCAATATCCAACACACAGCTCCAGTCAAACAGTTCAGCACAAAGCACCGAGTAAACAGCTCTCTCAGCTGGATCTTCTCACACAGCATAAGGGACATTCCCACCCCTGATTGCCCACAGGACAGTCAGACTGCCTGAAGACTGGTGTGGATATTATGGGATACGATTTGTATAAAAGCTGCTCCTTCACTCACCATCTCCTCACTTGGTTTTCAGTCCCTATAGGAAGTGAACTAGCTCTGGAAGAGGAAGAATGGGCTGAGTGGGTGGGCTCTCTGATTGACGTCTCTCACAGTCAATCCAAATATTACTACAGCAAGAGATAACAAGGTGTGGAGCTGGATGAACACAGCAGGCCAAACAGCATTAGAGGAGCAGGAAGGTTGACGTTTCGGGCCTCGACCCAACATGAGTTTCCTGAAGCTTGGGAAACTGACAGGTGGGGATTTAAACTTGTCATTGTCCCATCTGAATAAAACCTCACTTATTGCAGCTGCTGTCTCACGTGCCCTGGTAAATGACAGAGATTTCTCGTGTGGGAATAGCATTCTTCACCCTTGGAGGCTTTCAAACCGACAACATCAGTGTGGGATGTGTATCCTCGCATGTGTTTGAGAGCAGATCAGAAGATGAAGACCCACAGCATCCAAGGCAGTGATGACCAGAAGCACAGGAGACCAAAAGATGAAAACAATTTTGAAGTCATACTGGACTCAAAATGTTAACTCTATTTCTCTCTCCCCACAGATGCTAGCAGACCTGCTGAGTTTCTGCAGCATTTGCTGACTTGTGGAAAATTAGAACCTAAGAAATAGGAACAGAGAAGGCTATTCAGCCTTTGAAGCCTCTCCTGCCACTTGATAAGATCATGCGTCAAGCATAATTCTGTCAGATCATGGTGGATGTACCCCAAGCAACAGTTTCACTTTCATGCTAGCTCCTCATAGCCCTCAATTCCTCATTATTTTAAACATCTATTTCCTTGAAAAATATTTTCAGTGATCTAATCTCCACAACTCTCTGGGTAGAGAATTGCAGACATTCACTACCCTCTTGGGAGAAGGAATTCCTTCACCTTTCAATTTTAAATGAGTGCCCCTTTACTGTGTAACTATGTCGCCTAGCTCCAGATACCCCTCCAGTGGAAACCTCTTCTCAGCATCAACCCTGCCAAGCCCTCTCAGAATCTTGTATATTTCAACAACATCACCTCATTTTTCTACATTCTAATGATTAGTGGCCTAACTTTTTTTGCCGTTCTCAATCTTGGAGATCAGCCTAGTGAATCTCTTTTGAACTTTCTCCAAGGTCAATACACCTTTTCTGAAATATGAGGGCTGAATCTGGACACAGTGCTCCAGGTGCAGCCTCACCAACACTCCTGTACAGTAGGAACAAGAGCTCTCTATTTTTAAACATCAATCTCCTTGCAATATAGGCTAAATCTCCATTTGCCTTTTTAAATTACTTATTGTGCCTACGTGCTGACTTTTTGTGTTTCATGCACAGGAACACCCAGATCCCCCTGTGTTGCACTTTTAGGCCTCTCTCTCTATTTAAATAATTATCTGACTTTCGATTCTTTCTATCAATGTCCACAATCTCACATTCTTCTTCACTCAATTACATCTGCCAAAATTTTGCCCATTCACTCTCAACCTACCTCTATTCCCTTGCAGATTCCCTATGTAATCACAACATACCCTCCCACCTATTTTTGTATCTTACATTCGGCCCTCTTCTCCAAGTTATCAACATAAATAGTAAATAAATGGAACACTCGATGTGGCACTTCATGAGTTAAGTCTTTTCAACCTGAAAAAGACTCATTAATCCTGACTCTGGCTTTTGTGTGTTACCCCAAGACCAGCAGCTTTTACCTTCTGCAATCAACTTTTATCTGATTCTTTATTGAATGCCTTCTCAAAATCCAAATGCACCACATCTTCTGGTTCCCCTTTATCCACACTGCTTGTTATATCCTCAAACTACACTAACAAATTTATCAAAAATGTAGTCCCTTTCAAAAAAGCATGTTGACTCTGTTTGATTGCATCAAGCTTCCTAAATGTCCTATTTCTTCCTTAATAATGGATTCAAGCATGTTCCCAAAAACAGAGGTTAGTCTAACAGACCCATCATACCCTGCATCTATCTCCCTCTCTTCTTGAACAGGGCAACGCATTGACGGTTTTCCAATCTGATGGAAATTTCCTAGAATCCAGTGAATTCCAAACAATTTTTGACGAATGCCTTCACTGTTTCTGCTTCCTTTAAAACATTTAGATGCAGGTCCAAATCCCATTGGTTTGTCAAATCCTTTGTGATAGAGACTGTTGTATGGCCTTTCCTCTGATTATCGTCTGCATATCTGACAGCTTTGGGATGATTATAGTATATTCTACTGAGAGAAGACTGATGCAAAATATTGGTTTAAATTATGTGCTGTTTCCCGGTTTCCTATTGTCAATTCTCCAGTCACATCCTCCACGAATCCCATACTCATTTCAGCTATTCTCTCTATTTTTACATAACTGTCGATGCTCTTGCTGCTTATTTTTATATTTCTTTGCAATATATTTTCAGAAACAATCTTCTCCCTTTTTATTAACTTTTTAGACATCTGCGGCTTGCTCTAAAAAAACTCTCAATTCTTTAGCCTAACACTGGTTTTTGCCGCTGTGTATGCCGTTTTGATTCGTTACCCTCTTTTTCTCCATTTCTTAACGAAGACTAGTTCATTCTTCTCGTCAAATCCTTCTTTTTGACCTGAATAAATTTGTGCTGATTGTTATAATTTATCTGTTTAAATGCCTGCCACTGTTCATCTGCTGACCTCAGTGTATTTCTCCCACCCATTCTAGACAAGTCTTTCTTCATAACTCTGTAATTGTCCTTATTTGAGGACGCTGGTTTGAGACCAAAGTTTCGCTCCCTCAAACTGAACTTGAAATTTTCCACACTTTGACTGCTATTTCCTCAAAGGTCCTTAATCCTACCTCATTATTCATTCCTAGATCTAATACAGTCTTTTCCCGGATGTTTGCAACGTAGGGAACAATCTCGGATCCACTGTAGAAATTCAATTTCCATGTTATCCTTACATTTACCCGCGTCTTCAAATAATCTCTGATACAAATACTGTGTCCATTCAGATAAATAGACTTTTTAAGCTTTGATTCTAATTTCTAGTGTACTCTTCTGCTTATATTTTCTGTCCCTTTCTGTCATACTTTGAATATCATTTTCCTGTTCACTACACTGCATCTCTACTCTTGCATTTTGTTTTTAAACTTCCCTTTATTTAAACCCTTCCTCCCATGCTTTAGTTTTAAGCCGTAGCAGTATCCCTAGTTGTACAATCTTCCAGGATACTCGTCTTAGCATTATTCAAATGGAGGCCGTCCCAACAGAAAAACCCACCTTTCCCCAGTACTGGTACCAGTGGAACACAGGAATAGGAGTCAGCGCTATGAGCCTGTTCCACCATTCAGTGAGATCATGGCTGATCCATGGCCTATCTCCATATGCCTGCCTTTGGCCCATATTCCCTGCAGATGATAGCCAGAAGCCAAGACTGATATTCAAATTCCACTATATCAGATGATAAAACATGAATTAAATAAACATCTGGATTGAAAAGCTAGCCTGACGGCAACTGCTGTCAATTGTCATGAGAAGCCCACCTCATTCATGACTGCCTTTTATAGAAGAAAATCTATCATCCTCACCTGGTCTTGTCCATGCTGTTGGTCCGTAACAATGCTGTTAACCTATCCTCTGGAATAATTAAGGATGGGAAATGATGCCCACAGCCGATTAATGAATGAAAGGAAGTAAGGAGATGGAGTCCACACCACATCCAGTGGTGGGAGGGTACACTGCAGCTCATAACTTTGAGGAACACCAGGGGTTTTCAAATTGAGAGTTCTGGAGTTATAGTCATACAGCTCAGAAACAGACCCTTCAGTACAACTCGTTCATGCCGACCAAGTTTCCAAAACTAAACTAGTTCAACTTGCCTGTGTTTGGCCTATATCCCTCTAAACCTTTCCTATTGATGTAACTATCCAAAAGTCTTTTAAATGTTGCAACTTTACCTGCATATCCCACTTCCCCTGGCAGTTCATTTGACATACAAACCATCTTCTGCGTATAAAAGTTGTTCTGGTTGTACTTGAGCCAGAGTGATTTAGGATGTTTGGGTTTTTGTTTGATGTGCCGATCCTCTATCAGTACCTCATCTGTAGATTGTTCCTCACTCCTGGAGTTTACCTACTTTTCTCCATCAATTTCCTTTCTCCTGATGTAAGGGACTTCACCACCTTGCACAGCCTCAGGAATCCAAACACAAAGACAACACTGACACCTGCAGCTCTAACTTTACAACTTTAAATCAAATCAAACCTTAAGGTTGTTACAGAGATAGTAGGAACTGCCGATGCTGGAGAATCTGAGATAACATGGTGTAGAGCTGGATGAACACAGCAGGCCAAGCAGCATCAGAGGAGCAGGAAAGCTGACGTTTCGGGTCGAGAGCCTTCTTCAGAAAAATGAAGAAGGGTTCGACCAGCTCTACACCGTGTTAAACCTTAAGGTTGCCTACTTACAGGGGGAAAAGCATTCTGTGCCTGGCTTTGGAAATTAACCCCAGAGAAGCCGACTCTGATCCAATGAAAGTACTATACATTATTGTGCAACCTGCTTTCGTTAACACTCTTGTCTCTTAGTCAGAAGGCTCTGGGTTCCAGTCTCACTCTGTTCACTTTAGAATTGAGGTTGATACTCCCATGCCATATTGAGGGACTGCTGAACTGTCGTGATTTTTTAGATGAGTTAAACCAAAGCCCAGTCTGCTTTCTAGTTGAACACGAAATATGCCATGACACTACACTATAGAAGTGCAGGGGAGTTATTGAGTCAGTGGATTTTCACAGCAAGGAAAGAGGCCTTTTGGCCCATCATGTCTGTGACAGATATCAAAAATTCCATCTGTTCTCATTCCATTTTCCAGCACCTGGCCCATAACTTTGTATGCCATGGCATTTCAAGTATTCATCTAAGTATGACCTATCCTAAAATACATCAAACAAATAATGTCACAAAACATATTATCTGGTCACTATCACATTAATATTTATGGGAGCTTGCTATGTCCAAACTGAAAGTCACATTCCAGACAGCAGATTGCAGAAGGAATTACATTTCAAAAAGTACTTAATTTCATTCTCCTCAAAGTGCTTTTGGATGCCTTGCACTTGTGAATGTTGATATAAAAATTGAATGTTGATATAAAAATACAAATCTTTTTCCTTAGAGAAATATTATGCTTCTTTGAACTGGAAGTTATAAACCAACTGATAGAGAAGAATCCATCCCATTTTGATATTTACCAATATATTGGGGTTCCGTCCTTGATTCCAACTATTCACAATCTATATGAATTACATGAATGCAGGGACACAAAGTAAGAGAGCCAAATTTTCAGATGACACTAGAATAGGTGGGACACTTAAGTTTGCAATGAAGAGATTAGAGAGATAGGGAGGGATGAGGCCATGGAGGGATTTGAATACAAGCTCAAAATCCTCACTAAAACTAACACTGAGCTTTCCTAGGAAGACTGGGTTATTCCTCGAGTTTTATGCCTGGTACAGTGTTAGAACTGTGTCTAAACAATGGAACTTTCCTGAATGAATTAAAGGTCCATCAGCAGTACTGATTGAAGACAGTCCCTTAAGATGTGCATTCCAGCTGACACCAGGGACTTTACCACCTTTCTTAAATGTCTCAAATTTAAATTTCCAGAATCTCTACTTCAACATATATGAAAAGTGGTATATCTGACTGACCAAATGTGGGTTCATGGGAGTTTTATTTTGGCCACATTCAAGGACATACAGAGTTTGTTGTGTGAAGCTTGAAGAGACCAACAGTGGATGCAAATCTGTTGCCATGTGAACAGCAACACTGTAGCTATCTTCAAACTGTAGGTCATGTGTATCTATGGTGGTTAGTTTAGTTTTGGCACAGGGGCAACTGATGTCAATGAGTTTCCCATCAAGATGGTATTTAATACTGACCCCAGAGGACAGTTGATCTTTGAGGAGTTAATAGTCATTAGCAGGTAGACTGTGAATAGAATGGGGACTATCATACAGCTTTGCTTGACACCAGTCTGGGTTTTGAACATTTCTGTTTCAGATCTCCCACTCACGATAGTTACAGTCATAGCTTCATGAAGTAATTGCAGAGTTGGGATCATAATCCCCAGAACCTCGCAACTTCCTGAGTCAAATCATTTGGATCTATTGATGATGGTAATGAAGAGTCCTTGGTGTTGTTCTCAAACTGAAGGCTATGAAGCTGGGGGACTTTTCCTCATATCAAGACTGTATGAACCCATCCTCTGCAGATGGGAGGAAAAGGAACTTCCTCTGACGTCCTGATTTCAGGAACGTGACAATTGTACCAATCTTCAAGAAGGAAGATAGGTCATGCAGTATTGAAGTTTTCACTCTTGTCCACAGTACAGAAAATCCTAACACATATTCTTCTGAATCACCTGTGGCTGAGAAGGTCCTCACAGAGACACAGTGATATCTGTGCTCAAACAGGAGCTTCTATATCTATTGATGTCCTCATTTGGTGATGATGTTTCATGATCAGGTCAAAGGTTAAATTGCCTTGAAATGATTGGTCTTTTGGTGGGAGAGGTTTGAGATGGACCCTGCTGAGATAGACAGTACTTTGGAACAACAACACCCCTGTGTGAGCACTGGATGGTAAACAACACAGACAGCTCTCAGTGTGACAGAAGCAGGTGACACAGTTCTAAGTCCATGTGGATATGCTGGTGTCCTGTGAGACAGGTGAAATATATGAAACAATCCTGGCACTGGAAGGGTTTGCCTCCCGTATGGGTCTATTTATATTCCACAATGTTAGACAACTATATGATGGCTTCACTACAGAACTATAGGATTTCTCCCCTTTGTGGATATGTTATTCAATGGGGAGATACACTGACTATGTCAAAGCCTTATCACACAGCTCATAACTGATTAGTTTCTCTCCTGTATGAATGCATTGGTAAATACAGAGGTTCTGTGAGTTTGAGAATGATTTGTCTCTCATATTACACACGTGAAGGGATTTTCACCTTTGTGGATCCATTGATGCTTCAGGAGATTGAAGACAGGACGAAAACTTTGCCAGAGTAACAAAATAGTTGCTCTCTTGCTGAATTCTCTGAAAGCCCGGGATTTGAAAGACATCATGGTACCTTAATCACAAACCTCACAGTCAAAGGTTTACTGCCCTATTTCGAACTTCTGGAGCAGCAGGAATTTTGATGACCTAGAGAATGATTTGTCACACACCTTGTATATTGATGGTTTCTCCCCCATGTGACTGCGTTGATGTGTGCAGAGAGATGGATCTGAGAATGATTTAATACAGATCTTGCACGTGAATGGTTTCTCCCCAGTTTGAGTGCGTTGGTGTAGGCGGAGAGTTGATGATCCGAGAAGAGCTTATCACACACCATACAACGGAAAGGCTTTTCCCCAGTGTGAGTGCGATGGTGCACACGGAGTGTCGATGAGTCTGAGAATGATTTGTCACACACCTCGCACATGAAGGGTTTCTCTCCTGTGTGAATACGTCGGTGTTTGCGGTGGTTTGATAATTCAGAGAATCATTTATAGCACACCTCACAAGTGAATGGTTTTTCTCCTGTGTGAATGTGTTGGTACTTCAGGAGATCAGGGGAGTTAGTGAAAGCTCTCTGACAAGATCCACATCTGAAAGGTTTCTCTCCTGTATGAATCCGTTGGTGTATGCAGAGAATGATTTGTTACACAGTTCACATGTGAATTGCCTCTCCCCTGTGTGAATGCATTGGTATGTACGGAAGTTTGATGAGTCCGAGAATGATTGGTCACACACCTCACATCTAAAAGGTTTCTCCTGTGTGAATGCATTGGTGTTTGCGCTGGGTTGATGAGTTCGAGAATGATTTATCACACACTTCACATGTGAACGGTTTCTCCCCGGAGTGAATACATTGGTGTGCATGGAGGTTTGTTAACTTTGAAAATGGTTTATCGCATGCTTCACATGTGAATGGTTTCTCCCCCAGGTGAGTGCGTTGGTGTTTTGTGGAGTTTCAATGAGTCAGAGAATGATTTGTCACACACCTCTAATGTGAATGGTTTCTCCCCTGTGTGAATGCATTGGTGCTTCAGGAGATCAAAGGAATTGTTGAAAGCCTTCTCACAAACCTTGCACATGAATGATTTCTCCCCTGTGTGGATGCGATGGTGCACAAGGAGGGTAGATGAATTTGAGACTGCTTTGTTGCACATCTTACATGTGAGTAGTTTCTCACTAGATTGAATATGTTGGTCAGTTATGAGTGGCCATAACCAGGCAAAGTCTTGGTTTTGCACCTCACATGAGCACAGTATCTTTTCCGTGAAGCTTCCAGTGTTAACAATCATACAATAGATGCAATTTGTGTTGGGAGATCTTATGAGCCTGTGGAGCCCTTCTTATACTTGAAAAGCCTGTCCCCTGTAGAAATGAATCATGATTGAATCATGCTTGATTGAAGTTCTCACCCCACATGGAGCCTACGCAACACTTCTTCCCAGCATCACCCTGACTAATCACTGACAGCTGAATGTTCAGAAATCTTAGTTTTGATGGAAGGCTTCACACCACTGACCAGTTCCAGATGTGATGATGCTCATCTGACTCAAGTGATTGCCGGATGATGGTTTCACTGCCCAACCTTCTCTGTGTTCAGTAATGCTGCGAAGGGACTGGATATCTTCCCACAGTTGTGTAGTTGCTCCCTGGGTGATGGTCAGCATCTATCTGCAGTGTCTATCCTCAATGTATTCTGTGGTGTAGTACAGTGCAATTCTTCTGTAAAACAGGAAAAGGAAACATGATTTCCTTCAGTTCTCTCTTCTTTGCTGAAGGAGCTCACTCCTCAGTTAGAGGCTCTTCCACACTGACTGCCAGTCTGCTATTTCCCCGTGTGGAGGATTAGATGCAATACCTTTCGTTTTCCTCACGTGACTGTCATATGCCCTCTGTTTTCAACAGGGAAACTGGATAATGACCAGGAGCAGACAGTGTGACTACTTCCTTTTCTCCACCCAGATCCCCATTTTCCCAGGCACTGTTAGGCCAAATGGAAAAGGCAGTGGAGTGAGTGGGAAACAGACTGTCGATTCACTCTGAGCTTGCGCCGAGCTGGTGATGGCCAATTTACTCTGAGATCATGTGTTTAATATTTAAAAAAGGAGAAATGTTATTTTAATAGACATTTATGGTTTCCCTTGCCTTCCAAAATTATTTGAGGAAAATACATTAGGCAGGAAGTGCCCAAAGCTGAGGAAAATATTGTTTCAGTGTAGCTGCTTGAAACCTTCTGGTTTATCCTGGGAATTTCAGTACACTGTAGTTGGTCAGTCTGCACATCCCAAATTCAGCTATCAGCCACAGCACTGGAGAGAACTATCAAATCCAAGCCCAGACTGTGGGAAAGGCTGATGCCTTGAGGTAAAATCTTTAAGGAAGACATTTTTAGTAAACGTGTTGACAGGTATGACAGCCAAATTGCTACAGTACTAGATTAACAATCCCGAGATTGTGAGCTCAAATCCAACTTCTTAAAGTTACTTTTCTTAAAAAAAGTATTTCATCAGATGTGAAGCTTTTTTAAATTTGATTTTGTGATGTGGGTGTTCCTTGCAAGTCCAGCATTTATTACCCATCCTAACTGCCCTTAAACTGCGTGGTATCACAGGTCATTTCAGAGGCCTGTTGTTGAATTATGGTAAAGTTTCCAGACCAGACAGGCACTTTACCTTTATGGTAGTTACATGACAACATGTCATGTGACATTCCAGTACAAAAGGTACCTTCTTGCCTTCAGTCACTTTCTGTCTGTAATGGAGTCAATGTAGAGAGCTAGTCAGTTATTCGTATGCAATGTATTATCAAACCTGTAAGCACGGAATCCAGAATAATTGTGCAAGTACACATCTAAATACTTCTTAAATGTTATAATAAAACCAAGAACTGTAGGTGCTGAAGATCTGAAACAAAAACAAAAACAGTTCTGATGAAGAGTCACCAGATTTAAAATGTTAGATCTGTTTTCTCCCCACGAATACTGCCAGACCTGCTCAGTTTCTCCAGTAATTTCTATTTACCCTTCTTAATGTTATGACGGTTTTCGCCTCAACCTCCTTTATGGGCAGCAAGTTCCAAATTCCAACCATCCTCTGAGTGAAAAAAATTTTCGTTACATCCCCTATAAACTTTCTGCCCCTTACCTTAAACCTATGCCCCGAGCACTGATCCCTCCAACAAGGGAATACGTTTCTTCCTGTCTAACCTATATATGCTCCTCATCGTCTTACACATCTGAATCATGTCCCCGCTCAGTTGACTCTGCTCTAAGGAAAATAACTCAGTCTGTCAAAACTCTCTTCATGACTAAAACTTTCCTGTTCAGGCAAATGGAACTGGTAAATCTCCTCTGCACCCTCTCCAGTGCTAGCACATCCTTCCCATAATGTGGATCCCAGAACTATGCACTGTTATTATAAAGTGGAGGTTGACCCCACACTGAGAACTAAAGCCGAAACACCCAAAGAGGAGCACCTCGCCTATAACCTGTAAAAGGAGTGTGAAAAGTGCTGTAACCTGCCTTTCAGCAACTTCTATTGGTTAAATAAAATAAACTCCTGACACTCACTTTACAATCAACAAGTAACAATTTATCTATCTTAAAGTCTTACAGTGAACAAATTAACTAAACTATTAACAAACCAAATAAATCCCTTCTAACTACTTATTATTCCTGAATAAAACAAGATTCTAATGGTATGCTGTTCCAATAAATACAAATATCGCTAATATAAAATATAAACAGAATTTATTCTCTTGAAATTACAGCCAGGTTATGTGGTTTTCGGAATGCTCTGTGTCTTCTTTGAGAGTAACTGGCGAAGTGTGGCTGTTGGTTTGTGTGAAAGATGGAAGACCCCATACCCACAATGAGCAGGACAAATGTGATATATAATTATACCATGCAGCAACTGTGAGAAACACTACATAGGACAGACGGGCAGGAAACTCAATTCTTCTGTCAGGAGTATTAACTAGTGCCATGGGTACCTTTTTTATCGAGGTGGTGCTTTCTCTAAAACTTATACAAGACTGTGAGAACCAGCAATGGTCTCTTGAGAACGGAGGGCTGTTAGCTCTGGCTGCCCCTGCCAACTGCCCCTTTCTTTTTATACCCTTGACGACATATCACTATTTCTTACAATAGGATTGGCTCTATGTTGTCAAAGCCATCATATTTAAGTTGTTAAAAACCAAAAGAACTGAGGATGCTGTAAATCATATTTAAGTTGTTGGATGGTTCGCCGAGCTGACTCGTTTTCTTGCAAACGGTTCTTCTCCCTTCTATGTGACATCATCAGTGCTGTATAGCCTCCGTTGAAGCACTGTTGTTCTGTCCCACTCTGAATTTATACGGTCCTGTCTGTCATGGTGGTAGTCTTACTTCCAGTTTTGTACCGTAGTGGTATGTAGACAGGGTCTATTTCAACATGTTTGTGAATTGCATCGATGGTTGAAAACCAGGCCTCCAGGAATTCTAGCGCTTGTCTTTGTCTCACTTGTCCTAGTACTGTAACTTTGCCCCAGTCAAATTGATGTCCTTCTATATTGGAGTGTATAGAAACGAGGGCGAATTGGTCATGCCTTTTTGCTGCAAGTTGGTGTTCATGTATCCTGGTGGTGAGTTTCCTGCCTGTCTGTCCTATGTAGTGTTTCTCACAGTTGCTGCACGGTATTTTATACATCACATTTGTCCTGCTCATTGTGGGTATGGGGTCTTTCGTCTTTCACACAAACCAACAGCTGCACTTCGCCATTGACTCTCAAAGACCCAACAACAGTGAAACAACAGCAATATATTTACAAGTCAAGATGGTTAGTGGCTTGGAGGGGAACTTTCAGGTGCTGATGTTCCCATTTGTCTGCTTCCCTTGTCCTAGGTGGAAGAGTTTGGGAGTTTAGAAGGTCCTGTCCAAGGATTTTTGGCAAATTTCTGCAGTGTATCTTGTAGATAGTATACACTGCTGCTACTGAGTGATTGTGGTGGAGGGAGTGGATGTTTGTGGATGTAGTGCCAGTCAAGCAGCTGCTTTGTTTTGCATGGTGTCAAGCTTCAGGCACTGATCCAGGCAAGTAGAGAATATTCCATCACGCTCTTTACTTGTGCTATGTAGATGATGGACAGGCTTTAGGGAGTCAGGAGGTAAGTTACTGGCTGTAGTAATCCAAATCTCTGACCTGCTGTAGTAGCAACAGTATTGACATGGTGAATCCAGTTGAGCTTCTTGTGACTGTTTGTCTCCAAGATGATGATAGTGAGGGATTTAGTGATGGTAACACCATTGAGTATCAAGGGGCAGTGGTTCAATTGTCTCTTTTTGAAGATGGTCATTGCCTGGCATTTGTGTTGCGCAAATGTTATTTGCCACTTTTCAGCCCAAGTTTGAATGTTGAGCAGGTCTTGTTGCATTTGAACATGGACTGCTTCAGTATCTCAGGAGTCGCAAATGGTGCTGAAAATTGTGCAATCATCAGCGAACATCCCCACTTCTAACCTTACAATGGAGAACAGGTGATTGATGAAGTTGCTGAAGATGGTAGGGCCTAAGACATGGCCCTGAGGAAACTGAATTTCAGATATTTGACTCAAGAAGAATCTATGATATACATTACGCCACCAAACATGCAAAACATAGCTAACATTTAAGGCATAAACAGTTAAGAATCAACCTCATTACTGTGGATATTGTGTCACGCGTGGGCCAGATCAGGTTGAGATGGAAGATTTCCTTCCCTAAATGACATTATGGAAACAGACGGGTTTTCACGACAATCGTAGTTGTTGTCAAGGTCACCGTGACTGAGGTTAGCTACCAATTACAGATTTTATTAACTACAGTGAATTCCATGACCTGCCACAGTGATACTTGAATCACTAAAGTATGAGTCCAATGATATTGCTCCTGTGTTCCCTGTCCCCTGACACAGAGTTACAATGAGAAACAGACCGTTGGGTCCAGTTGGTTCAGGTTGGTGTTCATGCTTTACACAAGCCTCCTCTTACCCTCTTCATCTCACTCTATCAGCAGATCCTTCTGTTCCTTTCCCCTTCATGTACTTATCTAGTTTCCCCTGAAAGGCATCTCTACTCTTCAACTACTCCGTGTTCTGAAACTTAATTTCCAAAAACATGGAATTTACTGAAATTGAGAAGTGGAATTGTAATAAAACCACTTAAACTTTAAAAACTTAAATAATGTGCTTCGGGGAAAAGAGAAGAACTCAGAGTTAACATTTCAAGTCCTGTGCTTTCTCTCCACAGATGCTGCCAGCCCTGCTGAGTTTCTCTAGCAATTTCTGTTTTTGATCGAGAACAAAACAGTTCCCCAGGTCAAAGGCATTCGATCTAATTGCTCCTCCTCCAACATGGGTACACCATCCAGGAATTTTACATCACAAGAACATTTCTTCATACTGGATATTCAGCCCTAATCATTTATGTATCTCATTTACAATGGGATACAATCCATATAAACACTGCTTTGTCAATCACTGGATATTCAGTGCTGAACTGAGACAGGATTTCACTGGTCTCTCCTGGAAATGAATCCTGTACCTCTTCCTGTGCATGGTGTACCTGTTCCTGACCAACTTCAGGAAATGACAGTGAAAGCCAAGGATGGTGATGGAGAACTTTTCATTGAATCACACATCATCACAAAATATACCGGCACAAAATGAGTGAGGCAGAGCCCTACTGTCAGGGGAGCCATCTGTCAATTGAGGTCTCAAACGAAGTACTTTCTGCTCTCTCTGAGGTCAGGGTAAAAGAACACATGGCACTATTCTGAAGAAAAATAGGGGGTAATCTGTGATGCCAATACTAATCCCACAATCGACACCAATAGAAAATAGATTATATAATCATCATCACATTACTGTCTTTGGGAACTTGCTGTGCACACATTTCCTACATTATAACAGTGATCACATTACAAAAGTACTTAATTAGCTGTGAGCACTTTGGGATGTCTTGTGGTGGTAAAAGACTCAACATAAATGCACGTCTTTCTTTTTGATCTTGTCTGTGGAGGTTACAGACCGAAGCTGATGGGGGATCTTGAAAAGATTTGACAACTCCTAGATCCGAAAACACGGATAGAGGACTGACCTTTCACAGTCCACAGGATAATAACCAGCTCCTAACACACAATAATCAAACATTCTTGACAATGCTACACAACCATCAAAGATGCCCACCACTCCATACCCCGTCCGCACTTGGGAAAATCAGATCACAATGCGGTGTTCCTCCTCCCAGCTTATAAGCAGAAATTGAAACATGAGGACCAAGTACAGAAAGTAGTACAGTGCTGGTTTGAGGCAGCGGAAGAGCTTCTACAGGACTGCTTAGAATCAGCAGCCAACATAAATGAGTATGCCACCACCATTACAGACTTCATTAGCAAGTGTGTGGAGGACTGTGTGCCAAAAATGTTAAACTGAATGTTCCCCAACCGGAAACCATTGACGAACTAGAAGATCCACTGCCTACTGAAGTCCAGCTGCGTGGCGTTCAAGTCAGACCTTATGAAGAAAACCAAATACGACCCTCATAAGGCCACTAAAGATGCCAACAGGCAATGGCAGACTAAGCTAGAGACCCAAACTAACCGTATGGACACCCGCCATTTGTGGCAAGGCCTAGATGATTTAACAGGCTGCAAAACGAAGCAGAACAGCGGACAAAAATACAGTCCTCTCTCTGATGCACTCAATGCTTTTTACTCTCATTTCGAACAGAAGATCAGTGAAATGGTATCACCTGCCCCAATAGCCTCATATGCACTTATTCCTTCAGTCACCACTGCAGATGCCAGTTCGACCTTCTTCAGAGTGAACTCACAGAAAATGATTGGCCCAGATGGAGTCCCCAGCCATGCACTCATCTTGTTCATATCAGCTAGTGACAGCATTTGCTGACACCTTTAGCCTTTCCATACCACAACCTGAAGTCCCCACCTGCTTCAAGAAGACTACCATCATCCCGGTACTAAAGAAAACTCATGCAGCGTGCCTCAATAACTATCGCCCAGTGGCTCAGACATCCATAATTATGGGGAGGTGATGGCATAGTGGTATTATCGCTGGACTGTTAATCCAGAGACCCAGATAGTGTTCTGGGGACCTGGGTTTGAATCCCGCCACTGCAGATGGTGGAATTTGAATTCGGTAAATATCTGGAATTAAGAATCTAATGATGACCGTGAATCTGTTGTCGATTGTCAGAAAAACCCATCTAGTTTACTAATGTCCTGTAGGGAAGGAAACTGCCATCCTTATCTGGTCTGGCCTACATGTGACTCCAGACCCACAGCAATGTGGTTGACTCTGAACTGCCCTCTGGGCAATTAGAGATGGTCAACAAATGCTGCCTAGCCAGCGATGCCTTCATCTGCTAAATGAATAAAGGAAGTACTTTGAAAGGTTAGTCGTGGCTCATATCAACTCAAGCCTCCTAGTCTGCCTCGATCCCTTGCAATTCACCTACTGTCATAGCAGGTCCATGGCTATAAGTCATCTTTCTTGCCCTGCACTCATCCTTGGAGCATCTGGATAACAAGGATACCCACGTCAGGCTCCTACTTACTGACAACAGTTCTGCTTTAGCACCATAATTCCAACCAAAATGATCTCCAAATTCTGATACCCAGGTCTCAGACTTCTATGGTCTGCCTTCTATAAGTGGAATCTTGACTTCCTGACCCACAGACTGTAATCAGTTAGAATGGGCAACAACACTTCCTCCACAATAATCCTCAACACTGGTGCCCTGTAAGGCTGCATACTCAGCCTATACTCCCTATACATACATGACTGTGTCGCCAAATGCCATCCTAACTCCACCTACAAGTTCACTGACAACACCACCGTTGTATGCCAGATCTCAAACAATTACAGGAGAGAATACAGGAAAGAGATAGAATGCCTGGTGGCATGGTGTAAAGATGACAATCTCTTTCTCTCTCTCAATGTTAGCAAAACAAAACAGCTGCTCATTGATTTCAGGAAGCAAGGTGGAAGGCACACCCCTGTCTAAATCAACGGAGCTGAGATGTAGATAGTCAACAGCATCAAGTTCCTAGCAGTGATGATGACCAATAATCTGCCTGGTCCACCCACACTGATGTGATGATCAAGAGAGCACAACAAAACCTCTACCTCTTCAGTAAACTGAGGAAATTCAGCATTCCATAAGGACTCTTACTAATTTTTATAGAAGCACCATAGAAAGCATTCGATATTGATGCATCACGGTTTGGTATGGCAACTGCTCTGCCCAAGACTGTAAGAAACTACAGAGTTATGAACACAGTTCAGTCCCTCATGCAAACTAATCTTCCATCACTGACTTCATCTATACTTCTCACTGCTTTGGGAAGGCAGCCAACATAATCAAAGACCCCTTCTAACCTGTTCTGTCAGGCAGAAGATACAAAAGCTTAAACAATGTACCAACAGATTCAAGAACAGCTTCTTCCCCACTGTTATTAGACTTCTGAACGGACTTCTCAAATTTTAAACTTAATGTTGATATCACTCTTTGTGCACCTTCTCTACAGCTGTAACATTGTATTCCTTGCTCCGTTCTATTAGCCTCATGAACTTCATATGATATGATCTGCCCGTACTACACACAAAACTTTTCACTGTACCTACATGTGACAATAAAAAAATCAAATAAAATCAATAGAAAATCTGTAAGAATCCTCAGACACTCTGCACCTCCTAGAGGATTACAGATCACCTTCTCATATTCAGGAATGAGACATTAACAAAACTCAGCCTGGAAATCAGAAGGGAAATGCTTCCAATAAACACACTCAATATCCAACACACAGTTCCAGCCAAACAGTTCAGCACAAAGCACCGAGTAAACAGCTCTCTCAGCTGGATCTTCTCACACAGCGTAAGGGACATTTCCACCCCTGATTGCCCACAGGATAGTCAGACTGCCTGAAGACTGGTGTGGATATTATGGGATACAATTTATATAAAAGCTGCTCCTTCACTCACCATCTCCTCACTTGGTTTTCAGTGCCTATAGGAAGTGAACTAGCTCTGGAAGAGGAAGAGGAGGGAATGGGCAGAGTGGGTGGGTTCTCTGATTGACGTCTCTCACAGCCAATCCAAATATTTCTGGAGCAGAACAACTTTGCAGAACACCTGCGCTCAGTTCGCAACAAACAACTGCACCTCCCAGTCGCGAACCATTTCAACTCCCCCTCCCATTCCTCAGATGACATGTCCATCCTTGGCCTCCTACAATGCCACAGTGATGCCACCCGAAGGCTGCAGGAACAGCAAATCATATTCAGCCTGGGAACCCTGCAGCCCAATGGCATCAATGTGGATTTCACAAGTTTCAAAATCTCCCCTCCCCCAACCGCATCCCAAAACCAGCCCAGCTCATCTCCACCTCCCTAACCTGTTTTTCCTCTCACCTCAAGCCACACCCCCATCTCCTATCTACTAACCTCATCCCGCTCCCTTGACCTGTCCGTCCTCCCTGGACTGACCTATCTCCTCCCTACCCCCCTACCTACACTCACCTTTACTGGCTCCATCCCCGCCTCTTCGACTTGTCTGCCTCCTCTCCACCTATCCTCTCCTCTATCCATCCTCTATCCGCCTCCCCCTCTCTCCCTATTTATTTCAGAACCCTCTTCCCCTCCCCCATTTCTGATGAAGGGTTTAGGCCCGAAACGTCAAGCTTTCCTGCTCCTATGATGCTGCTTGACCTGCTGTGTTCATCCAGCCTCATGCTTGTTATCTCGGATTCTCCAGCATCTGCAGTACCTTTTTATCTTTTATTTCTGGAGCAACATGAGTTTCCTGAAGCTTGGGAAACTGACCGGTGAAATGGAGGTGACTTTGAGCAGTAGATCAGGTTGTGATTTAAACTTGTCATTGCCCCATCTGAATAAATCCTCACTTAATGTTCAATGTCGACAGTGGTGACGTACTAATATGGAGGAACACAGGAGCGATAGAAGGTGTCTTGGATCACAGCGTATATTCAAGCGGTTCTTTTCAGATTCGGGTAAATATAATTAAGAGAAGGCTCAACACTAGCAATTTGCTTATATATGAATGTTTATTAAGTAATAATAAATAATTATAATGGTAATAATAAATGGTTATAGTGGTTATAATAAATGGAAGAGAAAATAGAAAAGCAACAAGTTTCATGCCTTTCTCGAGAAAGATCAAGTCTCCTGTTCTTCTGCCTATTGGGGACCCCTCAATCGATGGTTGGTCTGGAGGCTTAGATTCGTTTCTGGCACTGATCATGATTGTGAGCCGAAGCAAAGTCCAGCAGCAGCCTGGAATGAGACTCTATCTCTCTTTTATAGTGTGACAAACAGCCAGCACAAAGAAAACAGATACAGCAAGACAAAACTGCTGGCTGGTACAGACAACACAGGGTGGGAAAACAAGTGCAGGCGTCATCTTCAGCTCGTACTGTTCACTGGAATCATTCAAGGTCCTGAAGAAGTCTAGGCCCGAAGCGTCAGCCTTCCTGCTCCTCTGATGCTGCTTGGCCTGCTGTGTTCTTCCAGCTCTACACCTTGTTATCTCAGATTCTCCAGCATCTGCAGTTCCTACTATCTCTCATTCAAGGTCATGCAGCTTGTTAAATATTGTTCCAAACTTTCCCAGTCTATTTTCCGATCCTGTACAATCTATTTTCTCATGCAGCTGTCGAATATCATCATTAATTTTTAGCCCTTTGGCCCATCCTATATAGAAGGTGGAGATTGATCAGGTGTTGCAGGACTGACACTGTGACTCATTTTCTGCTTTGGTCCCCCCATGCTGATATCTGAAAGCCCCGTCTTGTCCAGGGTCATCTTTTGTGTCGCATCACCTTGCCTCAGCTCCAATTTCTTAGACTCCACATTCACTTTGTCCACTTCCTCTGCCAGGATATCCTGGTCTATTTGCAGGTACAGCCATTACCTGAACAGTTCTTCAACATCCCACACACTTCCCTACCTTTGTTTTGTTGCGACTGTACTCAGCAAATTTCAAAATTTATTTAAGGGAAAATACTGAGGATGCTGGTGATCTGAAATAAAAATAGAGAATGGTAGGTTTGGCAGTATCTTTGGAGACAGAAACAAAGTTAATGTTTAAATTTAACAAAGTAATGTTTAACATGTCAGATTCCAATATGACTTCTTTGGAACTCCCATTTTAGACCCTAAAGCCATGAGATACTGGAGAAAAATGAAGCTATTTGGCCCATAATATCAGTTCTACCATTTGATCATGGCTGATATATTTCTCAACCTCACCTTCTTACCTTCTCGCCGTAACCTTTGATCCCCTTACTAATCACGAATCTGTCCCTGCCTTAAATACACTTAATGACTTGGGCTCCACAGCCTTTTGTGGAAATGAGTTGCACAGATTCACCACCCTCTGGCTAAAGAAATTCTTCCTTATCTCAGTTCTAAAAGGTTGCCCCTTCATTCTGAGGCTGTGCCTTCGGGTCCTGGTCTCTCCTACTAGTGGATGCATCTTCTCCATATCCATTCTTTCCAGGTTTCTCAGTATTCTGTAAGTTTCAATGAGATCTCCCTCATCCCTCTAAACTCCATCAAGTACAGACAAAGAGTCTTCAACATATATGACAATGTTGCTCATATGACAAGCCCTTCATCCCTGAGATCATTCTTGTGAACCTCCTCTGCACCCAGTCCAGGGCCAACACATCCTTAGATATGCGGCATAAAACTGCTCACAATATTCCAAATGTGGTCTGACCATAGCCTTAAACAGCTTGAGCTGCACATCTCTGCTGTTGTATTCTAGCCTTATCGAAATGAATGCTTACATTGTATTTGCTTCCTAACTGCCAACTGCTTCTGCATGTTAACCTTAAGAAAATACTCAACTCGATTTCCGAAGCCTTTCCCCATTTAAAAAATAGTCTATGCCCTTATCCTTCCTACTAAACTGCATAACCTCTCACTTTCCCGCATTGTCTTCCATCTGCCATTTCTTTGCCCATTATGCTGCCTCAACACTGCCTGTCCCTCCACTTATCTTTGTGTCATCTGTAAACCTAGTAACAATGTCCTCAGTTCCTTTGTTCAGATCATTCACCTACAACGTGAATAGTTGTGGTCCCAATACTGACTTCTGCAGAACTCCACTAGTCATTGTGAAAAATAGCCCTTAAAAAAAAGTAAAAAAAACAGAATCTTTCAGTCAGCTACACTGAAGGAAGATTTTCCACAGCTTCTAACATTTTCTGCTCCCTTTTCCTAAACAAGTTTTGAAAACAAAGGGAGAAATTTCAAAATCTCTATTGAATTGATATTTCTCCTGAGTGTTTTTTTATATTAAACACATCTCAAAGGATAAACTGGTCCTACAACATGACTTGAGCTCATACTGAATTGAGAGGCTGTTTTCCACACACTCTGCTGTCTCTTCCATTGCCCTCACTGTGTCTTGCAAGATGGAGCTGGGCAGAAGAAAGAAAGTAGCCACACTGTCTGCTTTCTGGTCACTATCAGCTGTCCCTGCATAATACATATACATATTAATCAATTAAAACTTTCTAACTGATTAAAGATTTAACAGCATCCTAATTTTGTTTAGTACATCCTCATCAATGATGTGAACCTTTGACCTTTTACTTATAAATTCTGTGTCTGATATTACCTCTCTCGCTAACACCTGAAGGAATAAGGCTCGGAAAGCTTGTGTTTTCCTTCAGCACCACTTTTTCTGTAATATGGACTCTTTTCAAGACATCACTATTTATTTCCCTGAGCTTCCATGTCTTTCTCCATGGTAAATACTTATGCAAAATATCCATTTAGGATCTCACCCATTTCCTGTGGTTCCACACATAGTTCGTTGATCTTTAAGGGGCCCTATTCTCTCTCCAGTTGCTCTTTTGCCCTTAATATACATATAGAATCTCTCTGGATTCTCCTTTACCTTATCTGCCAAAGCTATCTCATGTCCCCTTTTTGCCCTCCTGATTTCCCTATTAAGTGTACTCCTACACCCCCTATACCAGCCTCAACCTTCCCTCTTACCTCACTACTGCTTAGGTTCTCACCCCACTGTCAGATTAATTTAATCCCACCAGATTAGCTCTAGAAAGTCTCCCCACAAGGATGTTTGTCCCTTTCCAGTTCAAGTACAACTTGTGCAGGTCCCTTCCACCCCAGAAGAGATCCCAAAGATCCAAAAATCTGAATAATCCTGTATAAACTCAGCATCCTTTCAGAGCAGCATCAGGTACAAGTCTCTTGCTGACTCTCACTCTGACCAAGAAGACAGTCAGATACTCAGTGGTTAGAAATGCTTCAGCTTCTGATGACCAGCACAAGCAACTGGGGGAGGAGCCATTCCTGGGGTATTAATGGAGGTATTTCAATTAGCCTCAGTATCTCTGATCTGTGGAAAAAGAGAACCAACCAGGAGGATAGCTGAAAGGTACTCATGGTTAACAAATTGTTCTAAATGGTCTTTCCAGTGTTAACAGATGTCATTGTCATCGTAAGGAAGAGAAAGATTGATCCTGTGAATGAAGAGGATTTGTCCATTTGACCTCAGTCTAACAATGGACCTGGTGATTTCAAAAAAATCCACGTCAAAATAGATTTCTTTAGCTTTCTGTTCCCAACAAATGTCTTTAGGCATTAGCCTTGAGCTGTTGAAATGCTGTCTCCTTGAGAAGTGACCTTGGGTTGTTCTGTTTGTTACATGAAGGCTGATTATTTTTGTTCCAGGAGGTCACATATTTGAGTGTTATGTTCAGTGAGCCAGTCCTCGTGACAGTGATGCTCAAACCCTCTGGACACCAGAGTTCAGCCCAGCTGACTATATTGATCCCATTGTTTTGAAAAAGTTGAATGTGTGAAGATTTTCCAGATTGGTCATGAGCTGCAACCGAAATTCCTGTTTTCATTTGGGCTGTTTTTGGGCTGAGACATTGATCTTCTTCCTCTTGGACTTTGGGCCTTGTGATGTTTTGGTGCTGTGTGAATGTATGTCACTGATTTAACAAATCCAGCAGCATCTGGGCCTCACAGGGGTCAAGTGATACAGACAGCACTTAGAACTTTGGCTCTGCATTATTTACTCCTTCGAGATGAAACTCTGACAACAGCAACAATTCTGGAACAAGAAGAGAATAAAGGTAATTTTAGGGAGATGCATGTAGAAAATTGAGGGAATTGTTAAACCTGACTGATGGCTACGGAAGTGTAGTGGTGAATGCACGGCTCAAGATCAGAAGGTTGGAAATTAGAAAGCCTCCAAAAGACTCCAGGTGTTCTGTACAGACATTTGCACAATCCCATTCACTGTTTATTGAGACGTAACCTTTATATAAAATGAGTGAGAAAATTTGGAGATGCTTCCTTTCTTTTCTCCTAGGTTTTGGTCTTACTTTACGTACTCAATGACAAAATGGCAGAAAAACAAATGTGTGCTATACTCTTTACTGACTTGTTTACTGAATATATATAGCTACAATAAGTATTTTCACAAGACTGGCAGTTGACCTTCCCACATGATAAGGGTCAATTCTTGGGTGCTCAAACTGCCAGACGAATCATTTGCACAACTTCAGTGGTTGATCAGCCCTCCTCTCCTCTGACTATTGCTGTTATGATCCCAAATTCTGATACTACTGGATATCTCAGATCCCAGAGTGAAACCTAGCTTTATAGAGCATAGATTTTATTCTTGCAGTTTATCATGCTGGTCAATTAATTAATATATTTATACAAGGCTGCCAATTTTTTTTTACCAAAACAACTTAAAATTATTGCATAAAAGAATAAAAAGAAGACTATACAAGACAGTCTGGAAATATCTTAACATAACAGCAAGAATAATATTTAATCATTTTCCCAGCAATATCCTTTGCAGTCACTCAAGCCAAATGAAGTATCACTCCTATCTTAAATTTTTGATTTCTTTCTCAATTAGCTCTTTACAGCCCATTTCTCTGTATTGCTGAAAGAGCTGAAGGGTTCTTTCCAGTTCTACTTCTTTTCAATTCTGATGGCCTGGAGACTTCTTTCCAGCCAGAAGACTTCCACAAAAACTAAAGGCCTAGAGACTTTTACAAAATAAACACTGCCTTGTACTGATTTAAACTGTTATAAACTGAACGTGATTCTGGTTTCTGACCATCTGTCTTTCTGTACTTCTAAAGGTTCCACTGTCTAAAC
>JAHRHZ010000002.1:2937309-3064456 GCA_024137785.1 Ginglymostoma cirratum
TCAAATGGTAATAATATATTTCAAACCTAGATCCCACACTACTACTGTATTCTTAACTCTCTTTTCTCCCCCCCCGGTCCAGAAACTCCCCACTTACGTCCAGGCCACCACCCACATCCTCCACCTCCTCCAAGACTTCCAATTGCCTGGCCCTCAACTATGGACATCCAATTCCTATACATTTGTATCCCCCATGCGAATGGCCTAAAAGCCCTCCGCTTCTTCCTCTCCCGCAAGCCCAACCGGTCCCCCTCCACTGACACCCTCACCCACTTAACCAAACTCGTCCTTACCCTTAACAACTTCTCCTTCAACTCCCCCCACTTCCTACAGACTAAGGGGGTGGCCAAGGGAACCCACATGGGCCCAAGCTATGCCAGCCTCTTAACAGGCACTACACTGGCACTATCCCCAACCTCTTCTTCAGTTACATCGATGACTGTATCGGCACCGCCTCATGTTCCCACGACGAGCTTGAACAGTTCATCAACTTTACTAACACCTTTCACCTCAACCTCAAATTCACCTGGACCATCTCTGATACCACCTTCTCTTTCCTGGACCTCTCTGACTCCATCTCTGGTGACCACCTCAAAACCAACATTTATTTCAAGCTCACCAACTCCCACAGCTACCTCGACTGCACCTCCTCTCACCCACATTCCTGCAAGAATGCGATCACCTACTCCCAATTCTTCCCCCTCTGCCACATCTGCTCCCAAGATGGCACGTTTCACTCCCACACATCCCAGATGTCCTCCTATTTCAAGGACCGCAACTTCCCCCCTTTGGTGGTCCAAAATGCCTTCAACTGCATCTCTTGCGTGTCCCACACCTCTGCCCTCACATCCCCTCCCCCCAACAAAAACAAATACCGAATCCCCCTGGTCCTCACATATCACCCCACCAACCTCCATATTCAACGTATCATTCTCCGCCATGTCCGCCACCTACAATCCGACTTCACAACCAAAGATATATTTCCCTCCCCACCCCTATCTGCCTTTCATAGGGACCGCTCTCTCCACGACTCCCTCGTCCGCTTGACATTCCCCGCTAGCCCCGGCACCTTTCCCTGCAAATGCAGGAAATGCTACACCTGCCCCTATACGTCGCCCCTCACCTCCATTCAAGGCACCAAACCTTCCACATTAGACAGGCATTTACCTGCACATCCATCAATGTGGTCTGTTGCATCTGCTGCTCCCGATGTGGCCTTCTTTACATTGGTTAGACCAAGTAGAGGCTCTGTAGAGCACCTGCACTCTATTCGTGAAAAATGACAACACCTTCCGGTCGTGAACCATTTCAACTCACCCTCCCACTCCCTGGGTGACATGTCCATCCTGGACTTCCTCCATATTGTTTTATAGGTAATGCACTCCCAACTCAAACAATGAATAAACTGAATAATGAGTTTGTAATAGCTTTTGTAAATCATTTTAACAGTTCTTTGGAAGATAATATAATACTCCACCTAAATTGTTAAGCACTTCCACGTAATTCAATCTGATCACTGGAGGGTCAACGTCTGAATTTTCAATTTCTGATTCATTCTCAAAATGGTTTTTTTGTTATTTTACTCTTTTTATTTCTTTTACCACTGTAAATACACTTCAGATCTGAGTATTCTCTGTTATTGTATCATTTCAAGATGGCACACTTGCTGATTTTTCTTTCCGTCTGATATACCCTCTATGTAATGCACATAATTGATTTTTTTTAATTTAATAATGTCCACTGAACCTTGCTTTTGTTAGTTACCCACAGAAGGAAAATATACTAACATTTTGTCTCCAATAACAGCTCTTGTCTTTCTATCTGCTCTAGTTTTTATTATTTGTTGAGCAGTTCTCAATACTTACTGACCACCTCACATGCCTTGGTTAGTGCTTCTCAGAAATGTGAGATCAGACCTATACTCTCTAAGGTTTGGCTTACAAATCTTTCTTTAATTGAGAGGTTCTCTCACCTCATGTTCACATATCAGTTCAAAAGGACTGAGTGCTGTCCAATAATTGGGGTATCTCTGATAAACAAGCAGTAACAAGGGAATTCCTTTATCCCAATCAGTAGGACATTCTTGGCAATAGCTGTAATCACGGTCCTCAAAGTTTGAAGACATCTTTCTAAAGCTCTTCAAGATTGTGGAAGATCTGCTGATGATGCGAATTATCTATTTCCCAAAACTGTTCCTAAATTCTTTGAATATTTGTGACACAAAATTTGAATCTAGGTCAGATTGTAACCCATCTCTTGTAAAAATTGAATTAACTTCTCCACTATTATTTTTGCCTTCATTTTCCCCAAAGGCATTGGTCCAGGAAATTTGTTAAAACATCTATAACTGTTAAAAAGATACAATGACGCCTTCTGGTTTTTAGGTCCTACACAATCAATCAAGATGCTGTTAAATGATTCTTCGAAAACTGGTATCAGCATTAAAGGCACTGATTCAATTGATAGTTTCTTCACAACCTGACTTGATATATCTGGCAAAACTTAATCATATCTCTATGTAATCCTGACCAATATAACTGTTTTAGCCTGTGTTTTCCTAATTCACTAGCCTTGGAATTTTGTGAACCACTTGTGAAGTTTTGTTATGATACTCATCAGGTGGAATTGCACCTAATGGACAACTGCTCATTCCTCACTACCTAGAATTTGAGGTGGTCCCCATTTCTTCATTAACACCTTAGCCTCATTCACTTTACCTTTGTCCTTCTTATTTAAGATTTTGAAAATTGTGTCAGATAACTGTGTTTCCAAGTCAACACTCTTTACATAGACTCTTCCTCTTCCTATCTAATTCGGCAATCCTGAGATCTAGTCACAACAGAGTCAGGAAGCGATCCAGGATGTTCCTCCTGTGGGATCTCAGTTTCTTTTACTTCCACTAGTTGTTCCAATACACTTGGTGAGGTCAACATTTTTGAAACAGCCAGATCATACTTCACGATAAAATGAATTTAATTTTTTTTTAGGATTTGTTACATTACTCCATTTACTGAGTCACTCTTTAATCTAAAATGGGAACAGTTTGTAACTTCTGTGTATATCTCCAATTAATATCGCCTCCTTCATTTGCCTCTCTGGAATGCAACTCATTTCCTTAGCATCAGTGACTGACTTGATCCAGTGTACTTAATATCATTATTGGTCTACCTCCTTATTTAGAGGTACCGTTCCCTTTGAAATTAAAGCATTCACAACAGATTCTCTTAATTAAGTTGAGGGAGAATTTTCTTCACTGCCTTCAGTTACCTGTACCTTCCTGGCAGGTTCCAAGGCAAAATGTTCCACTTGTACGCCTGCAATAGCTTTAATACTCATTTTCTTCCCTAATGCATCCCTTTCTGAAGATTCCTTTGGCATTCCTACTACTGAAATAGAACTGCCATTTAACTTCCAACAAATGGCTTTAGAGTGTCCGTTCCTATTACACTGGAAGCATATTATTTTCTTTACATTCAGGATTTTCTGTTTAATTACTTTTCTGTTTGTCCCAAAAACTAAGATCTTTTCCATCTTCTTTTCTAATTTCCACATGACCTCTCTACATGGAAATGTGTGAAATACCATCCAGCAGAACGTTCGTTTCTTGGACTTTTAATACTTGATGTTCATCTAAATAAGTCTTATGGGTTACTGGAAGATTGTTTCAGAATTCCTTCATAATCATGATTTCCCTCACATTCTCAATTTTTTTCTCTAACATTAATGTTTGCAACTCATGATCCACATCACTTATTTCTTCCTTTGATAATTCTACAAATATCTCATTAGGTTCCTTAAAGTCCTAAATATTAATTGACGAGTTTCAGGGACAAGCTCATAATAATTAAACTTTTTTTCTTTTAACAGTCTTATAGTCTGCAGACTGTTCTGGCAGACTGGTGTACACATTCATAGCTGTACCTATCAAGGCAATCGGTAACCTTATGTCCAATCATCTTCTGGCCACTTCACCTTGCCAGCTAACTTTTGAAATCAGGTGAAATATCTTTCCACATTGTCCCTTCTAAATTTGGGCACTAAATACGGGTTTGCAGTTAAATCAAATTACATGTTGAAACCAGAATCATCCTCTGCGCTACCACCACTTATTTCTTCCTTTACTCAAAGCTTTTGTCTCACCAAGTCACTTTGTCTGAGTCCTCTTTCTATGAAGACTGAGCTTTAAAAATTCAATTTCTCTCTCCAATTCATTTTTTCTTTCTCATCTCTTTCATTTTCTTGGTTTCTCTTTATCCTCACTTTCCCTTTTTTCTATTTCTCCTTTGTTTTCTCTCATCAAATCTTTATACTTCTCTTTCTCTAAGTCGTTTTTCATTTCTAACTGAATCAGAGCTAATTCCAGCAGTGAAACATCAAGTTTAGGGCTTCCTCCTTTTAATTTTAAATGTTGAGTAATTATTTTGAGCATTTCTTCCTAACAAGATCCTGCTTTTATTTCTACCTTCAAATGTATCTGCTCTCAGTATTGTCTCCATCAAAGATTGCAAATGATTCATTGTTGCATTGTTTACATCCAAAAAAATCTTAGCAACAATCAAACCCATTTGAAAGTCCTAATCCATGTAACATACTTCATAATGCTCCCATCTTTATGCCCAGTGCCTCCACATACTGATTTCTTACAAAGATTCACAGAGTCCTCTTAAACCTAACAAATTCCTGTCCTACGAAGAGTTCCCACTGTGTTATGATCCCAGTTAATGATAATACTGGACAAGTCAGATCCCAGAATTGAATTTGCCATGATAAATAATGTTTTATTTTTGTAATCAAGTTATTGGGTGATCAGATTTTGCCAGATTTTGTATGTTTATAAATAGGTTCACTGTCTGTGTGACGTTTGCATGTTCTCCTGTGTTCATGTTGGTTTCTATCAGGTGTGCCTGTTTCCTCCTACAGAAGATGTGCAGGTTAGGTGGATTGACCGTGCTAAATTGCCCATAGTGTTAAGGGATGGCCAAGTTAGGTGGATTAGCCCATGGGAAATCCAGGGTTACAGGGATAGGATGGGATGCTCTTCTGAAGGTCGGTGCAGACCTGATGAACCGAATGACCTCTTTTCACACTGTAGGGATCCTATGATTGGATGAAAGTTTGACAAAATAACTTCAGCCCAGTTGGAAAATAGCAAGATCTTGGAGATATTAAAAAAGGACAAATGCGTCTTTTTGACCCCTGTCCACTAAGTAGTGATCACAAGGCTGTCCATTGTAGATTTCTTTCAGTCATTGTTGCCTTCCTCTTGTCAACCAGCATTCTGACCATTCCCCCATGTGACTGTACAGAGCTGTCTACAGTTGAAAGTTCAAGTATAAAAGCCCCTACAGAACACTAATAAAAATTAGCTACTAATTACTGAGATTAATCTACGAAGACAAAGTGGTTTAAAAAGTACCTTCAGACGTATACACTTCCCCAATGGATATTTACACAGTGCATTGATCAAGAAGCCAATCAGGCTGCAACATAGCACCCTTAAATAAAACTGCTTCCATTGGTCACATGCTTTTTGTAATTTTTTTTTGTTAAAACTCCTTTAAAATCACAGAATAAAGACAGGCACACCAGTTGTGACCAAGTGTTTATATTAGTCTATGCTGGTTTTGTCGACATAACCTGGCTGAAATTGACTGTGACTGGGAGTTTAAATGTTAGTTACTTCAAGCCTACTTTAATACTGATTTATTAAACATTAGCCAGGAAGCTGGTACCAATCACAGAAGTGGGAATAGTGAGAGTGTTGAGTTTCTGTTAATTGTGCCTGTTTGAGATGGTTCTTCACATTACAACCAGGGTTTTTGAGTGTTCAGACACCAAGAGTCAGTCATATTCATGATTCCAGTCTATATATTGTGGCCAGCAATTACTTCAGCAAATTACAGGCCCATAGATAATAGTTAATTTCAGTTGTGTTACATAAACATGGGAAATAGTTAAATTACACATTGTACCTTATTTGTCTGGCACTCTCTAGTCTGGAACCTCTGTGGTCAGTCACCCACAGGACTTTAGTGCAATTCTGAAGTTCATTTTAAAGGTCAGCACTTAGTAACAAGTGTTTTTTTGCCAGTTGCAGAGGAAATAGTTGTGTTACCAATGGAGTTTACTAGCAGTGCCCTGGTTAAATCCTCTCTTCTTGTCACTCACAGAACTCTACCAGGAGGTGCTGGGTATTCTGAAACATCTTCTCAAATTTGTCTTTCTTCACCACCAACACCACATCCTCCTCAGGAATGTCAGTCGACAAAGCTAAGGTGGTCACACACGCCACTTCAATCACAGCTCAATCTCAGTGTAACAGGACAAAGTGTACTGGTCATGTAACTCCCATGGTCTGGAAAATTCTCCGATGTGGCAAGACCCTGTCTAGATGCTGCAGGATTATAGAGGTACAATCTGCAGTTTAATCTGCAGTAATGTCACAGGAGGTTTCTCCTTTGATTTTTTATTTGTGATAGAGTTTAAGATGGTGCACTTTCTCTCTATCCCTCTCATTTTTACATCACTGTAGGCGGAGAGATAATCGAGAGAGAGCAGGGATGAGAAAGGGGATTGAGGAAGAAGGACAGATAGGAAACAGGATGAGGTGGGAGAGAGGAAGAAGGTGAGGAGGAGGAGGAGGAAAAGAAAAATTGCACCCACAGCCCTCCTCCTTCATGCCTCCCCTCTCTCCTGTGCATGTGCTGATCCCATTACTGCACATCATTACCACCTTGGATGTTGTGTGTATTCCTCTTCTGATTGCTGTGAAACATATCTGATTCAAATCCCACACTGATGAAAGCCTCCGAGGATGAAGGTTGCTATTCCCACAATAAAAATCTCTGGTCAGCTGCTCAAAGTCATCTCCATTTCACTGGTCAGTTTCCCCAAACTCAAGCAACCCATAGTGTGTAGATATATTCGGGGAATATAAATTTTAATCAATACACCATTGGTGTGTGAAATTGGTGTAGTTAAAATGTTTGCTTATGTAAGATGACGTCAAAGGTTACAATCATATACGAAACTATATTTGTCCAAATATTCTCCTTTCCACAAATAAAGGCAAAAATTGCGCGCAGTATCTTTTTCAAATTATGACACACAAACATTTCATTAAAAAATTGTATAGGAACAACAAAATCTGTTTTTTTTTCTTGCCTGTTCAGTTCTGTCTATCCTTACACGTGCATTGCACACATGATCTTTAAAGCATTCAGCTTTTCTCATGCTACATGTTTGAGTAGTTGTTAATCTGGTGTCTGCTGTTGTCTTACAATGGTAAATCCATATCTTCAGCTATTGAGATCAGGTGTATTCCTTGCCTAATTCCCCTCAACTTCAACTAGAAGGAGTTGGACACCATGGTGGGTAACTTCGGCCCTCAGGATCCAACTTGTCACCCACCCAAAGGAAGAAAATAATCAAGAATATACCCCTTGTCTAAATTCCCTTTTTTTTAATGAGATTGTAATTTTCCCTGATATTGTAAAGATCCAGTGGAACCTCTGAGCAAATATCCTTACCATACCTAAAAGGAATTTAGATACAGATAACTAGATGAGACAATTTAAATATGCACTAATTTATATAGTAAGAAAGCATTAGTTAGTGGTTACACAAAGAGTATATATCGGGAGGCTAAATAATCCCTGAAAAGATAGATAGTTCTTATTTCAACAAGTGAAGACAACATTCAAGCTAGACTTTTACAGATATAACATGCTTAAAAGAATGTAAGGATGTCGTTCAAACTTTGATCACCAGGGGAGTGAAACTTGTTGATCTGTGAATCTGAAATGGATGTGACCAAATCTCGTGAAACTCCAAATGATTTGTTGAGATAGTTATAATAAATTTGTGGCATTCTGTACTTAAACATTACATAGAAGATGGTCATTTAATAAATAATAGACCATCCTTTATCACTGTCCCAGGTTAGGTGAAGAGAACAACCAATTGTAATGATAGTGCCTGCGTAAATTTCTAAAATATGCTATCTTATACTTATTCTTGAAAACTAGGTCAAGGAGCAATTATCTTTTGGGAAATATCAGAGGAATGTTGGCTTACTTCAAATGGAATAGCATAAACATAGGGGAATCTTGTTAAAACTATACAAGGCATGCGTTAGACCATACCTAGAATATTGTGAGATAACACAGTGTAGAGCTAGATGAACACAGCAAGTCAAGCAGCATCAGAGGAGCAGGAAAGCTGACATTTCGGGACTATCCCTAGAATATTGTGAATAGTTTCGGTCCCTTTATCCAAGAAAATGTGAACAGGCATTGGAGGCAGTCCAGAGAAGATTCACTAGATTGATTCCATGCGTGATTGGATTTTCTTATGAGGAGAGTTGAGTAGGATGTGCCTGTACACACTGGAGTTTAGAAGAATGGGAAGCAACCTACTGAAACACATAGTATTCTTCAGGAGCTTGTCATGGTAGATGCTGAGAGTTTGTTTCCCTGGTCAGAGAGTCCAGGACCAGAGGTCATAATTTCAGAGTAATGGATTACCCAGTTAGGACATAGATGCAAAGGAATTTCTTTTCTGAGAGGATGGTGAATCTGTGGAATTCTTTACGACAGAGTGGCAATCAAGACTGAGCTGTTAAGTATATTCAAGGCTGACAGAGACAGAATTTAATCAGTAGGGGAATTAGGGTTATGGGAAAAAGGCTGAGTGGTTGAGCAGATTCGATGAGCTTGAATCACCTACTTCTGCAACATTTTATGGTCTTATGTAAGTCAGTCTGTTAGTCAAGGGACCACTTAAAACAAGACAATAAGACTTGGGGCCTCATGTTTCTTTTATCTGATTGAGGTTTTACTTATCAGAGCTCATACTGCAATGTTCATGTTTGTGCCAAAGCAGGAATCCACATGATACTTTTTTTTTATTTGCATGTAATCCTGCGCTAGTAATTATTTACCAAAATTCACTGGACTCTGGGGTGGGTCCCGCAGATTGGAAAACAGCCAATGTGACGCCACTGTTTAAGAAAGGAAGCAGACAAAAAGCAGGTAACTATAGGCCAGTTAGCTTAACTTCGGTAGTGGGGAAAAAGCTTGAATCTATCATTAAGGAAGAAATAGCAAGACATCTGGATATAAATTGTCCCATTGGGAACACCCAGCATGGATTCATGAAGGGTAGGTCATGTTTAACTAATTTGGAGGAATTCTTTGAGGACATTACTTGCATGGTGGACAGTGGGGAACCTGTGGATGTGGTGTATCTGGATTTCCAAAAGGCATTTGACAAGGTGCCACACCAAAGGCTGCTATGTAAGATAAAGTTGCACGGTAGTACAGGTAATGTATATTGATAGAGGATTGGTTGACCAGTGGAAAGCAAAGAGTAGGGGTAAATGGGTGTTTTTCTGGTTAGCGGTCAGTGGCTAGTGGTGTGCCTCAGGGATCAGTGTTGGGACTGCAATTGTGTACAATTTACACAGATGATTTGGAGTTGGGGACTGAGTATGGTGTGTCAAGATTTGCAGATGACACTAAGGTGAGTGGTAGAGCAAACTGTGCAGAAGACACTGAAAGTCTGCAGAGGGATATAGATAATCTAAGTGAGTGGGCAAAGGTCTGGCAGATGGAGTACAATGTTGATAAGCGTGAGGTATTCCATTTTGGTAGGAATAACAGGAAAATGGACTATGTTTTAAATGGTAAAAAATTGGAGCACGCTGCTGTGCAGAGGGACTTGGGTGTCCTTGTGCATGAATCGCTAAAAGTAGGATTGCAGGTGCAGCAAATAATTAAAAAGGCAAATGGAATTTTGTCTGCCATCGTCAGAGGGATGGAGTTTAAAAACAGGGAGGCTATGCTGCGGCTGTATAGGGTCCTGGCGAGGCCACACCTGGAGTACTGTGTGCAGTTTTGGTCTCCTTACTTGGGAAGAGATATACTAGCACGGGAGGGGGTGCAGAGGAGATTCACTCAGTTGATTCCAGAGTTCAGAGGGTTGGATTATGAGGAGAGACTGAGTAGACTGGGATTACACTGATTGGAATTCAGAAGAATGAGGGGAGATCTTATAGAAACTTATAAGATTATGAAGGGAATAGATAAGGTGGAGGTTGGGAGGTTGTTTCCGCTAGCAGGTGAAACTAGGACTAGAGGGCATTGCCTCAAAATAAAGGGAAGCAGATGTAGGACTGAGGTCAGGAGGAACTTCTTCACCCAAAGGGTTGTGAATCTGTGGAATTCCCTGCCCAGTGAAGCGGCTGAAGCTACCTCGCTGAAAGTTTTTAAGGCAAGGCTGGATAAATTTTTGAACAGTAAAGGAATTAAGGGTTATGGTGAGCGGGCGGATAAGTGGAGCTGAGTCTCAAAAAGATCAGCCATGATCTTATTAAATGGTGGGGCAGGTACGAGGGGCCAGATGGCCTACTCCTGCTCCTCGTTCTTATGTTCTTATCAGCAACTTCACATCCTTGTGAGGATGTTGGCCACATTCTGTTTGTAAGTGAATTTTGTCATTTTGTGAAAAAATGCAGCTTGCTCTAAGTTTCACTGAAAAGTAATTTCTAAACTAACTTTCCTGTCATGGTCCCATTTATTTTGATCCTACACAATCTCTCTGGAGAATGTTGCTGCCATGTTGTTGTTGGGTAATGGCTGCTGCTGATTAGTGCATGGTTTACCTCGGGGACTGATGACAGTTTGGCTCCTTGCTCATTTGGTGAAATCTGATCTGTCTCATCAGCTGTCTCATGAAGGGGACTAGCTTCTCCATAACCAGACCCGAAACGTTAATGCTGATTTTTTTCTTCACAGATGCTGCCAAACCTGCTGAGCTTTTCCAGCAACTTCTATTTTTGTTCCTGATTTACAGCATCCGTAGCTTTTTTGGTTGTTTGTTTGTGACTAGCTTCTCTGGTTGCACATACATTGAGACAACAAACCTGGTCATTCACTTTCACTGTAGATAATCAACACGACAATGTCTTAACACAGTTCCCAAATTTCTTTTCGGGTTTATCTTTGTTTGAGAACATCGAATGTTTCCACTCTGGCTCTCAAACTTTCAGCTCTCTACTGGCCTCAGTAGTTTTCCTTACAAGTGGAAGTATAGTACAGTATGATGTGACATTAAGTCATTTAACTGGAAACTTTCCGAGCCTTCATAGCACATATGTTTTTGACTCCAAGTTTGCCTTATACACAACTGGAGCTAGTTGATTTTCTTGTTGATCTATTTGCTAATTTTCACAGCTGCCTCAGCCTTTCCATTTGACTGGGGTTGTGTGTAGATAATGGATGGTGCTGAATTTCCCAAGCATTCATGAAGAGTCTGAGTTCTTCACTTGTGAATTCAGGTCGTTGTCACTGATCACTAATGTCAGGAATGTCATGACAACTGAAGTGTGCTTTCAGACATTCTATAATCTCACTGGGAGTTGGTGACCTCAGCTGCTTGAACTCCCTGCTGTCTGAATAGTAATTAACAGTGACAAGATAATCAGTTCCTGTGACAGTGAAGAGCTGTACTCCAAGCTTCATCCATGGGCTGTCGGGGATGTCACAAATACATGAACAGTATTTAGTTTATGTTCATTACACGCTCTGCACTGGCTGATATGGCCTTCATCTCATTGCTCATGTTTGGCCAGTACAGCACTTCCTTTTACCTTGTTCAGTCTGGACTTAATTCCTTGACAGGACAGAAATCCACACAGACAGCACTGATGAGAATCAGTGCAGGAATCTCTGAGGTAAATTGGGATGTGGATGGGCTTAGTGGGTAGGTGAAGTGTGAAGAGAGTCATAGGGAGGTTGGGGATGTCCATATGTGAGTGGTCAGGTCAGGGGCTACCAGCTGGTGCACACATTTGACTACTAAGGGCCAATCAGTTTCGGTCAGGTTAAGCATGCGGGTTGTAGCGGGCATTGGCAACTTATCAACTTTGGACATGGATGTTGTCAAGTCGGGTTAGGGGAGAGTCAAGAGTGAGGAGAGTGAGGTCAGGGAGAACATCGAGCACAATGGGGGGATTTGGATGGGGTTCAACGTGTCAGGACTTGGAAGTGATCAGAACATACATCTTGAGTTGTTTGTCTGTTCTCCAATACTCTAGACAGCACAAGATCTAGGTCAGTGTCTCTGTTGGATTGATGATTCCCAGAGCATGAAGTGCTGCTATTCCTTGTTGGATCTTGAATATTTCACACTGTGTACCAACATCAACTTACTTCAAAGAGAGTGTAGCTCTCAATAGCATGTCAGCGATGTACATCTGCTTCCCTTGCTTGTTTTTCACTTCCAAGAGATAGCTCTCCAAAGAAGTAACATCCTTTAGAAACAGTTTGTCACAAATAGAATTGGTTTGAGAAAGATGGTTTGAATTGTCTTGTGGTCAGTCTTTACCATCACTTTCTCTCTTCCAACAGGTTCAGGTTGAGATGTTCACAAGCAAAAAACAATAGCCAGCATACGTTTCTCAATAGATAAAGATAAACTGTTTCCACTGGTTGAGGATTCTAGAACAGGGGCTATATTTAAAAATTAGGGCCTGACCGTTCAGGAGAGATGTTCAGAAGCACAGAGGGTGGTAGATGTTTGGAACCCTCTTCCACAAATGGCAGTTAATGCTGGATCAGTTGTTAATTTTAAATCTAAGATATATAATTTTTTGTCAGCAAATGTGTTATGGAATATGGGCCAAAGGTAAATATCTCGAGCTAGGCCACAGACCAACTGTGATCTCACTGAATCGTGGAACATGCTTGAGGGGCTGAACAGCCTATTCCTGTTCCTATGTTCCTAGTCATTGTAGTGTTATTCAGTATGTGTTAACGCTCTGGATACAAACACAACAGGTTGCCCTCACTGCATGGGGGTTGCCCCAAGTCCTGTGTCACTGACATCACACTGCAGGGTGGCTCCATTGCTGACATCATAATCCCTCAGCACTGGTGATGTCATCACTAGGTGTTTGATGGGAGTGAGAGCTGCTTCTTGTTCTGTGTCCCAGTCCCACTGAACACCCTGCACCATGAGACTGTGTAAAGGTTCACACGCTCTGAGGATGGATTTGCAAGAACTTCACTAGGCAGTTCTTGTGTGGGTTCACCAATGCTCTAAATGGTCCAACAACTGCGTGAATGCTTCATGTCAGAATTCACAGCGCGAGGTTCCTCCCCTGTGTTCATGTATTAATGACAAGGAGATATGCTCACAAATATCGCACCTGAAGATATTCTCTGTGTGAATCCTTCAGTGTTCCATTTGGTGGAGAACACAATGAAAAATTCATCACAAACATCATACTTGAAGGGTTACACGCCTGTGTGTATTCTCTTGGTGGTCCATAGATCTTGAGAACAATTTGTTGCTTCAATCATACATGAATGGTTTCTCTCCTGTGCAGATGTGCTGCAGTTATGTGGAGACTATCTAACTACAGAACAATTTTTACACAACTTGGTTGAATTGTTTCTCCCCTAAGTGGGTTCATTGATGGGTGGAGAGCAATCCTGAGTATGAGAAGGATTTGTCTTGAAAGGTTTCTCCCCTGGGTGAATTTGTTGATGTGAGCGGAGGTTTGATGATGACGAGAATAATTTACCACACGCCTCACATCTGAATGGTTTCTCTCCTGTGTGAATCCTCTGATGGAGCAGGAGTCTTGATGAGTCTGAGAATGATTTTTCACACAGTTCACATATGAATGGTTTCTCCCCTCCGTGGATGCGTTGGTGTCTGCGGAGATTCTCTGACCGTAAAAATGATTTGTCACACATGTCACATGTGAATGGTTTCTCCCCCGTGTGAATCCTTTGGTGTAGACGCAGAGTCAGTGTCTGTGAGAATGATTTATTGCATACATCACATCTGAATGGTTTCTCCCCTGTATGAATACGTTGGTGTACTTGAAGGCGTGATGACACTGAGAATGATTTACTACATACCTCGCATGTGAATGGTTTTTCCCCTGTGTGAATCCTCTCATGAAGCAGGAGTCTTGATGAGTCAGGGAATGATTTATCACACAGCCCACACGTAAATGGTTTCTCCCCTGTGTGAATACGTTGATGTACACTGAGGCTTGATGAGGTTGAGAATGATTTGTCACACACCTCACATTTGAATGGCTTCTCCCCACTGTGAATACGTTGATGTAAACGGTAGGTTGATGAACTGGAGAATGATTTGACGCACACTTTGCACGTGAATGGTTTCTCCCCTGTGTGAATACGTTGGTGCACAAGGAGGCTCGATGATTGTGCAAAAGACTTACCACATACCTTGCATGAGAATGGTTTCTCGCCTGTGTGAATGTGTTGGTGATTGTTCAGAGTTGATAAGTTCGAGAATGATTTGATACACACGTTGCATGTGAATGGTTTCTCCCCAGTGTGAATGCGTTTGTGGACAAACAGGATTGATAACTGTGCAAACGATTTGTTACACACCTCACATGTAAAAGGCTTTTCCCTTGTGTGAATGCGTTGGTGTCTGTGCAGGGTCGAAGACTCTGTAAATGATTTGTCACATACCTTGCACTTGAAAGGTTTCTCTCCTGTGTGAATGCGGTGATGTGAGTAGAGGTTTGATGATGATGAGAATGATTTCTCACACACCTCACATGTGAATGGTCTCTCGCCGGTATGAATCCGTTGGTGTTTACGGAGGCTTGATGATGCCGAGAATGATTTCTCACACAACTCACATTTGAATGGTTTCTCCCCTGTGTGAGTGCGCTGATGCACGAGGAGAGTCGATGACTGCACAAAAGATTTACCACACACCATGCATAAGAATGGTTTCTCGCCTGTGTGAATCAGTTGGTGTTTGTTCAAGGTTGATAAGTTCGAGAATGATCTGACACACACACTGCATGTGAATGGTTTCTCCCCAGTGTGAACGCGTTGGTGTACGAGCAGGTTCGCTGACTGTGTGAATGATTTGTCACACACCTTGCATATGAAAGGCTTTTCCTTGGTGTAAATGTGTTGGTGTCTGCGCAGGGTCGAAGATTCAGAGAATGATTTGTCACACACCTCATACATATATGGTTTCACCACAGAATGAATTTGCTGGGGAATGTGCAGGCCCGATGATTGTGCAAACACCTGATCACACACATCATGGTCAACCTGCTTCTCTCCTGGGTGAGTGTGTTGGTGGTTCATGAGGGTCGATAACTTTGTAAAAGCTTTGTGGCACGCCTCACAACCAAATGATTTCCCTTTTGATGTAGTTCCTCTTGTGTCAACAGTTGTACAATAGATGCACCTTGTGGGTTAGGAGACTGTATTGAGCCTGTGAAATCTTCCTCACATACCTCACACTTGAACAGCCTCTCATCTGTAGAATATGTCAATGGTTCATGAGGCTCGATGAATAACTAAAGCTCTCACCACACTTGGAGCCACTCACACTTCTTCCCAGCCTCATCCTGACTGATCACCCACAGCCCAACCTTCAGAAAGGTTGGTTTTGATGGAAGGCTCCACACTACTGACCACTTTCAGATCTGATGATCTGTCCAATCTCCCCTGACCTGACTGATTTCCAGATGATGGTTTCACTGCCCAACTTTCTCTGTTCAGCAATGCTAGAAAGGGACCAGATGTCTTCCTACAGTTGTGCAGTTGTTCCTTGCATGATGGTCAGGATCTATCTGCAGTGTCTGTATCCTCTCTGTATTCTCTGGTGTAGTACAGTGCAATCCTTCTGTAAAACAGGAAAAGGAAACATGATTTCCTCCAATTCCATCTCTTCCTTTTCTGAAAGGGCTGACTCCTCAGTTTATTTTTAGACATATTTTTACAGGATGTCAGTGCTGTTGCTGTGCCAGCAGTTGTTGCCCATCTATAATTGCCCTGGAGATGATGATAGTGAGCTGCCTTCTTGGTGCTGTAGTCCTTGAGGTGTAGAGACACACCCAGTGCTGATAGGAAAGGAGTTTTAAGATTTAACCCCAGTAACAGTGAAGAAACGGTGATATGATTCCAGCAAAATGGTGTGTGCCTCAGAAGAGAATGCTCTCCAGCCTTTCTCCTTCTAGGTGGTAGAGGTCATGGGTTTGGAAGGTTGTGTCAAAGCCTTGGTAAGTTGCTGAATTTGCGTCTGAGAGGTGATACAGTCCTGCCATTGTGCATTGGTGATAGAGAGAGTAGGTGTAAGGTGGTGAATGTGGTACCAATTAAATGGATTGCTTTGTCAAGAATATTGTTAAGTTTCTTGAGTGGAGTTGGAGTTGACAAGCAGAGCATATTCCATCACACTTCTGACTTTCTGCTGAAATAGCACTGGGGGGAGCAGGAAAGGAGTTACTCATCAAAATGTTCCTAACCTCTGATCCGCTCTTGTAGCCACAGTATTTACATGATAGGAAAAATTCAGCAGTTTATTGACAGTAACCTTGAGCACATTGAGAACAAGTGTGTGCGTGTGTGTGTGTGTGTGTGTGTGTGCGTGGGTGGGGGGTGTTAAGTGATGGTGATGTCACTGTATCAACTGACAATGGTTAGATTCTGTCTTGTAGAGATTGTCACTGCCTGACACTTGTGTGATGCGAATGTTACCTTCATTTGCGAATGCTCCTTAGATAGTGCAGCACTTTTTCACTGCTGCTCCCCATGCCATTTCTCTGATAGTCCAGCCCACCCACAGTAAGTGCCCCTGACAATGCAGCATTCACTCTGTGTACAGTAATTCCTTTGACAGTTGCATGATACCTCAGTGCTATCTTTCAGTGTAGCGCGACCTCAGCTCTGCTGACTGGTGGTGGTTCTGCAAGTGTGTTTTGTTACCATCAACCTTATGAACAATGTAGATGACGGGGTAGAAAACCACATCAACATATTTGCTAATGACCCAACACAGAGGGTTGTGATAGACATTGTACATGAAACAACAAATGACAAAGAGACACTGGTAGACAAAAAAAAAATCGGCAAGATGGTGGTAAATGGATTTCGATATTGGCACTTTGGCCTCAAAAGACAACAGACTATTTATAAAAGATGAAAATGTAGAAACAATACAGCTTCAAAACGACTTGAGGACCCAAGCACAGAGGTAATTAATATGTCATGACCAGTACAGAAAACAATAAAATACAAATGAAATGCCGGTCTTGATGTCCTGAGGAAAAGAATAAAAGGGGGTAGAAGTCATATTTCAATGAAACAAAGCCCTGAAAATGACCAAAACTGGAATACTGGGAGCAGTTCTGTAGACCTCATCATGGGGAGGTTTTGGAGGGAGTGCAGTGGAGATTTAACAGAATGATCCCCGGACTGTAAAGGTTACATTATGAGGAGTAATTAAACAATCTAGGGTTATATTCCCCAGAGTTTAGAAGATCAATCGGTGATCTGATGAAATATTTCAATATGTTACGAGGACAATGACAAGTTTAAATCCCCACCTGATCTGCTGCCAGAAGTCACCTCCATTTCACCGGTAAGTTTCCCAAGCTTCAGGAAACTCAGTTTGCTGCAGAAATATTTGGATTGACTGTGAGAGACGTCAATCAGAGAGCCCCACCAACTCTGCCCTTTCTCTCCTCTTCCACAATTCATGATTTCCCAGTTCACAGAGTAAAATCCAGCTCCCAACACACACAACAGGAAATCAGTAAGAATCCTCAGACACTCTGCACCTCCCAGATAATTACACCTCACCTTCTCATATTCAGGAATGAGCCATCAACAAAACCCAGCCTGGAAATCAGGAGGGAAATGCTTCCAATAAACACACTCAATATCCAACACACAGCTCCAGCCAAACAGTTCAGCACAAAGCACCGAGTAAACAGCTCTCTCAGCTGGATCTTCTCACACAGCGTAAGGGACATTTCCACCCCTGATTGCCCACAGGATAGTCAGACTGCCTGAAGACTGGTGTGGATATTATGGGATACAATTTGTATAAAAGCTGCTCCTTCACTCACCATCTCCTCACTTGGTTTTCAGTCCCTATAGGAAGTGAACCAGCTCTGGAAGAGGAAGAGGAGACAATGGGCAGAGTGGGCGGGCTCTCTGATTGACGTCTCTCACAGCCAATCCAAATATTTCTGCAGCAACATGAGTTTCCTGAAGCTTGGGAAACTGACCGGTGAAATGGAGGTGACTTTGAGCAGCAGATCAGGTGGGGATTGAGACTTGTCATTGTCCCACCTGAATAAAACCTCACTTATTGCAGCTGCTGTCTCAGTTCCCCTGGTAAATGTTTGACAGAGATTTCTCGGGTGGGAATAGTATTCTTCATCCTTGAACGTATTTGAAACAGGTCAGAAGAGGAAGAATCTCAGCATCCAAGGCAGTGATGACATGTAATGGTGGGATCAACACGTGTACAAGAAAACAGAAAGGTTGAAGGCACACAGAAGGGTGCAAAGTTGGGACAGAGGAAGGAGGGAGGCCGAAGGGGCAGGGGGTCACAGGAACAACAGCAGTGAGTAGGTAGGGAACTTAGGAGACAGATGGGAGCACAAGAAACAGGGTACACGTGAGGGAGGGATCAGGAAGTGACTCTGTGTGCTAAAGAGTGACGGTGACATGAAGATTGATTTTGTGACTGGAGGACTGACTTGGAATGTTACTCTTACCTCCTCATCAGGCCTTTCTGCTGGCCTCCCATCCTTGACCTGATGCTGCACTGCTGTCTGACCCCCCCAGTCTGCTCCTTGTCTCTCTCCAGGCCCCAAGTTGTTTTCCAATCTGTGGAAGGTGATCACATGTTCAAGGATTTTGGAGAGGAATGGGAGTTTGGAGATGGCACGGCAGTTTGCAATTATGGAGGGGTCAAGCATTTTTCTTTCAGAGAGGGTGATAAAACAGACTTAAAGGAGTGAAGGATACTATCTGAAGAGAATGAACAATCTTGGTCAACATGGGACCAGAAGCAGAATTTGGGTAGTGAGCAGTTTAGTGGGAGTATGATTGAGGGAACAAGAGGTCAGACTCAAATAATTGATGGAAGGATTAGAGAGATTTGATTTCATGAGGAGGTAGGGCATCCTTCAAGTACAACTCTTTTGTCATGTGATTTGATGCCGCACATTCAAGACAAGTTGATTGTGGAGAAGGTAAAGTGAAGAACTGACTTGAAATTTAAACTTCAAAGTTACACTTATTTATTACACTTTCATATGAAATATTGCTGTACGTAGCAATCATTAGCTTTACCAGACAGTAACTTAGATACTTTAGGTACAGACTAAACTATCTTCTTCTTGTGTTCATATGCATGTGGTCTTCAGACTCTCAAAAGTTCTACTGTCTAAGAGTCCTAGTATAATGTTTGTGTTCTAACACCACCCACATTGTACTATTTATGTTCAGTGATATAGAGCTGTGATCTCTTCACAAGGTTGCTCTAGGGCCCTAAAATCCTTCACAACACCTCTCCCCAAGATTTTATCCCCCTCCCCGCAGGAGAGATGATAGCCTAATAGTATTATTGCTGGACTGTAAATCCAGGTAATGTTCTCGGGACCTGGGTTTAAATCCTGCCATAGCAGATTGTAGAATTTGAATTCAATAAAAACAATCTGGAATTAAGAATCTAATGATGGCCATGAATCCATTGCCAATTGTTGGAAAAACCCATCAGGTTCACCAATGCCCTCTAGGGAAGGAAACTGCCATCCTTACCCGGTTTGGCCTACATGTGACTCCTGGGCAATTGGGGATGGGCAATAAATGCTGCTTAGCCAGTGATGCCCTCATTCCATGAATGAATAAAGAAAATCATAAACATTGATTTAACAGTTATTTCCATTCCCAAAGTAATTACTCCTTTGTACAATATTCACTGTACATTAATTCCTTATCTCTCTTAACCCTCCCCAGGTCTTCATCTGGATAGTTGGGAAAGAAAAGTTTGTGACAAAATGTAGAAACATTTAGGATAGTTAGTAGGTTTGCTCATTCTCTGCTGGCTTCCAATAGCTCAGAACCAGTTATTGTGGAGGCATGATCACATGCGCTGAATGGGATCTGGCGCTTCATATCACCTCACTGATGATCCATAAGAGGTACTGGTGTTTTGTGGCACACTGCTAGATATCCGTTGGAGATATTAGCATTTTGTGGCTTTTAGCAGTCCATAAGTAGTACTGGCACTTTTTGGCACACAACTGGTTGACCACAATAAGGTAAGAACCACCTTGAGGTTGTAAACTTGCTCACCAAGCCGGTGTGTTTGATGGCAGACGTTTTGTCACCCTGCTAAGTAACATTGTCAGTGCGCCTCCAGTAAAGCACTGATGTTCTGTTCCGCTTGTTATTTATAAGCCGGAGTGGTTGGCATCATTTCCGGTTTTGTTTTTCAATGGTTGGTATATCGGGTCCAGCTCAATATGTTTGTTGATGGAGTTCCGGTTGGAATGCCAGGCCTCCAGGAATTTCCTGGCATGTCTCTGTTTGGCTTGTGCTATTATGGATGTGTTGTCTGGCTGTTACCTCCGCAGCAGACCACAACAAGAAGACATAACACGGCCAGATACACTAGTCACCAGACTATACATCAGGGACATATCAGGGATGACCACAAGATTACTCAGACCCCTAGGTATCAGGGTAGCCCACAAACCCACAACCACCCTGCAACAACTACTGATGAACATAAAGGATCCCATACCCACAGCCAATAAAACTAATGTTATATACAAAATACCACGCAAGGTCTGGGAGAAACATTACATTGGCCAAACTGGAAGAAAACTGTCAATAAGGATACACAAGCACCAACTAGCCACCAAGAGATACAACCAATTCTCATTGGTCTCAATAAACACGGACAAAGAAGGACACGAATTTGACTGGGACAACACATCCATAATAGCACAAGCCAAACAGAGACACACCAGGGAACTCCTGGAGGCCTGACATTCCAACCGGAACTCCATTAACAAACATATTGAGCTGGACCTGATATTCAAACTACTGAAAAACAAAACTGGAAACGATGTCAACCACCCAGCACTCTGAGGCATATACATAACAAGTGGGACAGAACACCAACGCTTCACCGGAGGCGCACTGACAATGTTACCTAACAGAGTGACGAAACATCTGCAATCAAATACACCTCATCCACAACCCGAGCTACAAATCTTATCAAAAACTTTAGGAACCACCTTCAAAGATAAACAGGTACATGGCCATATGGCAACAGGGTCTGTCAGAAAATTTGGTAGGAAGAGAGGTTCCCATCATTCATTACTAATGTATAGCATATGTGTCACAATTAGCAATGAGGTCCTCTAACTATTTTGAGATCCCTGCCTATCAAACTCGTGCATATATCTAAATGCCCTTAGTGATTTCCCTGAAGAATATCGTCCAGCAAATAACAGGAAATTGCCAACTAATCTTTGACAATAGAGAAGCACTGCTTGTGTTCAAAGTAAGTTGCCATGACGTAGTCTGTGAACTGAAATCCAGGCTATCATTGGGTGCGATATTTATGCTCAACAATGGACTCTGATCCTTTTTTAGTTCCTCTCCGACGCATTAAGGCTATTTTTTAGATAGTGCTGTTTCCTGACTGTAAGAGAATACAATAGCCCCAGAAGCACTCATATGTGAGTACATCAACCATGACGCTCGAAACAGCATCTGTCTTGCACAGACTGAGTCCCGATGACAGTCTGTAGAGTCTAAGCTGTTGTAAATGAGACATTTTTGCTTACTCTTTTTTATCAAGGAAAGAGACTAAAAGTTTATTAACAACCTCAATCATGATTTTGGAGCCCAGAATGTATTCTGAAATTTTTTCACAAGCCCATGTAACTGCCAAAACTTCTTTACTACACTTTATTTGTTACCTTATTGTGTCCAGTGTTGATTAAAGTTCTGAGGAAGGATCACTGAACCCAAAACGTTATTTCTGATTTCTCTCCACAGATGCTGCCACACCTGCTGAGCTTTTCCAGCAATTAAGAGATAACAAGGTATAGAGCTGGATGAACACAGCAGGCCAAGCAGCATCAGCATCATGAAGAAGGGTCTAGGCCCGAAACGTCAGCCTTCCTGCTCCTCTGATGCTGCTTGGCCTGCTGTGTTCATCCAGCTCTACACCTTGTTATCTCAGATTCTCCGGCATCTGCAGTTCTTGCTATCTCTTTTCCAGCAATTTCTGTTTTCGTTTCTGATTTCCAGCATCTGCAGTTCTTTTGGTTTTTATTCTGTTGATTGAATTTGTTGAACCTTTGTTGCTGTAAAGACTTATTGTAGTAATAAAACTGAAAACTGTTAAACAGCAGAAGCATATCAATGCTGTTTTTAGTGTAAAGTCAGTTTTCTTTTAACTGTTATGACATCTTCATAAAAATGCATGAAGATATTTCTTTTCCAAGATGGCTGAACAATTTCCAAAGGATCTATAGGCAGAAACTTTCTTAAAATGGCTTCACAGAACATCTCAATATTTTTGACTGTATCAAAGATATCAGCAGTGAAGTTGTTCACACGATGTTTCCCCACATCACACTGAATTTGACATCACATGGTCAGATTCACAAATATTTTCTTTACCTGATTTTTAATGAATAAAATTGATAAAGTATCTTAGCTGCGAAATAATTGAATTGAATTTATAGTTCAAACTATCGATATAATAAATATTTCATTAATTTCACTGTTAGGGCTTTGATACTTCAAACTGCAATAACAATTTTTATACCTGATTTCTTTTTCTTCCTTTTCAATCAATATTAAGACTGTCCCTGAATAATTATCTTAACACTGATGTTACCTTTGCCATCGAGTAAATAGTTAAGACATTTGTTAACTCACTTTTAGAAGTCTTAATTCTGCACCCCACGACAATTTTTGACAGTGACACAGCATTTTTGATCCCTTCCCTCAAGATATGCAATTTGCTTTGGGTGCCTTGTTATTTGGCCACTCTTATTGCAGCTATTCAACTTGGATTTATTCCCTTCGCTGCTAATGGGCTTTAATTGCTCTTACTATTTTATTTGTAAGAGACTTGTTTTCCCAATTACTGGCTGTAAAAGGCATTCTGAGACTTCTACGGTTCTTGTTTCTTTGAAGAACTTTTTGCATAAGACATGTTTCCTCTGTGACTTGTTATCAACCACTCTTAAAGCTACTCCAATGATTTCTTGAAAAAAAAATTCCTTTGAATTCTTCTCTTCTCTAGACAATCTCAAGATCAAGTTTCTTGATCTTCACTGTTATTAATGACTTTCCATGCAACGAATCACATTACTGCCCCCAAGTTTTGTTGTGCATTTTAATGCCATATAAGTTTGTGCTCAAGATTGTGGATCGAGAAGACGAAATCAAGAACTGTCTTCAGGCTTAGACTTCAAATTGATATGATTCATTATAATTTCATATGAAATACCATTGTACATGGTAAGCTGTGACTTACAGTTACAAGAGATAAGGACTGAACTACATTCTTCATGCGTTCATGTCCGTACACTCTTCAGAGTCTCTACAGTTCTCAAGTCAATAAGTTCCTGTGTAGTGTTTTAACTCAGCAAATATTGTGCTATTTAGGCTCAATGATATGGAGCTCCGTGACACCTTCACAAAGTTGCAACAAGATCCTGAGGCCTTCACACAACAGTACATCTAATGGTGGAGAGTATACTATAGCGCAGCCTTATTGAGTAATACCAGAGATTTTCTGACAGTAGATGGTTGTTCTGGGGTGTACTTGAGCTAGTGGATTTTTAAATTGTTTGGGTTTTTGTTTAACATGGGGTATCCTGTATCAGTACCTAGACGATGGATTGTTCCTTACCCTTGGCCTTTGCCCATTTTTTCCGTTAGTTCTTCTGCCACCAGGGACTTTACCACCTTTCACAGCTTCAGGAACCCATACACAAAGATAACACTGACACCTGCACCTCTAACTAGTTACTACTTTAAATCAAATCTTTCAGGCTTCTTGTTTACAGGAGGAAAAGCATTCTGAACACAGCTCTGGGACTAAAATGCTTGGAAACTAAATATAACGGGCATGCATATGTTATTGCTAGTTGTGGGTGAGTTAGCACTCATATCCGAATCAGAAGGTTGTGGATTCAATTCTCATTCCAGAGACTCAAGCACAGGGATTGACACATTTTCATTTGTGGGAGCATATGATTTATGAAATCAGATATTCACCACATTACATTTCAGAAAGCACTTCAATGGCTATAGGGTGGTTTTCATTTCTCTGGGATCATGGAAGTTGGTACATAAATGCAAGTAGTTCTTTCTTTCTGAGGGAAATGCTATGGTTTCTGTGAACTGGAAATTGTAAATCCATTGATGAAGACAGTATCCCAAGCCCACAGTGACATTGACCCTGTATTGTGTACAGGACTTTTATTGTTGGATCCTGAGTGTTTCAGTGAATAGGAACACACAGTGCTAACAAATCAGTTGGTTTGGAGTTAAGCTAAAAGAGAACAGACAGACAACATAATATTCAGCTTAGACCAAAACTTGAATTAAGCAAAATAATCAAGCATTTTAAAATGACAGAAGATCTTTCTTAGAACATGAAATGAATCCTGAAAGAGTTTGAGGTGAACATATCACACTGTTATTACATCACGCTAACCTCCACGAAGGTCCCTCCTTCTCAACTTCAACACTTGCCTGAGGAGAAGGTACAATGAAGACTGTCTTGAGATAATGGCTACATCCTTCCAGAATTCCTGACATTTGGAGATGGTTACAGGGAACTGGAGAACTGAAAATGTTACATCCTTGTTCAAGAAACGGTACAAAGGTAAGACCAGCAACTACAGGCCAGTTAGTTTAATTCTGGAGGTGGGAAAGCTTCTAGAAAAAATTGTTCAGGATAGAATTAACGGTCACTTGGACAATTGTAGAATAATTAAAGCCAGAATGGATTTATTAACCTGGCGAGGAAGTGGCATAGTGGTAACATCAATGGACTAGTAATCTAGAAACCTAGGCTAATGCTCTGAGGACATAGGTTCAAATCCCACAATGCAGATGGTGAAATTTGAATTCATTAAAAGCTGGCTGAATGCTGACCATGCAAACACTGTCAATTGTTGTAGAAACCTTTCACTAATGCCCTTTAAGGAAGCAACTCTACTATCCTTCTCTGCTCTGACCTACATGTGACTCCAGACTGACAGCAATGTGGTTGACTTTCAAATGCCCTCTGGGCAACACAGGATGGACAATGAATGCTGACCTAGCCAGCGATGTCTACATTCCATGATGAATGTGAAAAAAAGGGTAATTTGTATTAAACAAACTGAGAAGGTTGACAAGAGAAATCTTGCTGATGTGGTGGACATGGACTTCAAAATGTCACTTTTTTAAAGTGCTACACAACAAACATGAGCAAACTTATAGCACAAGAAGTAAAGGGGACAGAATGATAAAAAATTGGCTGAATGACAGGAAACAGACAGTAATGATTAACAGAGATAACAAGCGTGGGGCTGGATGAACACAGCAGGTCAAGCAGCATCATAGGAGCAGGAAAACTTCAGATATTTTTCAGGCTGAGACAATGTTTCCAGTGGAATTGCCCAGGACTCAGGGTTAGGACTCCTTGCCTTTCCTGACCTAAGTGAATGATCCAAACGCAATGGTGCACTGGATGCAATTGCCAACTTTGCAAGTGATACAAAACTGAAAGAGTTTGTCTCCCATGAGGGATCACTGATATTCCAGGAGGTCTTATGAATGTATGAAGGTTTTACGATAGAACTCACACTAACAGGATTTCTTCCCTGTGAGTGAGTGTGTTGCTAGACCAAGTGATAGTCTAACTGTGTGAAAGCCTTTTCACAACTTCACAACTGGATGGTTTCACTCCTGAGTAAATTGATTGGTGTTCAGGAGGCACGAAGACTTCATGAAAATTTTGTTGGAAATTTAACATCTGCATTATTTCCCTGCGTGGATCCTCTGATGAACCAGGAGTGTCGAAAAGTGTCTGAAGGCTTTGTTGCACAGCTCACATGTAAATGGTTTCTCCCCTGTATGAATGCGTTGATGGTCACGGAGGGTTGACGACCGCGAGAACGATTTGTCACACAATTGGCATCTGAACGGTTTCTCCCCTGTGTGAATGCGTTGGTGTGCACGGAGGTTAGTTAGCTGCGAGAATGATTTGTTGCAGACTTCGCATGTGAACGGTTTCTCCCCAGTGTGAATGCGTCGATGTTGCATGAGTGTTGATGATTGTGTGAAGGCTCGTTCACACACTTCACATTTAAATGGTTTCTCCCCTGTGTGAATCCTCTGGTGTGTCAGAAGATGGGAATATTGAGTGAAAGCCATCTCGCAAACCTCACACCGAAAGGGTTTCTCTTCGGTATGTATGCTCTGGTGAATGAGGAGCCTTGTCGATATTGCAAAAGCTTTATCACAAACCTCACACTTGAAGGGTTTCTCTCCAGTGTGCACTGTCTGATGGCGCAGGAGGTTTGATGACAGTGTGAAGGCTTTGTGACACACCTTGCAGATGAACAGCTTCTGCCCAGTGTGTGTATGTTGGTGTGCGCGGAGAATTGATGATCGCGAGAATGATTTGTCACATATGTCACACGTGAATGGTTTCTCCCCTGTGTGAATGCGTTGATGTTTGCGGAGGGTTGCTGACTCTGAGAAGGATTTGTTGCATACCTCGCAGGTGAATGGTTTCTCCCCTGTGTGAATGCGTTGGTGTACACGAAAGTGCGATGAACGTGAAAATGATTTGTTACACACCTCACATATGAATGGTTTCTCTCCTGTGTGAATACGTCGGTGTTGCATGAGCGTTGATGGATGTGAAAAGGTTCGGTCACACACCTCACACTTGAGTGGTTTCTTCTCCATGTAGTTGTTTAGCTCCGGTACCACAGATGGATCTTGCATGTTGGGAAATCTTAATAGCCTGTGGAGCTCTCCTTACACACCTCACATTTAAACAGCCTCTCCCCTATAGAATTCAGTCAGTGGGTCATGAGGCTTGATGAATGACTGAAGCTCTCACTACACTTGCAGCCACTCACACTTCTTCCCAGTCTCACCCTGAACGATCACCCACAGCCGAACCTTCAGAAAGGTTAGTTCTGATGGAAGGCTCCAAACCACTGACCAGTTTCAGATCTGATGATATGTCAAAGCTCCCCTGACTCAACTGATTTCCAGATGATGGTTTCACTGCCCAACCCTGTCTGCTGAGCAATGCTGTGAAGGGACTGGATGTCTTCCCACCTTTGTGCTGTTGTTCCTTAGATGATGGTCAGGATCTGCGGTGTTTATTCTCTCTGTATTCTCTGGTGTAGAATAGTGCAACCCTTCTGTAAAAAAGGAAAAGAAAATATGATTCCCTCCAGCTATCTGTGGTTCATTGAAGGGGCTGACTCCTCCAGTTAGAGATTGTTCTTCCACTTCCAGGCTGTGGATAGTTCTTAAGAGGAGAGGGAGGAGTGTATCTGTGGCTCACTCACTGTCAACATGCACAGACACAAACACACACCCACACAAACTTGCTTATGATAGGTGGAGACAAAGAGGCAAATCTTCTATCATTCTGGGGTGGCTTGGTGGCTCAGTGGCTAGCACTGCAGTCTCACAGTGCCAGGGACCCGGGTTCGATTCCAGCCTGGGGCGATTGTGTGGAGTTTGCACATTCTCCCTGTGTCTGCATGGGTTTCCTCTGGCTGCTCTGGTTTCCTCTCACAGTCCAAAGGTGTGCAGGCTAGATGGATTGGCCATGCTAAATTGCCCATAGTGTTTAGGGTGATGGGTCTGGGCAGGATGCTCCAAGGGTCGGTGTGGACTTGTTGGGCCAAAGGGCCTGTTTCCACACTGTAGAGATTCTATATAAACAGTAAGAGTTGTTAAAGAGACCAAAAAAGGAGATTTACAGATTGGGGCATTAAATGAATCTTTTGTCTTTTCAGACAGGACATTGTGAGTTATGGAACGCATTGCCTGGTGATGTGGTGGAGGCAGGTTCACTTAAAGCATTTAAGAGGCTGTTGGATTATTTTGGATTGTAATGCTGTGCAGGAAAAGGGTTTGGTAAGGAGATTGGTACGAGATAATACAGCCAGTGCAGGCATGAATGGCCTCCTCCTGCACCATCATAATTCAGTGATTCTATGATAAATTGCTTGGGCTGAAGTGGCCCGCTCTACCATCTTCACCACAATTGTTTGAAGGGCCCGACATGCATGCAGAGGAGAGAATTTCAGGTTCCCCTGACCCACTCACCAACTTGCAGCTTCTTCCTATGAGCTGCTCTAAATCTAATCATCTGATCCACAGGTAGACTCTTGCCTTGAGCATTACAACAGAAAATGCTGGAGAAACTCAGCAGATATCGCAGCATTCGTTCTGAAGAAGAGTCATCAGGATCAAAACACTGATTCAGTTTTTCACTCCACAGATATTTTTCTCTTATCTTGCGCGAGGAGGATAGACATAGGGGTGGGAATGCTTGATGTTGGGGAGTCAGAAATCTTGGAGGAATTTAGAAAGACAGGCCATATCGAAATCCCAAAACACTGAGAGAACTAACCGTTCACAGTCCACAGAATAATAACCAGTTTCCAACACACACACACAGAACTCAATATTAATAAACCAGTAAGAATCCTCAGACACTCTGCACCTCCCAGATAATTACACCTCACCTTCTCATAGTCAGGAATGAACCATCAACAAAACTCAGCCTGGAAATCAGAAGGGAAATGCTTCCAATAAACATAATCAATATCCAACACACAGCTCCAGTCAAACAGTTCAGCACAAAGCACTGAGTAAACAGCTCTCTCAGCTGGATCTTCTCACACAGCATAAGGGACATTTCCACCCCTGATTACCCACAGGACAGTCAGACTGCCTGAAGACTGGTGTGGATATTATGGGATACAATTTGTATAAAAGCTGCTCCTTCACTCACCATCTCCTCACTTGGTTTTGAGTCCCTACAGGAAGTGAACCAGCTCTGGAAGAGGAAGAGGAGGGACTGGGCAGAGTGGGTGGGCTCTCTGATTGACGTCTCTCACAGCCAATCCAAATATTTCTGCAGCAACATGAGTTTCCTGAAGCTTGGGAAACTGACCGGTGACATGGAGGTGATTTTGAGCAGCAGATCAGGTGGGGATTTAAACTTGTCATTGTCCCATCTGAATAAAACCTCACCTTTTGCAGCTGCTGTCTCAGTTCCCCTGGTAAATGTTTGACGGAGATTTCTAGTGTGGGAATAGTATTCTTCATCCTCAGAGGCTTTCAAACTGACAACGTCAGTGTGGGATGAGCAGTGTAGGCTCGAATATATTTGACAGCAGGTCAGAAAAGGAAGATCCACAGTATCCAAGGCACAGATGTTCTGCAGCGGTGGGATCAGCACATGTACAGGAGAGAGGCAGAAGGAAAATGGATGGGAAGAGGAGCCGGTCTCTGGAAAATGCTGATCTCAGACAGGACTTGAGAGGAAGTAGGAGTGAAAGTTAAAAGATGCAAATTCATAATTTCATAATTAGAGAAGTACAGCATAAATGGACCTCCATGTTCAGGAGTGCCAGCTGGAGAATGTGGGAAGTGGCAGAGGCAGCTGATGGGATTATATCAGTCTTATTTCTGAAAGGGAAAGAGGAGACAGACATAATAGAGATGGATATCGGAGAGGGTGATACAGGAGGGAAAGGTACAGGAACAGCATGTTGTAGAAAGAAGCAACAAAGAGACTGGGAGAGGCAACTGCTTGGGGAACGGGTGTTTCTTGTGAATGACTCTGGGCCTGGATGGGTGAACTTGTCCATGGATTGACTTTAATTTGGGGAGTGAGACTGTGACTCAGAGAGACAATCCTCAGGGAGTGACTTGGGACTGACTCTAAACTGAGTCTAGTGACACTAAACAGGCTGCCACTATGAATCAGAAGATTGACTTCAGGCTGATCAACTCTGAGGGAAGATAATGAGGGATGTTGCATCTGAGGTGGTGGGGCGGCTGTGGGGTCACTGGCACAGGTGGGTTGTGCTGGTGAGGGGGAAGTGAGGGCTGCTCACTAACCAAAGCAAGAGCACCCCCCCCCCACATTCCACCTGATTGCTGGTAAGCCTTCGAGCTGAAATATTTACTCTGTTTTTCTCTGCAGGTGCTGCATGAACTGCTGAGGAGTTTGATTTTTTTTTATCTGAATTTTAAAAGCACTGTCCAGACTGAATTAGGAGAGATGAACTGATTTATTTTCCTTGTCCCATTCCTCCACAACAATCTGAATAGAAAATGGAAGGTGATATTGCCAATGATATAGGTATCAGATAGTATTTCGCTCAGGACCAAGCAGAAGTCAGTGAAGTTCCTTCAGTATCAAGTGAAAAACTTGTTCATTGCAAACAAAACATTCTCAAAAGAAGATCTAAAGCCTATTCAGTAAAGATTTGAACAATGCAAATATCTACAACTATCTTCATGCACACAAAACCTCCAGAGCTGGAAAAGCTGAAACTCCACTGAGTGTTACCTTAAAAGTGCTTTGATTCAGCAACATTTAAATTCAAATAAAATAATTGTACACAGCTTCACAAAATTGTTGTTAGGTGAAGTCACTTTGGCACAGGGTTTCAAACAATGAGATATAATTACCTCAATTCTTTTTACGTGGAGACATTGGTGGTAGATTCTAGGTTCTCCTCCAAGAATGCTTGGGATGCACCAATGAATACTTGTCTTAGGGGCACTTCACATATGGTGATAAGATGTTCCAGTGCTTCTAGCTCAGAAGGTTTGATGAGAGGTATTTCAAAGAAAAAAATCTTTGTCCTGCCCACAAACTTGGTCATGTGACCTCTCTCTGAACATGTTACACACTCTGCCTCTCCATCCAAAACAGTTTGTTCATTGCAAATGCAATGTTAGTGCTGCTGTAGCCAGTGTCTTTTCATGACAAAATGTCCTTTTCAAAAACATCACATGTATACATATATCTGACTATTGCAAACTCCCAATTCTCAATGTCCTCCATACCAATACATTTTCATTGCAGATATCAAACTGTGTGTAGTGCTCCATATATGATCTAACTAGGGTTCTGCACAAATTCAACAAAACATCTCTGCTTTTTAACTCTATTCTTTGGAAAATTGCCACCAGTGTTTTTTTAAAATGCCTTATTGATGTGTGGATACATTTCTCAAATTAACAAGGCTGAAGTTACTAAATTTTACCAGACTTATGCTTAATGATGAAAAGCCTTAACTTGTATGTATTACTGGGGTGTTGTTAAGAAAGTCTTTCAGTTGGCATCTCTTTAATTATAAATACTGTAATGTAGGTTTAAGAAAAACACAGGGCAGTCCTGAGAAGAGGACATATTTTGCATGTTTGGATTCCAGTGAGTTCAGCATGAGCAGTAAACAGAAGACAAGACTATGATGACAGTTAGCAAGAAGAATAACCTGAAAGCAGATCTCTAATGGGAAGGCAAGGTTGTTTTGGGGTTGCCCTTTGGTCAACGTGAATAAACATTTGGTTAGATGTTGTTACTTTGTTTGACACAGGAGCATATATTTGTCTAGGCAAGGTATATGAGTGCAAAATTGAGGAGCATGATTGGAGTCCTTCTCCAGGGAATATCATTTTGTCATGTTGCTATGTATTGTTCTGGACACTGGCAAATTTGAATCCGATGATCATCCTCACCAAAATAGATAAAATGGTCATGATCATGGAATCCCTACAGTGTGGAAGCAGGCCATTTGATCCATCAAGTCCATACCAGCCCTCCAAACAGCATCCCACCCAAATGCACCCCCTGTAACTCTGCATTTCCCATGGCTAATCCATGTAGCCTGCACATCCCTGGACACTTTGGGCAATTTAGCATGGTCAATCTACCTAGCTTGCACATCTTTGGTCATGGGGAGAATGTGCAAACAGTTGCCTGAGGGTGGAATTGAACCTGCATTCTCAACACTGTGAAGCAGTAATGCTAATTACTGAGCCACCATGTCACCCCTCCCATGTTACAGTTTGTGGGAGCTTGCTGTGTACACAGTGGTTGCTGTGTTTTCTTCACTGTAACAGGGACATTTTTTAAAAAAGTGTGTAATTGGCTGTAAAATATTTTTGATGCCCTAAAATTATTAAAGTTGATACATAAATGCAGATGTTTTCATTCTTTGGGAAATGTATGCTTCCTGTGAATTGGAAGTTATGAACCCATGATGGAGAAAGTAGGAGGTCCAGTTGAGAAGTAGGTAATCCTGCTGCCCTGGTGTCAGAAGCTCCAGGTTCAAGTCCCACTTCAGGACTTGATGGCGACAGACTGTGTTCATAACATGGACTAAAAAGTTGATTTTCCTCATGTAAATCCTTCCAATCACCAACAGGAGTTAGTAAGGGTAGCGGAATCAGCAGATCAGCTGTGCTTGATACAGAGTAGGGGCTCTTAAGCTTTATCCTCTGGTGACAGGAAACTTCACCATGGAAATGGATGTCAGCATGTGCTCTGTCTGCCTCATACACCACAGGGAGTGGGAAGGGAACTGAAGAAGATGATGGGAAAGTACCCCAGCCCACAGTGACACTGACCAACATATCATGTACAGCAGTTGTTCCTAACCTTTTCGGTGAAACAGCACAATTCAATGGGACAAACAATTCTGTGGCGTACCCACTTTTGTCAGCCAAATTGACTGAAACAGAAGAAAAGGACAGGAATCAGCCATTCGGCTTTTCCAGCCAAGGAGCCTTTCCAGCCTGCTTTGCCATTCAATATGATCATGGCTGATCATCCTACTCAGTCCTCAGTTTTAGCTTTTGCCCTATAACCTTGATTCTTTTAGCCCTAAGAACTATATCTCACTCGTTCTTGAAAACATTCCATGTTTTGACCTCAACCTCTTTCTGTGGCAGAGTATTTCACAGCCTCACCACTGTCTGGATGACGAAATTTCTCTTCATCTCGGTCCTAAATAGCCTGTGGGCCGTATCCTTAGACTGTCACCTCTGGTTCTGGACTCCCGGTCATCAGTAATGTCTTTCCTGCATTTACTCTGTCCTGTCCTGTTAGAATTTTATAGGTTTCTACGAGATCCCCATCCCCCTCAATCGTCTCAACTCCAGTGAATAATTTAGTCCTAACTGATCCAGTCTCTCTTCATACATTGGCCCTACCATGTTACGAATCAGTCTGATAAACCTTTGTTGCATTCCCTCCTTAGCCAGAACATTCATCCTCAGATCAGAAAACCAAAACTACATACAATACTGCAGGTGTGAACTCACCAAATTACATCAATAATTATAATTACATCAAGACATCCCTGCTCCTGTACTCAAATCCTCTCGCCTGTATGTTTACTTTCAGTGACTGGGACAAAGATTTCATTGCATCTTTCCCTTTCTCAAACGATCTCTCATAAATATCACATTTACTTGTGTTTATTGAAGTTACAGCCTTACTGGAGAGGTTTGCAAGATAGTGCAACAGTAGAGGTAAAGTTACCACTGTTACCAGACCACTGGGGAGAGAGACAACTGGTGGTGGTGTAACCTGAGGGTCACCACACCTCAGGAAAAAGGAGTATAGGAGAAGGAGAGTCCTTCATGGTAACCTCAGCTGGTACAGGAATTGAACTCCATGTTGTCAGCATCACACACCGGCCACCCAGACAACTGAGCTAACTTATCCCCAGCATAGTGCTCACAACAAGCTAAAGAAAAACCAAATGTGTTAATGTTTCAAATCCACCAGAAAAAACACACCATCTTTAACAGTGAGTACAAGCACATTTTCAAATTCTGCTCAACTCGGCTATTTCTAATTATTCATGAAGAATGGATCACAGCAAAACAAAATGTAGAGTAAATTGTAATTTACTGGGTTAATGGGAAACCTGAGCCTGCCAGTGGGCACAGGGCCTTTAGACCTGGAGGCGGAATCTTGTTCCACTGACAGATACTCCTTCCTGTTGTTTCTCAAGTACACCAGTGTTGAAAATGCTAGCTCGCAGAGGGATGTTGTTGCAAACACCAAGAGGACAACAATAACATATTCAGAGATCATTGGATATTCAGTCAGCCAAAAGACATACAAAGACACATCTCCAAACTTCAGCTTCATTGCACAGTACATTCATATCTGCATATTCCTCTCTTTCTTTTAACATAAGCTTTTGTGATGAATTAGAAGACATTAAATTAAATGGATCACATACCCAGCCATAACCTCCCACACTTGCTGCAGGGAAGTACAATTTGAACTTTGCTTGCAGTGCTTTGAGGTGTTTGGATATGAAGCTGTGCATCTTGACAGCTGTGTCTGCTGCTAATGATGCTGGTAGAAACATCTCAAGTGATTTCCATTCACTTTGTCCATGCTTCTCATAATCTTAGACACCTCTATCAACCTTCTCTGCTCTAAAGAAAACAATACCAGCTTATCCAGGCTCCCTTCATAGCTGAAATGCTCCATCCCACGCAACATCCCAGTAATCTCCTTACACCCTCTCTAGTACATCACATTCTTGATATAGTGTGACCAGAACAATAACCCAGCTGTGGCCTAACCAAAGTTATGTGTAGCTCCAACATGACCTTCCTGCTCTTATAACCTATGCCACGACTGATAAAGGCAAGCATCCTGTATGCCTTCTTAACTAAACTATTAACTTGTCCTACCATTTTCAGGGATCTATGGAAAAGCACCTCAAAATCCCTCTGTTCCTTTTAGCTTCCTGGAGTCCTGCCATTCATTGAGTGCTAACTTGTCTTGTTCCCCCTTTCAAAGTGCATCACTTCACATTTTTCAGGGTTAAATTCAACTGCCACTGATCTGCCCATCTGTCCATCAACGCAATTCGTTTACATCTTCCTGGACCTGACACCTTCCCCCTCACATGAGCCACCCGGCCAATCTTTGTGTCATGTACAAATTTACTTATCAAGCCTTCCACATTCTCATCTACTTCTTAATAAATAGCACAAACAATAAGGGACCAAGCACTGAACCCTGTGGAACATCACTGTACCCCGGGCTCCAATCACTTAAACAGCCTTCCACCATCATCCTGTCTGCTGTCACAAAGACAATTCTGGATCCATCTTGCCATGTTACCCTGATCGCATGAACGTTTGCCTTCTTTAACAGTTTCCCATGTGGGACCTTGTCAAAGGCCTTGCTGAAATCCATATAAAGTACATCAACTGCACTGCCCTCATCCAAACACTTGGTCACCTCCTTGAAAAATTCCACGAGATTTGTTTGACGTGACCTCCCTCTGACAAGCCATGCTGACTATCCCTGATCAAGCCTTGCCCCTCTAAATGGACATTAATTTTCTCCTTCACTATTTTCTCCAATAGTTTCCCGACCACTGATGTTAGATTCACTTGTCTATAGTTCCCTAATCTATCTCTACCACCCTTCTTGTAAAGTGGAACCACAATAGCTGTGCTTCAGTCCTCTGGCACTCCCCTGTGGATAGAGATAATTTAAAACTTTGGGTCAGGGCCCTTGTAATTTCCTCCTTCATCTCCCACAGCAGCCTGTGTTACAACTCTTCCAGATCTAGGGATTTGTCCAGTGTTAAATTCGCCAAACCCTCCAATACCTCCCCGCTTCTTATCATCAATCTGCTAAAGAACTTCACAGCTCATTTTCTTGAATTCCGTACTTTTATCCTCCTTTTCCCAGGAAAGACAGGTATGAAGTATTCATTTAACACTCTACCAGTGTCCTCCAGCTTCATGCACAGATGTCTCACTAACTTGATTGAGTTTTTTGAAGATGTGACGAAGAAGATTGATGAAGGCAGACAGTGGACGTTTGCTCTCTTGACTTCAGCAAGGCATTCGACAAGGTTTTGCATAGTAGACTGGTTAGCAAGGTTAAATCACATGGAATACAGGGAAACCTAGCTATTTGGATACAAAATTGGCTTGAAGGTAAGAGACAGAGTGGTGGTGAAGGGTTCCTTTTCAGATTGGAGACCTGTGACCAGCGGTCACAAGGCCACAAGGATCAGTGCTGGGACCACTGCTTTTTGTCATTTATATAAATGATTTGGATGTGAATATAGGAGGTATGGTTAGTATGTTTGCAGATGACACCAAAATTGATGGTGTAGTGGACAATGAAGAAGGTTACCTCGGAGTACAATGGGACCTTAATTCGATGGGTAAATTGGCAGAGGAGTGGCAGACAGAGTTTAATTTAGATAAATATGAGGTGCTGCATTTTGGAAAGGCACACCAGAGCAGGACTTGCACAATTAATGGTAAGGTCCTGGGTAGGGCTGCCGAACAAAGAGACCTTGGAGTGCAGGTTCATAGCTCCTTGAAAATGGAATCACAGGTAGACTGGGTAGTGAAGAATGTGTTTGGGGCACTTGTCTTTATTGGTCAGTGCAGTCAGTATAGGAGTTGGGGTCATGTTGCAGCTGTACAGGACATTGGTTAGGCTACTTTTGGAATACTGTGTTCAATTCTGGTCTCACTGCTATAGGAAGGATGTGAAACTTGAAAAGGTCCAAAAAAGATTTGCAAGGATGTGGCCAGGGTTGGAGAGTTTGAGCTATGGGGCTGAATAGGCTGGGGCTATTTTCCCTGGAGTGTCGGAGGCTGAAGGGTGACTTATAGAGGTTTATAAAATCGTGAGGGGCATGGATAGGGTGAATACCTAAGCTCTTCTCCCTGGGGTAGGGGAGTCCAAAACTAGAGGGCATAGGTTTAAGGTGAGAAGGGAAAGATTTAAAAGGGACCTAAAAGCCAACTTTTTCATGCAGACGATGGTGTGTGTATGCAATGAGCTGCCAGAGGAGGTGGTGGAGGCTGGCACAACAGCAACATTTAAAAAGTATCTGGATGGGTGTATGAATAAGAAGGGTTGAGAGGGATATGGGCCAAATGATGGCAAATGAGACCAGATCAGTTTTGGATATCTGATCTGCATAGACGAGTTGGACCTAAGGGTTTGTTTCCGTGCTGTACATCCCTATGACTCTTTGGTTCTAATAGGCCCTACTCTTTCCTTGGTTATTCTGTTCCCTTTCATAAACATGTAGAATTTTTTTATTCATTTATGGGATGAGGGCTTCGCTGGCTATGCCAGCATTTATGCCAGCATTTATTGCCCAGAAGCAATTAGTTAAGGGTTAACTAGTTAAGAGTCCACCACATTGCTGTGTGTCTACAGTCACATGTAGGCCAGACCAGATAAGAATGGCAGTTTTCTTCCCTAAAGGGCATTAATGAACCAGATTGTTTTTTTCCCAAGAATGGACAATGGATTCATGGTCATTAATAGACTCTTAATTCCAGATATTTTACTGAATTCAAATTCCTCCATCTGCCATGGTAGGATTTGAATCCACGTGCCCAGAATGTTACTTCGGTCTCAGGATTAACAGTCCAGCCATAATATCACTAGGCTATCGCCTCCCATTAATGTCTGGGATACTTCTAAAGCTTGCCTTCCAATGTTTTCTCATGCCATCTCTGTTCTCCTAATTGCTTTCTTGAATTCGTCCCCTGCACTTCCTATATTCCTGTAGGGATTCTGTTGTTTTGTACCTGTTATTCATTTTGTCGATCTCTTTTGCAGCATCAGTTCCTAAGAATACACCTATGATATTTTTTCGACAATTAAGGTTTTGGTAATGGTATGGGCCTTCTTGGATTTTGCTATAAGCTCAGCTAATAGGTTACTGGACAGGTTACCAAACCCACACATATTCCATCAGACATTGGGTCTGATATATAATCATATAGATTTTCTACACCTTATTTTTATTTCAGAGCTCCCATCCCTCTCCCCCATTTCTGAGGAAGGGTCCTTACCCAAAACGTCAGCTTTCCTGTTCCTCTGGCCTATTGTGTTCCTCCAGCTCCATAATGTGTTATCTCTGACTCCAGCATCGGCAGTTCTTACTATCTCTAAGTGTCCTTATGGAAGCTATGTTCCACCTGTACAGAGTTCTATTTAGACCATGTCTGGAGAACTGTTTTCCGTTCGGGGCACTGCAACTCAGGAAGGATATATTCATCTTGGAGGGAATGCAGAATAGATTCACCAGAATGTTCCTGGGGCTAAAAGGGTTAAACTATGAGGACAGGTTGCACAGACTGAGCTTGTATTCCCTTTAATGTAGAAAAAGGAGTAATATAATTGAAGTGTTTAAGGTGATTGAATGAGTTGATTGAAATGTTTGAGAGAAATTATTCTTCTGGTGGGAGAGTCTAGAACAAATGATTTTCTGATTCCAGCTGATGCTAATACCAGACAAGACAGATCCCAGAGTGAAAGCTGGCTTGATTGATCACAGATAACAAGGTGTGGAGCTGGATGAACACAGCAGGCCAAGCAGTATCAGAGGAGCAGGAAGGCTGATGTTTCGGGTCAAGACCCTTCTTCAGAAATGGGGGAGGGCAATACATACTATCTCTTGATTGATCATAAATTTTATTTATTGCAAATTGGTTACCATACTGGTCAGTCGCTGAAAATATTCACATGAGGCTGTCAATGCACTTTTAACAAAAGGATGCACATTTATCACATAAAAGAAAACAGAGTTCTCTCTTTATCTAGTTTGAAAAGCAGAAAAAAGGTTCAAACCTATTTTCCTGTGTATCCTTTACACTCAACCCCAGTGAAGTATCACTGCCATCTTAACTTTTTAAGTTCTTATTCAACTGATATTGTTGTACGTGTTTCCTTGGACTTTCTGTACATTCACCAGATATTATTCTCTCCATTACTGGTGTAAGGTGGGGCAAAAATCCCCATCAGTTTACGGACATACCCTGGACTTAAAATCCTTCTTAAGGTAGAGATTGTGGAAATTACATTGAATTAAATTCACTGAACTTCTGGGACTTCAGAAACCATGGGCTGCATCTGAGCCCGGAAAAGGCTGGCTGGGACAGACTGAGTAATATACAAGCCCAGGATCAGATGTCTTGGACAGGGGTTAGCTTGCAGAAACTAAAGAAAAGACCTCCATTCATGCCCCATCTTAAACAATGGAAGCCAGACTGCAGGAAAAAAACAACTTCAATAACTTCAGAGATAGCAAGAACTGCAGATGCTGGAGTCAGAGATAACACAGTGTGGAGCTGGAGGAACACAGCAGGCCAGGCAGCATCAGAGGAGCGGGAAAGTTGACATTTCAGGTCTGGACCCTTCTTCAGGACTGGGGAGGGGGAAGGGAGCTCTGAAATAAATAGAGGGCGGAGGGGTGGGATTGGGGGAAGGTAGGTGGGATGGTAATAGGTGGATACAGGTAGGGGGTTGTGAAGTCAGTGAGAAGGGGGAGCAGATAGGTGAGAAGGAAGATGGACAGGTTGTGTCAGGTCAAGGAGGCAGGGATGAGGGGGGTGCTGGATGTGGGATGAGGCTGGGGTGGGGACATTTTGAAGCTAGTAAATTTTATGTTGAGGGCATTGGGCTGTAAGCTCCCGAGGCAGAATATAAGGTGTTGTTCCTCCAGTTTATGTGTGGCCTCATTGTGACATTGGAGGAGGCCCAGGATAGGCATGTCACCCAGGGAGTGGGAGGGGGAGTTGAATTGGCTGGCAACCAGAAGGTGCTGTCGACTGGGGGTTACAGAGTGCAGATACTCTGCAAATCGGTCATCGAGCCTGTGCTTGGTCTCTCCGATGTAAAAAAGACCACATCGGGAGCAAGAGATGCAATTGACCAGGTCAGAAGACGCACCCTAACCCTAACTCTAACCCTGTCGGATATGGAATGATTGTTTGGAGCCTTGGATGGAGGTGAAGGGGGAGGTGCAGGGGCAGGTGTAGCACCTCCTGTGGTTGCAAGGAAAGGCGCCGGGTGTGGTGGAAAGGTTGGTGGGGAATGTGGAGCTGACGAGGGAGTCGCAGAGTGCCCGGTCCCTACGGAAAGCATAGGTGTGGGGAAGGAAATATCTTTTTGGTGGTGGGGTCTGATTGCAGGTGGTGAAAATGGCAGAGATTGATGTGTTGGATTTGGAAACTGGTGGGGTAGTATGTGAGGACCAGGGGAACTCTATCCTTATTGTTGTTGGGCTGAGGGGGTTTGAGGGCAGAAGTGCAGGAAATGCAAGAGATATGGTCGAGGTCATTATGAATCACAGAAGAGTGGAAATCACGGTCCTTGAAGTACGAGGACATCTGGGAGTGGAACGTTTCATCCCGGGAGCAGATGCAGAGGAATTGAAAGTATGGAAATCTGAAACTCTGTTACCACAAAAATCTGTTGAAGCTGGGGGTCAATTTGAAATGTCAAAACTGAGACCACAAGGTTTATTGTTAGACAAGAGAAAGGATTAAGGGTCACATAGACAAGGCAGGTAGACAAAGTTAAAGATTAGCCATGATCAAATGGTGTAACAGATTCATGGGATTACATCGTTTCTACATTCCTTAGATTCCTTTCAATTGCTCTCTCCACTCTCATCTCCAATAACAGTTTGTCTAGCTCAGCTGCCAAGCCCATAATCCCCTTACTTCTTACTTTCCTTTGTGTGTCAGGAGATACACTGACTGACATCACACCTGAATGCTTTCTCCACAATGTGAGTGGTTTGATGATTCCCAAGCATTGATGAGAGGGTGAAAGCTTTGTTATAGCCCACATTTAAATAGTTTCTCCCAACTGAATCCTCTGGTGTATCAGCAGGTCAGATGAACAAGTAAAAGATTTCATACACCTCACATTGGATTCTCACACTGAATGAATCCTCTGAAGGCTTATAAACTTCTTAAAAGGTTAATTGCAAACCTTACCCTTGAATGGCCTCTCCCTGTGAGATTGTGGTGGCGTGTTTGGAGGCTCAATAACACTGAACGTGATTTGTTGCACACCTCACATGTGAATCATTTCGCTCCTGTGTGAATGCATCAGTGTATCACTGGGGCTGATAATTGTGTAAATTCCCTGTTACACACCTTACATTAGAATTTTGTTTTCTTCCATGTTATGTTGTACCACAATATACATTGTGAGTCAAGAGACCATATTGAGCCTGTTGTTCCCTCCTCACTGCTTTGAATGCTGTGATTGTCGTCTTCTGATCCGAGGATACACATCCCACACTGATGTTGTCAATTTGAAAGCCTCTGAGGGTGAAGAATGCTATTTCCACACGAGAAATCTCTGTCAAACATTTACCAGGGGAACTGAGACAGCAGCTGCAATTAGTGAGGTTTTATTCAGATGGGACAATGACAAGTCTCAATCCCCACCTGATCTGCTGCTCAAAGTCACCTCCATGTCACCGGTCAGTTTCCCAAGCTTCAGGAAACTCATGTTGCTGCAGAAATATTTGGATTGGCTGTGAGAGACGTCAATCAGAGAGCCCCACCCACTCTGCCCATTCCCTCCTCTTCCTCTTCCAGAGCTGGTTCACTTCCTACAGGGACTGAAAACCAAGTGAGGAGATGGTGAGTGAAGGAGCAGCTTTTATACAAATTGTATCCCATAATATCCACACCAGTCTTCAGGCAGTCTGACTGTCCTGTGGGCAGTCAGGGGTGGAAATGTCCCTTATGCTGTGTGAGAAGATCCAGCTGAGAGAGCTGTTTACTCAGTGCTGAACTGTTTGACTGGAGCTGTGTGTTGGATATTGAGTGTGTTTATTGGAAGCATTTCCCTTCTGATTTCCAGGCTGAGTTTTGTAGATGGTTCATTCCTGAATTTGAGAAGCTGAGGTGTCAATATCTGGGAGGTGCTGAGTGTCTAAGGATTCTTACTGATTTCCTATTGTTCAGTTCTGTGTGTGTGTGTGTTGGATGCCGGTTATTATCCTGTGGGCTGTGATTTATTCAGTTCATTGGACACAACGTTGTCTTGCAGGAGCGGCCGTGCTGAGGGAGTCTTGCCTCATTGCGACCTCAGTGCACAGGAATTGGAGTTAGCCATTTAGTGTGTAGGGCATATTCCATCATTCTGTGAGATCCTGGTACATCTGTCACCTGACTCCATATTCCTGCCCTTCCCCTATCCAGTTAACACTTGAAGAAGAAAAATCTCAAATTGAATATTAACCATTGATTTGGCATTTGTTTCATTTGTCAAGTTTCAAACCTCTACAACTTTGGTGTGGAATAGGAACATTTGCATAGGACTATTCAGCAATTAGCTCAAGCTTGCTGCAGCATATTCATTCATGTTAGCTGATCACCTCCCTCAATGCCGTTTTCCAGTTGTGATGAAATTTGTTTATAAAATTTCTCATGTAACTTTTTGAAATTTGATTTCAAGCTTATGGCAAATGGATGGTTGTTACTTTTGTGAAAGGTTATTTAAAAAAAGGGTCAGTCAATCCTTACAGAACCATGATCTCATCCAATATGTATAACAGAGCAGGGAACTGCTGTACTGTTAATGGTAAGCTGTTGGTACTGTGCAGCATTTAGGACTGGAAGCGTAAACATTAAGAGCCATCAGTTTGTTTTTGACTTAGTATAATCAGGGTTTAGGAAACCCAAATATTGAAGTTTTCAAGCAGTTTTGAAGAGACTGGCTGAAGTACAGGGAATAAATTCCCTGACCAGAAAGTCAGTTTGAGTAAATTACAGACCAGGAGTGGTTGGTTCAAAGCTTGCAGTTTTATGGGCACTGAAGTAAGAAGAATTCAAAGTTCAGAAGAAAGAACTGAGAAAAGTCAGCTGAATTACATTAGAAGATTTGAGGCAGACCTCTCTGGATTTGGGACTGTAAAGTGATGGTTTATGGAGTAAGTGAAAACTTTGTTGTGTGTTGAAGATCTTTTAAACTGTGTGCTCTATTTAGATTGTTTGTGGTTTATTTTATAATTTTTCCAATTATGTAATAAGCTTTAAACTGTTTTAGATAATAACATTTTAATAACTTTACAGGTAAATATGGCCTTTGCCAGCACAACTTAAGCTCATAGTGAATTGACAGCCCATTTTACACTCCACCTGACTGTCTTTTTAATTGCCCTTATGGTGGCTGGGAAGATGGGGTCTGGGTGGTGGAAAGAAAGGAGTTACACTGTGTGTTCCTGGTCACTATCCACTGTCCCAGCTGGAACCGGAGTGTGTGACAGTCAAGTGAGGAAAAAAGAAAGGTGAATAGCACTCACTATGGAACAATTTCTAACTGAGGAGTCAGCCCCTTCAGAAAAGGAATAGAGGAAGTTGGAGGAAATCATGTTTTCTTTTCCTGTTTTACAGAAGGATTGCACCGTTCTAACCAAAGAATACAGAGAGGATAGACACTTCAGATAGATGCTCGACCATCACAGAAGGAACAATTGTACAACTCTGGAAAGACATCCAGTCCCTTCACAGCATGGCAGTGAAACCACCACCTGGAAATCGGTCAGATCAGGGAGGTTTGACTTATCATCAGATCTGAAACTGGTCAGTGGTGTGGACCCTTCCATCAGAACCAACCTTTCTGAAGGTTTGGCTGTGGGTGATTGGTCAGGGTGAGGCTGGGAAGAAGTGTGAGTGACTCCAAGTGTGGTGAGAGCTTCCATCATTCATCAAACATCAAAGTGTCCTAAAATTCTTTTAATACACAATGCATTTGTTGTATACCTGTTAATGAAAGGACAACATCATGGAAGAGAAACGCTTCAAGTGTGAGGTTTGTGACAAAGCTTTTGTGAAATCTACTCATCTCCTGATACACCAGAGAATTCACACAGGGGAGAAACCATTCAGGTGTCAGGTATGTCAGGCAGCTTTCACCCAATCCTCCCACCTCCTGACCCACCAGAGGTTTCACACAGGAGAAAAACCATTCACATGTCAGGTTTGTAATAAATCATTCTCACAGTCATCAGGTCTCCACACACACCAACGTGTTCACACAGGGGAGAAACCGTACATGTGCAAAGTGTGTGACAAATCATTCTCAGTGTCATCTGCTCTCCGCAGGCACCAGCAGATTCACACAGGGGAAAAGCCATTTGTGTGCAAGATTTGTGATAAATCATTCTCACGGTCAACAGGCCTCCGTGAACATCAACGCACTCACACAGGTGAGACACCATACACTTGTGAGATGTGTGACAAATCATTTTCACGGTCAGGGAACCTCCGCACACACCAACGCAACCACACTCGGGAGAGACTGTTCAAGTGCAAGGTTTGTGACATATCATTTTCTACGTCGTTGAAACTCTGTGAACACCAATGTAGTCACAGGGGGGAAATCATTTAATTTCTGAGGTATGTGACAAATCATTCTCAGGTTCATGAAACCTTCATAAACATCAATGCATTCACACAAGATATACAAGAAGGGGAAGCAGATGTATGTCACCAACATGCTGTTGGGAGCTGTACTCTCTCTGAAGGAAGTTGATGCTGCTAGAGTATGGAACCTTCCAAATTTATCCAGCAATTGTATGACTTGTTCTGAGATCATCAACTCAGCAGAGACATTGAGTCTAACATACAAACATTTTCCTCAGATTATGGAAACTACACAATGAAATGCAACTCTTCAAATGTTACAGGAAGTTGTGATGAAAAGATGGCCTGAAACCATCAAAGACACCCCTGTGACTGAGTATTGGACAGGGATGAAGTGATCACCCAAGGTGGTATTTTATACAAAGGAAGCAGGGTCATTATTCCAAAGAGATGCTGAAGCACGTCCCATACAAACCATTAAGGAATTAAGTCAAGTCTGAGGAAAGAAAGAGTAGGCATCTACTGACCAAACGTGAGCAATGAGATGAAGGACCAGTGCTGCGCTTGTAATGAACATCAAACTAAACAAGATAAAGAGCTGCTCATGACTCGTGACATTCCCAGACAGCCCATGGATGAAGCTCGGAGTACAGCTCTTCACTGACACTGGAACCGATTTTCTTGTCACAGCTGGTGATTATTCGGGCAGCAGGGAGTTAGAGCAGCTGATGTTGGCGACAGTGAGATTGAAGACGACCTGAAAGCACATGACATCCCTGACATTGTGATGAGTGACAATGACCTCAGTTCATGAGTGAAGAATTCAGACACTTCACGAATGATTGGAAAATCCAGGGCCACACATCATCTCCACAAAACCCCAGTCAAATGGAAAGGCTGAGACCAAGGTGAAAATCGCCAAAGGACTGTCAAAAGAATCCTCTTGATTCAGCACAGATGTGTACAGTGCAATCTGAGAGGAGGAAATACACTGCCTGAAGGCAGGGAAAGTTGTTTAGTCTGGCAACAAATGTCACAATGCACCCACAATACTCAATAACTAAAAATCCATTGAGATCAGAGTATTGACAGTGGAGACAGTGGCATAATGGTTCTGTCACTCATAATCAAGAACATATTCTGGTGACAAGGGTTTGATTCTCATGGTAGATGATGAAATCTGAATTCAGTAAATATCTAGAATAAAGAAAAACTAGTCTAAATGATAATCATGCAACAATTGTCATGAACTTCACCCCTGCCAACCAGTTCATTGACACATTTGCCATCCTTACCTGGTCTGACCTATGTGTGACTCCAGATTTACAGAGCAATTGGTTGACTGTCCACTGCTCTCTCAGCAATAAATTATGGACTAGCCAGGAACACCAAATCCCAATTGATTTTAAACAGTGTAACACGATCAAAGTGCTAATTAGCTAAATTTCTTTTCAGCGGGACTGCCGAATTGTTGTTTGAATTGCATGTTGGGAGCTACTTGGAGTGCCTACTGGGGACCTGTGTTCTGAAACTGTCACCTCAATTGTACACACTGCACTTGAACAATCAGATGCACCATCGTACCTGAAGACATCTACTTCCACTTGGAGAAGCTGCTCCGTCACACAGTTAGCCGACGAGGTAGGTCTGATTTCACTGACTGAGGAACTGAATGACCATCAGTCACAAAGGTCAACCATTTACCAACAAATCAGCAACAACAACATTCTCGAGAGGCAACGTCACCTCAGGAACCAGCAGATGCCAGATGAACAGCCAACAATTCATTGACATGCCTTAAGAAGACTCAGTGCTTTCAAGATTATCAGAGTAATATTGTGCAGAAACAGACAAAATTGAAATAGACTGAAGTTTTCTTTCTTGATCTGTAGTAATTTTCATGATAGAATATATATATGTGGATCATATTGTAAATACTGTATATAATTTATTTTTCTTTCCATAAAAGTGACATGTTTTGGTTATTCCCTTTGTATACTGTGGTTTGTCATGTTTATCTAACCTCTGATGTACCATGCATTAAAGATTTTGGGCAGTATCCGTTTTCCACACTACATGGAACAGTTTCATGCTTCAAGGGACTTGCCCTTTTTTCCAGTTCTGTGAGCTCTCTCCACTTCAGACCGGGTGATTCCCCTTGCATAGTCATAGAGATATACAACGCGGAAAATGTCACCTGAATTGTACACAGTACAGTTGAACAATCAGATGCACCATCGTACCCGAAGACATCTACCTCCAACTGCTCCTCCGCATAGTTAGCTGACGAGGCAGATCTGATTTCACTGGCTGAGGAACTGAATGACCACCAGTCACAAAGGTCAACCACTTGCACCGACCAGATATCTTAAATTAATCTAGTTCCATTTGCCAGCATTTGGCCCACATCCCTCTAAACCCTTCCTATTCATATACCCATCCAGACACCTTTTAAATGTTGTAATTGTACCAACTCCCACCACTTCCTCTGGCAGCTCATTCAATATACATACCACCTCTGCATGAAATAGTTGTTCCTCAGGTCCCTTTTAAATCTTGTCCTCTCACCTTGAACTTCTAGTTTTGGACTTCCCTACCCTGGGGAAAAAGACCTTGACTATTCACCCTATCCATGCCTCTTTGATTTATAAACTTCTATAAGGTCAGCCCTGAGCCTCTGACATTCCAGGGAAAATAGCCCCAGCCTATTCAGCCTTGCCTATAGCTCAAACCCTCCAACCCTTGTAAATCTTTTCTGAACTCTTTCAAGTTTAACAACGTTGTCATTGGGGATGTACACAAAGTCAGAATTAGAAGACAGCAGACATCATGTCGGGTAGAGGTTGGAGAAGGTTAGAGATGGAAAGAGTTGGAGGAGGTTAGAAAGATAGAATTTTAAAATCAAGACATTACTTGACCAGACATCAGTCAGTGACCACATGGGTGATACATGATATGGGACTTGCTGCAAATCAAGGCACGCAGCAGAGTTTTGGATGCTGTCAAGTTGACAGAGTTTAGAACGTGGGAGAACAGCCGCAAGCAAGTGGAATAGTTGAGTTGAGAACAAAAAAAGATGTGAATGAGGATTTCAAAAGATGAGCTGAGATGAAGTGAATTTGTGCTAAACATTTATAGTGGGGGAAACTGGCTGTCAGTGATAAGGATAGTTACTCCACAAATAACTGAGCAGGTTGGTGAGGGGTGCAGAAGGTGAGGACAAGTGACATGAAGTAAAGCCTCCTTAACCAAAAGTACACTCTCTTGGCTTGCTTTCTCAATAACACATACTATAAATAGACTCAATGACTGATGGAATACAATAGAAGGAATTCCACACAAGATGCCAGGCTTTATTTCTGTTGTAGTTTTTCACTGTATGAAAGACATGCCAGATTAAATTATAAAAGCAGTCTGCCATTTACAGACCTGTCAAAGTCTAGAAATCTCGGCAGCAGACGGAAGGACCAAAGGTTTTCCCTTAGAATTTAATATGCTCCATGTCCCGTTCAGACCAGGTGATTCTTGTGCTTTAGGAATGCTGTCTAACCTTGACCAAGTGTTTCCGAGCTTTGGGATTTTAGTCCAGTGTTGTGGGTAAATGCAACCGAAAGGATAAATAAAAAAGCAAAGTGCTGGAAATCTGAAATGAAAATGGAACAGATGCTGCAAAAGCTGAATTAACAAAGCACCGAGTAAACTGCTGTCTCAGCTGGATCTTCTCACACAGCATAAGGGACATTTCCACCCCTGATTGCCCACAGGATAGTCAGACTGCCTGAAGACTGGTGTGGATATTATGGGATACAATTTGTATAAAAGCTGCTCCTTCACTCACCATCTCCTCACTTGGTTTTGAGTCCCTATAGGAAGTGAACCAGCTCTGGAAGAGGAAGAGGAGGGAATGGGCAGAGTGGGTGGGCTCTCTGATTGACGTCTCTCACAGTCAATCCAAATATTTCTGCGGCAACATGAGTTTCCTGAAGCTTGGGAAACTGACCGGTGAAATGGAGGTGATTTTGAGCAGCAGATCAGGTGGGGATTTAAACTTGTCATTGTCCCATCTGAGTAAAACCTCACTAATTGCTGCTGCCTGTTAAGTGTTTGACAGAGAAAGTAGGAACAGGAGTTTGGCCCGTTGAGCCCACTCACCATTTAACATGGCCATGTCTTATTCTTATTCCCCTAACCTTTGACACATTATCCAAAACTTGTTTCTTGAAGATGATCAGTGACTTGGCATCCATGATGTTCTGCAATAGAGAATTCCACATGTCCAATAACCTCTGAGTGAAGAAATGTCTTCTTATTTCAGACTGATATAGCTGACCACGTATCCTGAGACCACGACCACATGTTCTGTCCACTCCTGGCTAAGGGGAAACATCATCCCTGTATCCAGTCTCTTCTACAGAAAATTATACATTTCAACGAGATCCCATTTCCTCCTGAATTTCCGTGAATTCTGCAGAGGGATATAGATAGGTTAGGTGAGCGGGCAAGGGTCTGGCAGATGGAGTACAATGTTGGTAATGTAAGGTCATCCATTTTGGTTGGAATAACAGCAAAATGAACTGTTATTTAAATGGTGAAAAACTGCAGCATGCTGCTGTCCAGAGGGACCTGGATGTCCTTGTGCATGAATCACAATAAGTTGGTTTGCAGGTGCAGCAGATAATTAAGAAGGCAAATGGAATATTATCTTTTATTGCTAGAGGGATGGAGTTTACACATAGGGAGGTTATGCTGCAGCTGTGTAGGATGAGGAAGCCACACCTGGAGTACTGTAATGTGTATCGTTTAGGTCTCCTTATTTGAGAAAGAATGTGGAGGCACTGGAGAAGTTCAGAGGAGATTCACCAGATTGATTCCAGGGATGAAAGGGCTGTCGTACGAGGAGCAGTTGAATAGCTTGGGCTTGTGCTCACTGGAGTTCAGAAGATTGAGGGGGGAGTCTGATTGAGCCATATAAAATGCTAAAAAGGTATTGATGAAATGGACCTTGAACAGAAATTCCCCCTTGTGGAACAGTCTCGAACTCGATCACAGATACAGAGTGAGAGGTGGAAGGTTCAAAACTGAGATGTGGGAAACTACCTCTCTCAGAGGGTTGTGAATCTGTGGAACTCACTGTCCCAGACTGCAGTGGAGGGAAAATCAATCAATAATTCAAGAAAGAAATAGATTTATTTCTAATGGATATTGGGATCAAGGGCTATGAGGAGCAAGCAGGAAAGTGGTATTGAGACAAGCAATGATCTTGTTAAATGGTGGAGCAAGGGTTAACGGACTGAATTACCTACTCTTTCTCCTAATTCCTATATTCCTAACATGGACCATAATCTCTGGCTGTTCTCTCACCACCTTCAGAATATCCTGAAGCCACTTAGTGAGATCCTTGACCCTAGCTCCAGGGAGGCAACATACCACCCTGGTATTATGTCTGTGACCACAGAATCATCTATCAGTTCCCCTTGCAATAGAATCCCTGGTCACTATTGCTGTTCCACTCTCCTCCCCACTAGCCCCCTCCACCGCCGCACTCCTGTTGCCATGATTTTGCTCTCACTGCACTCTCCTGAGAAACCATCTCCCCTAGCAGTGTGCAAAATGTAAATTCTCTTAGAGAAGGAGATGACCCCCTAGTATTCCTGTATGACCTGCCTTGTTTTTTTTAAACTGTCTGGTGGTCACCCACTTCCTTTCTGCCCATGCACTGTTTACCTGCAGCATGACCTCCTCACAGTACACGCTATCAATGATGTCAGCCTTGCAGAGACTCCACACTGGCCCCAGACATGGTTCCAGATCTGAAACATGGATTCCAGTAGTTGCAACTGGGGTCACTTCCTCCACAAGCAGTCATCCTGAATGCTGAATATATCTCTGATTCCCCACATTGTACAGAAATTGCTGCTATGCCATGACTTACCCTTAAATTACTCTTCTTCCATTTACTTCCTCAATTTTAAATATTAAATATTTACCATGTACTTTACTCCATTCCTGTGACTTGAAACACTCTTCATCTAAAGACCAGTTTTTACTCAACCTGTCCAGTGGTATTACACCTCTGGATAACTGGGACTTAAGTCTGGGCCTTCTAGCTCAGAGGCAGAGACACTTCCACTGCACCACAGGAGCCCTTCCAGTTTTTACTTTGGCCAGTATTAATATTCACCTCACTCAATAAGATTATCACTCATCCCGGGCTGGCTCCCAGTCCCACTTAATGAGCTTATGTTTTCTTTGCAATGCCACTTTTGAATATTTCCAAAACTCACCTCTAATGCACAGCTTTTCAACTCCCGACCTTCTTGGGGTTGTTTTGCAGTGACTTTACACTTTTTATATTTTATCCTGAAAATTTCCTCCACTCTGTCATGCTGAGTTTTAAGCCCACTATTCTCGCTTTGGTTCTGCACTCCCCACCACACTCTTGTGGTGCTGCACTGTCAGAGGTACCATCCTCCAGATGAGTTAAACTAAATAAGTGAAAGCAAAAGATCCTATGACACTATGTCAGAGAAGAGGAGACGACATATCACTGGTGTCCTGGCCAAGATAGATTCCACAGTCAATTTTATAAAACAGATTATCTAGTCATGATCACATTGTTGATTGTGGGAACTTGCTGTGCAGAAATTAGCTGACACTTTTCCTGCTTTACTAAAAGTGACTCCGCTTCATTGGATATGAAGTGTGTTTTGTTGCCCTAGGTTTGTGGAAGTTGATGTGAGTCTTTCTTTCAGCATTCTGTTTCCTGTGAGCTGATAATTATAAGCCCATTGGCAGAGAAAATATCTCAACCGACAGTGACATTGACCAATATGCAGTATACAGGAGCCTTACTGTAGGATCCTCAGTGTTTCAGTGAGAAGGAACACATCATGCTGACTACTCATGTGGTTTGGTTTGTTAAAAATGAATTTATTGTTATCTATAAATCTATTCAGAAGTTTGATAAATCAACAAATGACACCATGTTGAGCTTACACCAAACCTTGAATCAGCTAAAAGAACAAATCATTTAAAAGTAACTCAAATTCGTTCCCAGAACACAAAATGAATTTTTGAGGAGTGTAAGGTGAACATAACACCATTATTACAGCGATGTATGACGGATGGAGGAAGCTCAGGTCTGTACAGACTCAACCGTATGCCCTCCCCATACTAAGGATAGTGGTTCTCTCAGACAGGACAGTACAGTATAAACATTCCCAATGGTCTTAGTCAAACACCCATTACCTGAAGAGGATCTGTCTATAATTCATATTCCTGACTAAAGCAGGGTCTGATTCTACCCCACACCCACTCCTGACAGCTGGCTCACTTCACTAACACACAAATGTTCAAAATACACAGGGGCCATGCTGGTTCTGCCCCAAAAAATCATCAAATTATCCCGGGAAAATTCCCTGATTGAAGCAGCCAATCCTGCCCCACAAACACACAATGGACAGGCTACTCTTCCAATCAAAAACTTAAACTATCCTATGCTTGCTTCTGATAGGTTCACTCATAAGGACACGTGCTGGGAGGACAGAAGGATTCTGCAAGGGAGAAGGAGGCTGCAAGAGTGGGGAATGGAGGGGGATAACAAGAGTGGCGAAAGGAAAGGAAGGCTGCATGAGTGGAGAAAGGGGGAGGGATGATGCAACTGCAGGGAAGGGAGTGGGTTGCGAAGGCAGGGGAGGGACAGTGAGACTGCAAAGGGAAAGCAGAACTATGAGCTCCCTACACCATTAGACTACAACAGTTCAAGAGGTAGTTCCCACCACATTCTCAAGGGAAATAGGGGAAGGACATTAAATTCTGGCCTGCCTGGCAATGCACACTTTCCCTAAAATAATAATAAAATAAAGTGTAAAACCTATCGATGGAATAACACTCTGTTAACCAGAATTAGGAGAAGTTGGAATACCTGAGATAATGAATTACATGTAAATGAATGTGGAATCTCTAGTTTAAGGCTGCATTTGTTCAATGAATACAATGTCAATTATTAAATTCAAATCTCAGATGCAGTAAACAGGGTACTAACTACCCGATTAAAGTATTCAGATGTTGTGCAAATGTGATGGAAATACATTAATTGTACGTAGGTGTGTTTAAAACATCATCAGTATATGTCAATTATTATGAAGAAAAGCTCTTTTGAGAACATATACTTATTGAGTCAATTTGAATACGGTAGCATTGATGAAATTAAAGCATTCTTCTTAGAAGAATTATTGGAAGAATTAGAATTCTTCTAATACTGCTTCCATCTGAGTCCAAATACCTTTTATGTCAACACAAATACACGAGGTAACTACTTAAGTCAATCACAATAAATGAGTTAATGAGAATGAAAAAGTAGCCTCTGAAAATCCAAAAGTCATCCCCAAAGGAGTCCAAAACAAATCACATTGTGCTCTGGTCAGCACTGGTGATGTCATCACTAGGTGTTTGATGGGAGTGAAAGCTGCTTCTTGTTCTGTGTCCCAGTCCCACTGAACACCCTGCACTGTGAGACTGTGTACAGGTTCACATTCGTGAAGACAGATTGGGCAAGAACTTGGCCAGGTAATTCCCATTTGGGTTCACTGATGTTCCAGGAATTCCAGCAAATGTGTGAAGGCTTTATCACAGAACTCGCAATAAGTGGGGGTTCTCCCCTGTGCATTGATTCACTGGGAGATATGCTACTTGTGTGAAAATCTGGTCACAAGCTTGTCATATGAAGAATTTCTCCTGTGTGTGAACTCTGTGTTGTTCCAGGTGGTTGAAGACATTGTGAAGGATAGACTTGAAGGGTAACTCCTGAGTAATGCCTCTGATGCAGGAGGAGGTTCCATGATTGGAACAAAGTGTTTTTGCGCATGTGGCTCAGGAATGTTTTCTCCTCTGTATGAAGCAGCGGTGTTTGTGGATGTCTGACAATGAGAATGACTCGTTGCACATGTCACATCTGAACAGTTTTCCCCGTTTGAATACACTGGTGTGTGTGTAGGTATGATGAATCCGAGAATTCACTCATTACTTGTGAATGGTTCCTCGCTTTTATGAATATGCTGGCGATTTTGAATGACACTGAGAATAATTTGTTATAACCTCACTTAATGGATCCTACCCATGTAAATCCTGTGAGAGAGCAGTAAGTTCTGTGACCACAGGAATGTTCAGTCACACATATCACAAGTGAAAGAATTTTTATGTGTGATTGTGTTGATGAGCACAGAACTTTGATAACTCAGAGAATGATTTGTCACATATGTCACATGTAAACACTTTCTCTCCTGTGTGGATGCGTTGGTGTCTATGGAGATTCCCCAGCTGTGAGAATGATCTGTCACACATGTTGCACCTGAATGGTTTCTCCCCAGTGTGAATGCTGTGATGGAGCAGGAGGCTTGAGGAGGCAGCAAATGATTTATCACACAGCTCACATGTGAACAGTTTCTCTCCTGTATGAATACGTTGGTGTCTGCGGAGGTTCCCCAACTGTGAGAATGATTTATCACACACCTCACATGTGAATGGTTTTTCCCCTGTGTGAATCCTTTGGTGGAGCAGAAGGCTCGATGAGTCAGAGAATGATTTTGCACAAACCTCACACTTAAACAGTTTCTCCCCTGTGTGAATGTGTTCATGTCTGTGAAGATGCATTGACAGCGAGAATGATTTGATATGTGCATTACATATGAATGGATTCTCCCCTGTGTGTATGCGTTGGTGTCTACGGAGATTTCCCAACTGTGAGAATGATTTATCACACACCTCGCATGTGAATGGTTTCTCTCCGGTGTGAATGCTGTGATGGAGCAGGAGAGTTGATGAGTCAGAGAATGATTTGTTACACACCTTACACATAAATGCTTTCTCCCCTGTATGAATACGTTGGTGTCTGCGGAGGTTCCCTAGCTGTGAGAATGATTTGTCACACACCTCACATGTGAATGGTTTCTCTCCTGTGTGAATCATCTGATGGAGCAGGAGGCTTGATGAATCGGAGAATGATTTGTCACACACCTCACACTTGAATGGTTTCTCCCCTGTGTGAATTTGGTGGTGAGCATGAAGCTTTGATGACTGTGAGAATGACTTGTCGCACACATCACACATAAACGGCTTCTCCCCTGTGTGAATGCGTTGGTGAACATGGAGGGCTGATGAATATGAGAATGATTTGTCACACACCTCGCATGAGAATGGTTTCTCCCCTGTGTGAATGCGTTGATGTGTACGGAGGTTCCCTAACTGAGAGAATGATTTTTCGCATACCTCACAGATGAACAGTTTCTCCCCAGTGTGAATGCGTTGGTGCGTACGGAGGTTCCCGGATTGTGAGAATGATTTGTCACACACTTCGCACGTGAACGGTTTCTCCCCTGTGTGAGTGCGCTGGTGTGTGCGAAGATCTGATGACCAGGAGAATGATTTGTTACACGCCTTGCACATGAATGGTTTCTTCCCAGTGTGAACAGGACGATGATTGACCAGACCTGATGACCGTGCAAAGCTCTTGTTACATTCCTCACACTTGAATGGTTTCTCCCCAGTGTGGATGCGTCGGTGATTCACAAATGCTGATGACTGTCTGAAAGCTCGATCACACACGTCACACTTGAAGGGTTTCTCTTCCATGTAGTTGTCTTTTGTATTATTGCAATCAACAGATGCACTTTGCTTGCAACAAAATTTTCTGAGCCTTTCTCACACTTGAAAAGCCTCTCACCTGTAGGAATGAGTCAGTGCTTCATGAGACTCCATGAATGACTGACGCTCTCACCACACTTGGAGCCCACTCACACTTCTTCCCAGGTTCACCCTGACTGATCATCCACAGCTGAATCAGGAAGGATTCCTGCTCCCCTGACCCAACTGATTTCCATATGATGATTTTACTGCCCAACCTTCTCTGTGTTGAGCAATGCTGTGAAGGGACTGGATGTCTTCCCACAGTTGTGCAGTTGTTCCTGAGTGATGGTCAGGAACTATCTGTGGTGTCTATCCTCTGGTGTAGTACGGTGCAATCCTTCTGTAAAACAGGAAAACATGATTTCCTCCAACTCCCTCTCCTTCTTTGCTGACTCCTCAGCTTTTTTTTAAATTTATACTTTCACAGGACTTGGGGGTCACTGGCATTGCCAGCATTTATTGCTCATCCATAATTTCCCTTGAGAAGGTGGGGGTGAACAAATTGTTCAATGTATTCAATTGTGACAATTTTCATGAGTAACACCCAGTCTCCAAATTAAAACACAGGAAATGTTGGAGAAACACAACAGGTTTGACAGCATATCACACTTCTTCAGAAGCCACATCAGACTTCAAACATTAATTCTATTTCTTGCCTCAGTTGCTGCCAAACCTGCTGAGTTTCTCCAGCAGAGAAATTTGTTTCTGATTTCCAGCATCTGCAGTATGTTGCTTTTACTTCAAACCAACAGCTGTTTTCAGTTCCACAAGATCAAGTAATGATCAGGAAACAGGACAAAGCAGTGCATCAGACATTTCCATTGTTCTAATCAACTGTTCAGAGGTGTGACTACATATCTCTGGAGCAGATGAAACTTAAACCTCAGCCTCCTGGGAGAGGGGTAGAGACACTACACTGCGTCACAAGAGGGTCTCAGCATCAGATATTTCTAACAAATCAGATGCCACTCAGCTGGTGAGGGATGAAGAGGAATGAAAAATTCATTCCTGATGTCCTGGCCAATAGTAATACTTCAATCAACACCACTGAAACACAGATTACCTAATCATGTTGACACTGTTGGTTGTGGGAATTTGCCATGCACACATTCACTGCCATGATTCCGAAGTGACCACACTTCAGAAGAAAGTCCTTACTGTCATGATGGTTGCACATTTGGAGGTCAGGGAAAGGTTCCATATAAATGCAAGTCTTTTGTTTACTTTCCTCAGGGACTTACAGAGATAGGGTGGTGGGAAGTCTTGTGAGGGATTTGCGAAGACAGGAAATATCCGGATTCCAACACGGAGAGAGATCTGGCCGTTCACAGTCCACGGGATAGTAACCGGCTCCCAACACACACCACTCAACAACAGGAAATCAGTAAGAATCCTCAGACACTCTGCACCTCCCAGATAATTACACCTCACCCTCTCATATTCAGGAATAAACCATCAACAAAACTCAGCCTGGAAATCAGAAGGGAAATGCTTCCAATAAACACACTCAATATCCAACACACAGCTCCAGTCAAACAGTTCAGCACAAAGCACTGAGTAAACAGCTCTCTCAGCTGGATCTTCTCACACAGCATAAGGGACATTTCCACCCCTGATTGCCCACAGGATAGTCAGACTGCCTGAAGACTGGTGTGGATATTATGGGATACAATTTGTATAAAAGCTGCTCCTTCACTCACCATCTCCTCACTTGGTTTTCAGTCCCTACAGGAAATGAACCAGCTCTAGAAGAGGAAGAGGAGACAATGGACAGAGTGGGTGGGCTCTCTGATTGACGTCTCTCACAGTCAATCCAAATATTTCTGCAGCAACATGAGTTTCCTGAAACTTGGGAAACGGGTAGAAATCAAGTACCTCCACAATACTACACAACGAACCCGACTTCATTCCCCAAATCAGCGGTTTGCGGTGTCAATGTCATCTCTCCTGTCGCTGTCTTTCATTTCTGTGCCCTTGCCTATTTCACCCCTCTATCCAGTTCCCCATCCCCTTGCGCATGTTTTGATCCCACCCAAGTACGTCGTTTCTGCTACTGCAATTAGTGAGGTTTTATTCAGATGGGGACAATGACAAGTTTAAATCTCCACCTGATCTGCTGCTCAAAGTCACCTCCATTTCACCGGTCAGTTTCCCAAGCTTCAGGAAACTCATGTTGCTGCAGAAATATTTGGATTGGCTGTGAGAGACGTCAATCAGAGAGCCCGCCCACTCCGTCCATTCCCTCCTCTTCCTCTTCCAGAGCTGGTTCACTTCCTATAGGGACTGAAAACCAAGTGAGGAGATGGTGAGTGAAGGAGCAGCTTTTATACAAATTGTATCCCATAATATCCACACCAATCTTCAGGCAGTCTGACTGTCCTGTGGGCAATCAGGGGTGGAAATGTCCCTTATGCTGTGTGAGAAGATCCAGCTGAGAGAGCTGTTTACTCGGTGCTTTGTGCTGAACTGTTTGACTGGAGCTGTGTGTTGGATATTGAGTGTGTTTATTGGAAGCATTTCCCTTCTGATTTCCAGGCTGAGTTTTGTTAATGGCTCGTTCCTGACTATGAGAAGGTGAGGTGTAGCTATCTGGGAGGCGCTGAGGGTCTGAGGATTCTTACTGATTTCCTGTTGTTGAGTTCTCTGTGTGTGTGTGAGAGAGAGACAGAGAGAAAGAGTGTGACCTGGTGAAATAATTCTTGAAGAAGAGGAGAGAGTGGGCAGAGTGGTGAGCTCTCTGATTAATGCCTCTCACAGTCAATCCAAATATTTCTAGTTCAGGTGATAAGCAGAAATGCCTTTTCAGGGGAAATTAGATAAGCACATTAGGGAGAAAGAAATGGAAAGGTCTGCTTATAGGGCGAGATAAGGAAGGGTGAGAGCAGGCTCCGATTAAGCATAAACACCAGCATGGGATAAATGGCCTGTTGTTCACTGTAAGTCTGTATATGTAACTTTTTGTGGTTAGATTTGAACTCCCAGCCTCTTGATTGTTTACCCAGTATCACAGCAATTCAGTATCTGTACCTAGAAACACATTAATTGAAATGTCTTTTTTTATGTTAAACAGACAGTCTAAGTGTAAAACTTCTCTTCGCCAGGACGACATGAACTCACACTGAATTGATAATCTATTTTACACTCCACCCATCTGTTTTTCTCATTGCCATCACACTGCCTGGGAAGATGGGGGTCTGGGCAGAGGAAAGAAAGTAGCCGCGTTGTCTGCTCCTGATCACTATCCAGTGTCCCCACTAGAAACAGAGGGTGTGTGACAGTCAGATGAGAGAAAGAAAGGACTTGGATATGATCCCCTCCCATAAAGGCAGACTGGCAGCCACTGTGGAACAGTCTCTCACAGAGGAGTCAGCCTCTTCAGCAAAAGAGGAGAGGGAGTTGGAGGAAAACATGATTCCTTTTCCTGTTTTACAGAAGGATTACATCGTACTATACCAGAGATTACAGAGAGGATAGACACCGCAGATAGATGCTGACTATCCCCCAAGGAACAGCTGCACAACTGTGGGAAGACTTCCAGTCCCATTACAGCATTGCTCAACACAGAAAAGGTTGGGCAGTGAAACCAACATTTGGAAATCAGTCTAGTCAGGGAAGTTTTGAGATATCATCAGATCTGAAACTGGCCAGTGGTGTGGAGCCTTCCATCAGAACCAACCTTTCTGAAGGTTCGGCTGTGGGTGATCGGTCAGGGTGAGTCTGGGAAGTGTGAGTGGCTCCAATTGTGGTGAGAGCTTCAGTCATTCATCGAGCCTCACGAACCACTGACTCACTCGTATAAATGAAAGGCTGCTCAAGTATGAGGTGTATGAGGAGGGCTCCACAGGCTCATAAGATCTCCTGACATCAGGACAGAAGAGATACTTGGTAAGTGAAACCATTCACACATGATGTGTGGAACCGAAACTACACTCAGTTGAGAGCCATGAGAGATAAACTGATCGAAAGAAGCAGCAAGACTTTCAGCTGCAAGCTCTGTGACAAATCATTCTCACAGTCATCATCCCTTCACGTGCACCAACGCATTCACACCGGTGAGAAGCCATTTACATGTGAAGTGTGTGATAAATCATTCTCGGACTCATCAACACTCCGTAAACACCAGCGTATTCACACAGGGGAAAAACCATTCACATGTGAGGTGTGTGACAAATCATTCTCTGATTCATCAAACTTCCGTGCACACCAACGTATTCATACTGGGGAGAAACCATTTACATGTGAGGTGTGCAACAAATCATTTTTGAAGGTAACAAATCTCCGTGCACACCAACGCATTCACACAGGGGAGAAACCATTCACATGTGAGGTGTGTAACAAATCTTTTTCAAAATTAACAAACCTCCGCAGACATCAACACATTCACACAGGGGAGAAGCTGTTCTCCTGCGAAGTGTGTGACAAAGCATTTACACAGTCGTCAAATCTCCTAGACCATCAGACAGTGCACACCGGAGAAAAACCCTTCAAGTGTGAAATTTGTGATAAAGCTTTTGCCACATCTACAAGGCTGCTGAGACACCAGAGGATCCACACAGGGGAGAAACCATTCAAATGTTACGTTTGTGAAATGTCTTTTATCCAAACATCTGATCTCCTCAGACACCAGCGGATTCACACAGGGTAAAAAACCATTCACATGCAAGGTGTACAACAAATTGTTCTCACAGTCACCACTGCTCTGTTTACATTAAAGCATACCCAAAGGGGATAAGCCATTCGAGTGTGAGGTGCACGATCAAGACGTCAAACAGCCAGTCGTCAATACTGGTGAAACACCAATGCATTCACACTGGAGAGTGAGATAAAAATCTTTTTCAGTCATTCATCCTCTGCGTACGCCACCGCAAAGGAGAGAAACCGTCTACATAGGATACCCACAAAGTTAACCAACTTCTGCAGACATCAGCGTATTGACACATGTGAGGTGCACATAAACCCTTTACTAAGTCATTGAACCTCCTTGTTCACCAGGAAATCCACAAGGAAAGAAACCTTCAAATGTAAAGTTTGTCACAAAACCTTTACAGCAACAATGAGGTTCTTGATAAACCAGATGTTTAAACACAGAAAAAAATCCTTCAGATGTGGGGATGGTGAGATGGCTTTCATCCAATCTTCAATCATGTTAAGTTCCACGGGATCCGCACACAGGAGAAAATTCTTCAGGCGTATAATGAGCGATTTATACAGTCATTGGACTTTGTGAAAAGCCAGTCACATGCAATGTGTGGGACACACCAATCTCTGAGTTGCCAAGTCTTCTTGTACACTAGTACATTAAGAAAGAAGTAACTCTTCCTGTGGAAGGTGTGTCACAAATCATTTTGGTAGTGATGGAAACACATGTAGACCAATGTATTCACACAGGAAAACCCATTCATGTACAAGGTGTATGACAAATCATCCTGTCAGTTATCAAAATGCTTCCCCTAATAGAGGATCCACAGAGTAGGTTAGTCCTTCAGGCACAAGGTATGTGACAAAACCTTCTCACAGTTAGCATGTCTCCTCAACCATCAATACATTCACACAAAGGAGGTAGGTGATTGGGGAGAATTCCATCGTAATACCTTCGGACGGTTGAACCTCCTGGAACATCAGTGAGTCCGCTTGTGTGACAAACCCTGCCTGTGCGATGTGTATCAGGACTGTTTCAGCTTCTCCTTCTCCCTTACCAGACACTGACATCTCCACATGGACTTAGAACTGAGTCTCCTGCTTCTGTTGCACTGAGATCTGTCTATGTTGTTTCCTGTCCAGTGCTCACACAGGGGAGCTGTCATTCCAAAGCACTGTCTGTCTCAAACCTCTCCCATCATCAGTCAAATTTTATCAGAAAGGTCAATTTAACCTTTGACCTGACAACCAAAGAACACCACATGAAGACATCAATGTGTATACAAACTCCTCCAGCATCCTTTCGGTACAGTGCCAAGTACAAGTCACTCACTGACTCTCACTTTGACCAAGAAGACAATCAGATACTCAGTAGTTAGAAAGGCTTCAGCTCCTGATCAACTAACACAAGCACCCGGGGAGGAGCCATTCCTGGGTAGTAATGGAGGTATTTCAATTAGCCTCACTATCTCTGGTCTGTGAAAGGGGAGAATCAGCTGGGGAATCCTGTTACTTACCAGTCAGCCCAGCTGGGAAGTCAGGGGGAGGGCAGGATGTGTCTCGGCTGTGACAGTCTCCATTGTCTCACAACATTCACAGTCTCGCTCTCCACATGCTGAACAGCCACTCCGAACAGAGCAGTAGAGGCCAGTCAATGTCCGCAGTCTGTCCTCCAGGAGGAATTGGAGGGAATGTGGGAGGACAACAATTTGCATGTCTATAGCATCTTAATATAGTAAAACAGCTTAAAGTGTTTAATATGGAAATCATCAGACAAAAATTTACACTGAGACAAATAGATATTGGGAGTGGATGACCAAAAATATGGCCAAAAGGGCAAAAACAGAACTTGCTGGAAAAACTCAGAAGGTCTGACAGCATCTGTGGAGACAAATCAGAGTTAATGTTTTGGGCCGAGTGACCCTTCCTCAGAACACATATGGCCAAAAACGTTGGATTTAAGTGAATTCATGATCATGGAGCCTGGAATGCATGGCTGTCAATGGTCCAAGGAAAGGAGTGAGATAGAGGGTTGTACTAAAGGACAGAATTGCAGGAGTACTGCGATTGTGGTGGGTGATGGGTCTAGAGATGACCTAAATAGAGACACAGTGAAGCCATGCACTGGAGCATTGGACTTTTAAATTGGAGGTACTGGGGGACTGGAAACCAGTGTAGGTCAATGAGCACAGAACCAACAGATGTGATAGGATGGAGAGTGCAGTGTTTTACTAGTGTTTATGGAGATGAGAAGATGGGGAGCTGGCAGAAGAGCATTGGAATGGTCTAGTCTAGCCAAGAAGCAACAACTGCATGGATGAGGATTTCAACAGCAGATAGTCTGATGTGGAATGGGAGCTGTTTGGAAATGGGCGATGTTACAGAGGGAGACACATACAGCCATAGAGATCTGCAACATTAGGAGATAACAAGGTGTAGAGCTGGTCAAGACCCGAAATGTCGGCTTTCCCACTCCTCTGATGCTGCTTGGCCTGCTGTGTTCATCCAGCTCCACACCTTGTTATCTCCTAATATTCCATTCCCATTTTCCAGCAGTTGGCCCATTGCCTTGTTTGCCTTATCATCACAAGTGCGTGTCTAAACACTTCTTAAATGTTGTGAGGGTTTCTGCCTCTACCACTTTTACATGCAGTGAGTTCCAGATTCCCACCAGCTTCTGGGTGAAAAACTTCCTGCCCCTTTCCTTAAACTTATGTCCCCAAAAATTGATCCCTCCACCAAGGGGAAAAATTTCTCCTTGTCTATCCAGTCTGTGCCCCTCATAAATTTATCTATTTTAATCATGTCCCCACTCAATTTCCTCTGCTCTAAGGAAACAACCCTAGTCTGTCCAATCTGTCTTCAGAACTAAAATTCTCCAATCCAGGGAACATCCTGGTAAATCTCCTCTCCAATCATCTACCCCAGTGCAATCACATGCCTCCTACAGCATGGATTCCAGATCTCTGCATGATACTCTAGCTGTGGCTCAAACAACATTTCACACAGTTCCAGCATAACTTCACGGCTTTTAAATTCTGTCTCTGAGCTAATAAAGGCAAGTAACCATACATCTTAACTGCTTTATCTACCTGTCTCGCTACCTTAGGGGACTGGTGTACATGCGCTTCAGTGCTTCCCAGGGTCCTACCATTCACCATATATTCCTTTGCCTGCATTTTGGTACAACAAACAAGGGTTTGGCTTATAAAATTAATGGTAGGGCCTTGAGTAGTGGTGTAATACAGAGGGACCAAGAGGTGGAGGTACATAATTCTTTGAAGTTTGTGTTGCATATATACAGGGTGGTTAAAAAAGCATTTGGCATGCTTGCCTTCATTGCACAGTCCTTTGAGTATAGGAGTTGGGAAATCATATTGACGTCGTACAGGACTTTAGTGAGGCCTCTTCTGGAATACTGTGTCCAGTTTTAACCACCCTATTATAGGAAGGATATTATTAAGCTGGAAAGGGTTCAGAAGCCATTTAGCAGGATGTTGCTGGATATGAAAGGTTTGCGTTATAAAGAAATCTGGATAGGCTGGGACTTTTTTTACTGGAGCGTTTATAAAATTATGAGCGGTATAGATAGGGTTAATGGTAGTTGTCTTTTCACTAGAATGAGGGATTTCAAGATGAGGAGGCACATTTTTAAGGTGAGAGGAGAAAGATTTAAAGAAGGCACAAAGGGCAAATTTTTTACACAGAGGGTAGTTTGTGTGTGGAATGAACTTCCAGAGGAAGTGGTGGATATAGGCAAGAATACAACGTTTAAAAGATATTTGGATAACTACATGAATAGAAAATAGGGATATGGGCCAGGAGCAGGCAGATCAGATTAGTTTAGTTTGGGATTATAGTTGGCATGGACTGGTTAGACCAAAGGATCTGTTTCTGTGCTGTATAACTCTATAACTCTATGACTCTATAAGCGTATCAACTCATATTTATCCGGATTGAATTCCATTTGCCGTTGATCAGCCCATCTAACCAGTCTGTCTATATCCTCCTGTAATCTAAGGCTATTCACCTAATTATTTGCTACCCCATCAATTTTCATATCATCTGTGAATTTACTGAAAAACTCTACTATATTTAAGTCCAAATAATTTACATAAACTACAAACAGCAAGTGTCCCAACACTGCAGAACCCACTGGATATAGGCTTCCAGTCACAAAAAACCCTCAACCATTACTCTCTGCTTCCTACCGTTCGGCCAATTCTGGATCCTAATAGTTAAATTTCCTTGGATCCCATGGGCTCTGTCCTTTACTATCAGTCTCCTATGCTGGGCCTTATCAAACGCCTTGCTGAAGTTCAAGTTGACTACAGCCAATGCATTGCCCTTGTCTACGTACTTGCTCCCCTTTTCAAAAAATCTGACCTCCCCTCAACAAAACTATGCTGTTTGTTCTTGATTAATCCCTGCCTTTCCAAATGCAGATTAATTCTTTTCCTCAGATGTCAGTGTTCTTTGTGATGGAGAGACTGTAGGTTAGGGAAATTGGTGGTTGAAGAGGATGAGACTGACCAATTATTGTCGGGGATGACAGTGGAGAGATTAATTGAGAGGAATTTAAGGAATGTAGGACTGGAGTAATCCCTTGAGCCTGTGACACCATTCAGTTAGATCATGGTTGATCCATATTTTAACCCTGTCTACCTGCCTTGATTCTGTAGCACTTAATACCCTTGTCCAACAATAAACCTATAAATCTCAGTTTGGAAATTTTCATTTGACCCACATGTTCAACAGCCTTTTGTGGTGAGAGAGTTCCAGATTTCCAGTCGCCTTTTTGTGAAGAGGTGTTTGCTGAACAACCTCGCTCTAATTTTAATGCTCTGCCCCTTGTTCTGGTTCTCCAACCACAAAGATCATTTCTGTCAAACTGATCAATTAAATAATACCTTGTTAAACCTAAACATTGTTAAAAAGAGATGCGTAGTTGAAGGCTTTCATCTTGGTCTCATGAAGACTGGGTGACAAGAACCCAAACTCTCAAAGAGAACACCAGTTTATATGGCATAAAAAGAGGGGCTTGAGGCCAGGCCACTGACGTCTGAATTTATTTTCATAGAACTTGGGTACTAAGAAACTTGTGCAGTTGTAATGACCAAATAGATGCCATGAGATCCCCTGGAGGACCTGTCCTTGCTGATACCTTAAATAAAAACTGAAAGAACTGCAGATGCTGTAAATCAGAAACAAAAACAGAAGTTGCTGGAAAAGCTCAGCAGGTCTGACAGCATCTGTGAAGAGAAATCAGAGTTAACGTTTCGGGTCCAGTGACCCTTCCTCAGAGCCGAACTAAGGAAAGGCTCACTGGACCCGAAACGTAACTCTGATTTCACTTCACAGACGCTGCCAGACCTGCTGAGCTTTTCCAGCAACTTCTGTTTTTCTCGCTGATATCTTCATTGGTTGCTATGAGATGTGTTTCTTTGATGGAGTGACCGTGAATCTCCTACATCTTGCATTTTTCTGATATGTACATGATATATTTGTGATGGTTGAATCTGCAACCCCACCATAGAATTTCTTTACATGGCTTAATAAGCTCCATCCTGCACTCAAACGTACCATCGAATTGGAGGAATCAAACAAGCTCCCCTTCCTTAATTTGTTGAGAAATTTGCTGTGTGTTCTTGATCACTACCAGCTGCAAGCCTACGTTCACTGGTCAATCTATATGTTTGGATTACTACAGTTCCTTGTGCTACAAGATCAGTCTTATTGACAACCTTGTGAATAGAGCTCAAGCCAACTGCTCACCCTTCAAGCTTGATGCTATCAGTACTAGCCTACATGATGATCACTTGTTATAGAGACAAGCTTGTGAAAGTGTCTACGTCTGACCTCAAAACTGCCCATTGGAAAGGGAAATTGTCCCAAAACATTGAGCAACATGTGAAACAGCTGTCTCAAGGTACTACTTTGCAGTAAATCCGTAAGTGATTTTTTTTACCACTAACAAGACATTGCTGTTAAGTGGTGTGGTCTATATGTTTCAGTGCCAGTGTGATGCCAGACATATAGGCTATACATCTCGCTGATTAGTGGACTGTTCCTAACAACACATCCGTTTGACTGTTGGCAGTGTGCTCACAGTCTCTTGTAAAGACCATATCATTTTATTTATCTCTATTTTGGTTTTTGGAACTAATAGGGAAAGGACTGTTTTAAAACAAGGACTGTGGAAGGAGTGGCTGCACTTCTTAAAAATAAATTACCAGAACTCATTGTGAGTTGTGTTTACACTGTTGCTTTGTTCAAGTAGTGAGGAAAGATCTCAAAGATGCCAGTGCACCGTGTGTGTATTTTCAGAGTGAGCTTCCTGCATGGACTGATTAGTTTGTGCTGTCTGGATCCATTGCGGAGGTCAGAAGTCATCAGCATGACAACAACTGATACAAAAACAATGACTACATTGAAAACATAAAGAGAGCAGGATACAGTATTAGAGATGACGGGTCCTGCAGATGCTGGAGAGTCTGGGATGGCAGGGTCTGGGGCTGGATGAGCACGGCGGCCGGGCAGCGTCATGGGAGCGGGAGGGCTTGACGTTTCGGGCCTAGACCCTTCATCAGAAAAAGCTACCAAGTGGTTAATACAATAGGAATTACTCAAAACAGGAAGTTGCTATGAAGTAAAAAGCTCAAAACAGTTCATGAAGACAACTGCTCAACCTTTTCTGATGAAGGGTCTGGGCCCGAGGCGTCGGGTTTTCCTGCTCCTATGATGCTGCTTGACCTGCTGTGTTCATCCAGCCCCACGCTTGTTATCTCAGATTCTCCAGCATCTGCAGTACCTTTTATCTCTGATACAACTCTCTGGTTGTTTCCTTGGCAAGTGATCAGCTTCTGTGTGAACGTTGTAGAGGAAGAAGCGGCAAGGCTACAAAAAGACAAGATCTCTCTCCTGTCTGCAGTGAAGTCACTAAAACTTAGATACAGCTAATTGTTCTCAGCCACCAGTAGCTGTAAGCTGTTGCTGCTAAGGAGTGACTGAAAGATTGTAGACTGTATAATTTATGGTCAACTGCCCTGTGTCTTCGGCAAAGAACTGAAAGGATATGGAAAAACGAGACTGGCTATAAAGGGCTCAGAAAAAGCTCAAGGGACATCTCATTGAACCCAATCGACTGGCGCTTTTGAACAATGTTTCCCCAGAATTTTTGCTTTCATACATAACATCCATGATTGCTTGCTTGTCTGTCGGCATGTGTGTGTAGGGGCTTAGAAAGGGGTCAGAGTTAACATGTTGATAATTTCTAATTTTATTTCCCTGCGGTTAGAATTGATTTATTTGTAATAAATAATACAGGTTAATTATACATACATGGTCAGCATTTTCTGTCAGGTGGGTAAATTGGTGATGTGATTAAACCTTTATCTTCTCTGTGAGCCTGGGAGTAGTGAGGGTCAGTTTCATAGTTGGGTTGTGACACTGCTTGCAAAACACCGATCACAGTGTCAAGAACTAGATGTGACTCTATCATTAAACAACATTTTTACTAAATCATCCAGAACCGGATTAGACTGAAAGCCAATTTAAGATTATCAATCAGGCTCACAGTCTATTTCAATTTTGTGTCCTAGAAGTTACATGTATTCACATAGGACCATGTTCTGTGCAGACAAAGGAGTCTGTTCATGCACTGCACCGTCTTAATTGAGGAAAAGTTATGGATACATTCAGTCTCTGTTGCATGTACCATGGCAACAACCTGACCAACCAACACTGCTGACTCACAGTCCTATAGCTGTCTCTACTCCCTAAATACAGTAGCAGTTCAAGAAGGTAGATCACCACCACTTTCTCGAGGACATTTAGGGATGGGCAATAACTACCGGCCCAAGGAGCAATTCCACATCACACCGACAAATAAAAATGTCAACCTGAGGTAACTCAGGGTCATTAAGACTGACAGTTAATAGTTCCTGTTGCATCTTCATGGCAGCCATGTTCCAACGAATCAGTACCCCTTTTCTCATGCTGAAAATATTGGTGTTCCTTATCATTTTGGTTGCTTGTCTCCGATTCCTGATGAGACCAAGATGAAAATCTTCAACTTATTGTCACTTTTTAGCAACCTATTTAATCATCTTAAACACTTAAATTAGATTGCCCATTATTTTTCTACACTCAAGAGAATATAAGCTCAGTCTATGTGACCTTTCCTCATAATTAAAGCACAGGGATTTTAAAGAAACTTATGTCTGTTGTATTCTGAGAGTATAGAGTCTCCCCTGATATATGTGTGTGTGTGTGTGTGTGTGTGTGTTAGTAAAGTGAGCCAGCTGTCAGGAGTAGAATTGGAACCTACTTCTGTTGGTAATGTGAATTATAGACAGATCCTCTTTCGGTAATGTGAATTTGACTAATACCATTGGGAATGTTTGTATTCTCCAGTCTGGGAAGACTACTACCCTGAGTATGGTGAGGGGGGTTGGGGGTTGGGGGTTGGGGGTGAGGGGTGATGTCTTTACAGACCTGAGTCCCTCAGACCATTAGACCTCAATGTAATAATGGTGTGATATGTTCACCTTTCACATCCCCAAGATTCATGTTCTGGGAGTCATTTGAGTTATTTTTGAATGTAATTGTTATCTTGATTGATTCAAAGTTTGATGTAAGCTGAATACTGTGCTTTGTTTTCTGTTGCTTTATCAATCTTCTGTACAGATTTATTACCGAGAATAAATTCACTTTTTGGCTTAACCCAAAATACCTGATTTATCAGCATGATGTGTTCCTATTCACTGAAACACTAAGGATCCTACAGTAAATGTCCTGTATAAAGTATATTGGTCAATGTCACTGTGCACTGAGAAAATTTCTCCATGAATGGGTTTATAATTTATTGTTCAGAGGAAGTAGAAAATTTCCCTAGAAAAAAGGAAAAGCTTTGTTTTTTTTAAATTCACTCAGGGGATGTGGCTGGGCCAGCACTTATCTTTGAGAAGGTGGTACCAAGGAGGCCTTCTTGAACCATGACAGTACATGTGCTGTCAGTAGGCCAACAATACCATTAGGTTGGGAGTTCCAGGATTTTGACTCAGTGAAGGAATGGCAACATTTTTCCAGTCAGGACGTCTGTGGTTAGGAGGTGAACTTGCAGGCGGTGGCATTTGTATGTATCAGCTGCTCTTGTCCTTCTTGATGTCAAGGTTGGTTAACTCAGTTGGCTGGATGACAGGTTTGTGATGCAGAATGACGCCAGCAGCATGGGTTCAATTCCAATACTGGCTGAGGTTACCATGAAAGTCGCACTTTCTCAACCTCGACTCTCTCCTGAGGTGTGGTGACTCTCGGTTAAATCATCACCAGTCTAATGAGGGAACAACCGTATGGTCCTATGGGATAAAGGAACTTTACCTTACTCTTCTGGGTTTGGAAGATGTTGTCAAAGGAGCCTTGGTGAATTTCTACAGAGCATCTTGTAGATAGTACATACTTTTATCTATCTCCCAAATTCAGCCTATCTTCTCCAATTAAGTACTTTGTGAGGTTTCAATACCATTGTAATGTAGCAAAGGTGGCATTCAATTTGTGGACAATAACGTCTCATAAACAATGATGTGATAATGACCACACACACAATCTCTTTTCATGAAGTTTATATCGAGATCCATTTTTCGGCAATGCATCAGAGATTACTGCTTTGCTGTTTATCACATAGTGTCCTGGAATCTTTTACTTTACATAACCAAGAGACAATTTGGTTCAACTCATCTGAAAGTTGATGCTTCTGAAAAAGCAGCATTCCCTTAGTTCTCCACTGGATTGTCAGCTTTAGAACTCAAGTCCTAACAAGAGACTTGAACCCTCAACTTTCTGACTTAGAGTCAAGGATGTTAACTAAGCCACAGCTGACAATAACTTGGAATATTTCCATTGTATTCAGTTGCCAAAGAGCAGAATCCCAAGACAGTGTAATGGATATTGTGCCCCTATAAACTAGCAGTCTGCAAGTTTGATTTGACTGAAAGTGGTGACGAGTTAGAGCTGCCAGTGTCAGAATTGTCTTTGTGTCTAGGTTCCTGAAGCTGTGAAAGGTGGTAAAATCCCTGGTATCAGGAGAAGGAAAACTGATGGATAAAAGTGGGTTGGCTCAAGGAGCAAGGAACAATCGACAGATTAGGTCACCACACCTCAGGAAAGATATATTGGCCTTGGATGGAGTGCAGTGTAAATTCGCCTGAATGGTCCTGGGACTAAACAAGTTAAATTATGAGAATAGGTTGCACAGGTTGAACTTCTATTCCCTTGAATGTAGAAATTTAAGGGGTGATCTAATTGAAGTGTTTAAGATGATTATAAAATTGATAACGTAGTTAAATTATTCCTGTGGTGTGAGAGTTTCCCTCCAAACCACCCAGTATTCAGACTTGGAAATATATTGCCGTTCCTTGAGTGTCGCAATGTGAAAATCCAACTCCCTACCTAACTGTGTTGTGGGTCTACCTACCACGAATGGACAGCAGCAGTTCAAGAAGATCTTCTCAATGGCAACTAGAAATAGGCAACAAATGCTGACCTAGCCAGTAACATCCACATCTCTTCAATGAATGAAAAACATCTATGGGAGGTGGAATATTTAACTGGCCAGTTGTGTGTTCAAGACAATTGGAGAATTGGAGAGATCGAGAGTGGTTTACAAATCTGTGACAGAAAGACCAATGACACTGCTGTGATTTGCAAATGTAGATCATATCCTGGCCAGTTTGGTTTTTGCACAGAGTGGACCAAGATAAATGAGTTTCCCATCAAGATTTAATACTGACACCAGAGGACTGTTAATTATTGATGAGGTGAATAGTCATTATCATGTCAACTGTAAATAGAATGGGGCTATGACACAGATTTGCTTGACACCAGTCTGGATTTTGAAGGTTTCTGTTTCTGATCTCCCACTCAAGACAGTTACAGTCATCTTGTCATGAAGGAATTGCAAGATTGGGATCGAGTTTCTTGACAATCCAAATTAATAGTGCACATCTACAAAGCCCCGCAGTTTATAGGGTTAAATAACTTGGGTCACATTGATGAATGTAATGAAAAATTCCTGGTGGCAGATGTTTTTCAAGAAGGTCTAAAGTGGGGGGAATGATGCTGCCGGACAGAACATCAATTTGTTGAATCAGTGATGAACATCCATGCAGCACCAAGACATCACAAGGCCCATAGTCCAAGAGGAAAAAGATCAGTGTTTCAGCTCAATAACAGCCCAAAGACAAAAAAATGCAGGAATTGCTCACAACAAATCTGTAAAATCTTTACACATCAAATTCAATTCCCAAAACAGTGGGATTAATATAAAGTCGATTGCACTAAACTGCTGAACCCAGATCATTGGATTTGAGCATCGCCATCACCAAGACTGGCTCAGTGAACACAACCCTCAAATGCATGACCTCCTAAATAAAAACAATCAGCTTTTGATTCTGGGCAGAACAACCCAAGGTCATAACTCAAGAAGGCAGCTGCTGGCCAAAGACACATTCAGAAGATAAATGGACATACGGTGGGAGACAGTGTGAGAGATCCAACAATATGCTGATCATCATCATGTGAAGAGTTTTTAAGGGCACCTCTAGACCAAGGTCAAATGGACAAAATCCCTTTCTTTCACAGGATCATGATTAACTTCTTTGCATTGATTGTCTTATTGGCCAGAGTGAGAGTCACTTGTACCTGATATTCCACTAAAAGGATGCTGAGTTTATATAGGAGCTTCTATACACTTCTTTCAGTGATATTTGGTGATCAGGTCAAAGGTTACACATTCTTGAAACAATGGGACTGATGGTAGGAGAGATTTGAGACAAACCCTGCTGAGACAGAAGGTGCTTTGGAAAGACAGCTTCTCTGTGAGCACTGGAGGGGAAACAACGCAGACAGCTCTCAGTGCAACAGAAGCAGGTGATCTGGTTCCATGTCCTTGTGGGGACGTTTGGTGTCTGGTGAGAGAACAGGAGGAAGTGAACAATCTTGACAGATATCACTCTAGAAATTTGTCTTCCAAATGGGTTTGCTCATGTTCCAGGTGGTCTGACAACAGTGTCAAGGATTGATCACAGAACTCACTCCCCTCTAAGTGCATTGCAGGATCAGGAGACAGGCTGACAATGTGAAATCCTAATCACGTTCCTCAGACCTGAATGGTTTCTCCCCTGACATAACAAGATGGATGGATGAACTGGATGAGCTGGATGAACACAGCAGGCCAAGCAGCATCATAGGAGCAGGAAAGCTGACGTTTCGGGCCTAGACCCTTCTTCAGAAATGGGACGCCTCGGGCCCAGACCCTTCTTCAGAAATGGGGGAGGGGAAGGCGGTTCTGAAATAAATAGGGAGAGAGGGGGAGGTGGATAGAAGATGGATAGAGAAGAAGATAGGTGGAGAGGAGACAGAGCAGTCAAAGAGGCAGGGATGGAGCCAGTAAAGGTGAGTGTAGGTGGGGAGGGAGGGAGCAGATAGGTCAGTCCAGGGAGGACAGACAGGTCGGGGGGCAGGACGAGGTTAGTAGGTAGGAGATGGGGGTGGGGCTTGAGGTGGGAGGAGGGGATAGGTGGGAGGAAGGACACGTTAGGGAGGCGGGGACGAGCTGGGCTGGTTTTGGGATGCGGTAGAAGGAGGGGAGATTTTGAAGCTTGTGAAGTCCACATTGATACCATTGGGCTGCAGTGTTCCCAAGCGGAATATGAGTTGCTGTTACTGCAACCTTCGGGTAGCATCGTTGTAGCATTGCAGGAGGCCCAGGATGGACATGTCGTCTGTGGAATGGGAGGGGGAGTTGAAATGGTTCGCGACTGGGAGGTGCAGTTGTTTAGTGCGAACCGAGCGTAGGTGTTCTGCAAAGCGGTCCCCAAGCCTCCACTTGATTTCCCTGATGTAGAGGAGGCCACGACGGGAAGAGCGGATGCAGTATACCACATTAGCAGATGTGCAGGTGATGGGAGTGTGTTGGTGTTGGCAAAAGTGCAATTAAGAAAATAGTTTATCATACACTTTCTACCTTGGAATGCTTTTTCATGTATGAATCCATTATTGTTTATGGAGATCTGCTTACCATGACAATGATTTGTCACGAATAGTTTCTCCTGTGTTGGTGGGCGCAGAGGTTTCCGCACTGTGAGAATGATTTGTTGCACATCTCTTGTGAATACTTTCTTGCCTGTATGATTGGACCAATGATTCAGCAGGACTAAAAATTGTGCAAACTCCTTGCTATGCATTCCAATTTGAACAGTGTAATTGTTCATCATTCCTGAGTATTGGAGACCCTGTGAAGGCTCAGTCACACATTCCACACTTGGAATTCTCTTCCATGCAGCTGCACCCATGTTGCTGGTTCTACCAAAGATGCACCTTGTGTGTTAGGAGATCTGATGAATCAGTGGAACCCTCCTCACATTCAAAAACAGCCTCTCCTCTGTAGCAATTAGTTAGTAGTTCATAAGCCTGATGAATGACTGAAGCTGTCACCACACTTGGAGCCACTCACACTTCTTCCCAGCCTCACTTTGACCAATCACCCATAGCTGAACCTTCAGAAAGGTTGGTTCTGATGGAAGGCTCCACACTACTGACCAGTTTGACTTCTGATGATATGTCAAAGTTCCCCTGACCCGACCCGATTTCCAGATGATAGTTTCACTGCCCAACCTTCTCTGTGTTGAGCAATGCTGTGAAGGGGCTGAATGTCTTCCCACAGTTATGCAATTGTTCCTTGGGTGATGTTCAGGATCTATCTGCAGTGTGTATCCTCTCTGTATTCTCTTGTGTAGTACGGTGCAATCCTTCTGTAAAACAGGAAAAGGAAACATGATTGCTTCCAACTACCTCTCCTCCTTTCCTGAAAGGGCTGACTCCTCGGTAAGAGACTCTTCCACAGTGAGTGCCTGTCTGTTATTCCTCTATAACTCATGTTGCTGCAGAAATAGTTGGATTGGCTGTGAGAGACGTCAATCAGAGAGCCCACCCATGCTGCCCATTCCCTCCTCTTCCTCTTCCAGAGCTGGTTCACTTCCTATAGGGACTGAAAACCAAGTGAGGAGATGGTGAGTGAAGGAGCAGCTTTTATACAAATTGTATCCCATAATATCCACACCAATCTTCAGGCAGTCTGACTGTCCTGTGGGCAGTCAGGGGTGGAAATGTCCCTTATGCTATGTGAGAAGATCCAGCTGAGAGAGCTGTTTACTCGGTGCTTTGTGCTGAACTGTTTGACTGGAGCTGTGTGTTGGATATTGAGTGTGTTTATTGGAAGCATTTCCCTCCTGATTTCCAGGCTGAGTTTTGTTGATGAATCCTTCCTGAATATGAATCGTAGAATCCCTACAGTGTGGATAGAGGCTATTTGGCCCATCGATTCAGCACTGACCCTCCAAAGTGCATTCCACCCAGACCCAGCCCCTACCCCATTCCTGTACCCTCACATGGACCGTGGCTCCTGGACACTACAGACAATTTAGTATGGTCAGTCCACTCAATCTGTACATCTGTGAGACAGTGAAGTGCAAAGTGTCTGGGGATTCTTACTGATTTCCTGATGTTGAGTTCTGTGTGTGTGTTGGGAGTTGTTATTATCCTGTGGACTGTCAATTGTTGAATTCATTGCTTCCCCTGGGGAAAGACCCTGAACTCCCTTTCTGACCCTATCAATGCCCCTAGCCCAGGACCACCTGGAGAAGAGTAATTAGGGATCGGCAACAGATCAGTTTTAACCACATGCTGTTAAGTTTGAATAAGAAAAGACTGAGGAGTCAGCCCCTTCAAGCAAAGAAGAGGGAGTTCGATGAAATCATGTTCCTTTTTCATGTTTTACAGAAGGATTGAGCTGTACTGCACTGGAGAGTACAGAGAGGATACACACTGCAGATAGATTCTGACCATCACCCAAGGAACAACTGCATAACTGTGGGAAGACATCCAGTCCCTTCACAGCATTGCTCAACACAGAGAAAGTTGGACAGTGAAACCGTCATACGGAAATCGTTCAGATCAGGGACGTTTGACTTGTCATCAGATCTGAAACTGATCAGTGGTGTGGAGCCTTCCATCGGAACCAACCTTTCTGAAGGTTTGGCTGTGGGTGATCGGTCAGGTTGAGACTGGGAAGAAGTGTGAGTGGCTTCAAGTGTGGTGAGAGCTTCAATCATTCATTGAGCTTCATGAACCACTGACTCATTCCTGCAGAGGAGAGGCTGTTTTTGATTGGGAGCAGAGTTCCTAACCTGGTAGTATCTCTTAATACACAAGGTGCATCGGTTGTTAACTGTTAACTTAAGACAGAACTGTTAATTGCATGGAAGAGAAACATTTCCAGTGTGACATGTGTGACCGAGCTTTTGCAAGGTCCTCAATGCTTGTAAATCATCGACGCATTCACACTGGGGAGAAGCCTTTCAAATGTGAGGAGTGCAACAAGGGCTATGCACGATTATCAGGTCTGGTGATTCACCGACGAGTTCATACTGGGAAGAAGCCGTTCACATGTGAGGTGTGTGAGAAATCATTCTTACAGTCATCAACCCTCCTCATGCACCAACGCATTCACACAGGGGAGAAACCATTCACATGTGAGATATGCAATAAATCATTCTCACAGTCCTCAACGCTTGTTGTACACCAACGCATTCATACAGGGGAGAAACCGTTCAAATGCAAGGTGTGTGACAAATCCTTCTCATCATCATCAGAACTTCGTGTACACCAACGTATTCACACAGGAGAGAAACCGTTCAGTTGTGACTTGTGTGGTAAATCATTCTTGAGGTCATCAGAACTCCGTGTCCATCAACGCATTCACACAGGGGAGAAACCATTCACCTGCGAAGTATGTGACAAATCATTCTCGTCATCATCGCACCTCCGCGTCCATCAACGTATTCACACGGGGGAGAAACCATTCACCTGTGAAGTCTGTGACAAATCATTCTCATCATCATCAAACCTCCATGTGCACCAACGCATCCACACAGGGCAGAAACCATTCCGGTGTGGGATGTGCGACAAATCTTTCTCTCAGTCAGGAGACCTCTGCACACACCATCTCATTCACACAGGGGAGAAACTGTTTAAGTGTGAGATGTGTCAGAAATCATTCTCCAATTCATCGAGACTCCTGCGCCATCAGATGATTCATACAGGAGAGAAACCATTCAGGTGTGAGATGTGTGGCAAATTATTTTCACAGTTAGGAGACCTCCACAGTCACCAACGCATTCACACAGGGGAGAAACCATACACATGTGATGTGTGCATGAAATCATTCTCTCATTCATCAACCCTCCGCAGACACCAACGTATTCACTTGGCAGAGAAACTATTTGCTTGTGAGGTGTGTGACAAGTCATTCTCAAAGCCATTAAGCCTCCTGCTGCATCAGAGGATCCACACAGGGAAGAAACTATCTGTGTGTGAAGTGTGTCATAAATCATTCGCGAATTCATCGAATCTCCGCAGACACAAAAGCATCCACACAGGGGAGAAACCATTCACATGTGAAGTGTGTGACAAATCATTCTCAAAGTCCTGGAACCTCCTGCTCCATCAGAGGATTCACACAGGGGAGTAACCCTTCAACTGTAGGTTTAACATTTTGTGCTGGTTTCAACCACCTGGGATACTCCAGGATTTACACAGGATAGAAGTTCTTCGGGTGTGATGTTTGTGACTGTTTTTCATAGTCAGTGTATCTCCTGGTCCATCGATGCTTTCACCAGGGAGATGCCCTTCAGAGTCAGTTCTGCTGTAAAGTTTTTACACTGTTGTTGGATCTCTTGGAACATCAACGAACACACACCAGAGCCAATGCACCTGTGCCAGGATTGATTCATATCCTCCTCCTCTCACCACACACCAACGTCTCCAAACAGACTTGGAACTGGGTCACCTGCTCCATCAGACTGAGAGCTGTCTGTGTTGTTTCCCCTCCAGTGCTCACACAGGGGAGCTGTCATTCCAGAGCACTGTCTGTCTCAGCAGGTCTATCTCTCTCACTAGGAGACCAATGATTTCAAGGTCAATTCCACCTTTTGACCAGACCACCAAACACCATCAAAAGAAGACATTAGCAGAGGGTCACTTCAGCTATAATGTTTGTAATGAACTCACTTTGCAGGGCATTCAGTAGTACTGAGACGTAGAACAAGAAGCAGCTTTCACTTTCCATCAAACAACTAGGGATGACAACAGCAATGCTGAGGGATTATAATATCAATTTTTGAGTTTTGATTTTTTTTATTGTCATGTTACAAATAGGTAACAAGTTTTAAAATAAACCTCACCCCCTATTCTTACCACTTGTCCATAAGCAGAATGTGATTTGAATTTTCCCTTAATTTTTAACAATGGGTGTGTATTTCCCACACTCACTATTTTTGAGGGCTGTAACTTTGTAAGGACCGCAACAAGACTGTGATCATGAAAAATAGGATATATTTCACACACTGGTTGGTGGTCAGTGAATTCTTCACAACACAGGTGCACTTATGATCACACAAGGAGATTTAAAAGCAGAACAAATAGATACAGAGGTTCTTGTTTTTAAATCCAGAGTCAGATAGGCCAGATTTGGAGTTGGCAGTCTGGAATTTTCATATACATGTGTTGATTAGCTCACCAGCAATTGAATTGCAGGTAGCTTATTTTTTAAAATCCCTTTAAAAGTTTTCTGAGGAAGTTTTGCTGAAACACACTTCTACTTCGCTGTTTTGATGAATGCAGATTTATTTACAGAATGCAAAAATACGGGTTTGTGTCTCCATTTTCCATGCTTCTCCGTTGTCACCCAGAATTAAGTGTTGATCAGTAAATGTGGAATGGAGCAACATTGTCCCCTAAACTGTCTGCTGTTTCAGAACTGCAGTTAAGAAGTATTCAATGCTGTGGAAGTCACATGACTAACCCTCCTAGTGGAGTAGAAGGAATTACTTTTAAGACAAAGGCTGCCTTGCAGAGAGCCGGCTGTTTATGACTCTTTACAAGGGTTAAGTGAAAAGTTATTAATACATCTTCTTATAGGATGGATGTAACTTTCAGTTTCTGTTGTGCGAGGGATTTTTTTGAGAATTGACCCTGTAGCAAATTAAAATACAATTGTTCATCTTCCCGATCCATCAGGAGATACCTGGGTGTGTCTGGTCTGGCTGGTATTGACTTCGACGAATTTTGTGGAAGATTTTTGTGAAGTTCAGTTATACAATTATAGCAGTCATCTTTGTTGGGCTGTTTACTGCATTTTTAAGAAGTCACATGTATCAACAATTGAGTTGTTCTCTGTGCATGACATGACAATGGAGCCACCCTGCAGTGTGATGTTACTGACGCAGGACTTGGAGCAATCCCCATGTAGTGAGGGCAACCCATTGGGTTTGTATCCAGAGTGTTAACATACGCTGAACAACACTGTACACAGCCTGAGAGAGAGAGTCTACCTGTTGTTTTTGCTTGTGAGCTTTTCAACCATTAAAACCACTTCAGTGCTTTCCAAAGCATTTGGACAGGGTATTACTATTATGACCAAGATGGGAAGAGTGCACTGTCACTGTCTCTTCAGACCCACTGCTCCAAGGGCGCAACATCAATGTAACTGTTTTACCTTGTTCCCAATGTGGTCAATCTTATGCTTAGTCAATATTAGACTTAGAATAAAAATATCCACCAACCAGGTTGCTTAAATCAAGACAAAATTATTGACTTAACTTATTCAGTGAAGATGTAGAACTGGTTAACACACAGTTTGCAATATGAAAATATAAATGTTTACACCTTTAATAACACAAAACACCCACACACACATCATGTAGAGGAGAAAATAATGATTTCTCTTATAGCAATTCATATTGGACAAAAGCACTCTTGGTGAATACGGGTTATTTCTTGAAGGAAAAAGATAAGGTGTGGAATGTCCAGCTGGCTGTCAACCTGGTGTTCTGGCACATATAGACAGGTCACTGTCTCTTAGTCTTGGCAGGTGCATCTTGCCCAAGAAACACAGTATTGGTAAGTTTGTAATACCAAACTGTACCAAAACTGGAATTTCAGTTTTTGAATTTTTCCACAAAGGCCTAAGGGTTGTGAATTGTATATACCAGTGATTCCTGTAGCAATTGTGGACATATGCTTCAAAGTGTTTAAGAGCCAGTTGTAATCCCCCTCAGGTTTCTTTGTCCTCTGTGGATGATCAGTTTTAACGTTGATGAACTTTTTGAAAAAATATCCATTGGCTTCTCTATGTCTGGCTCATATTCTCATAACAGGACTGCATCTAGTCACAAGTCACAGCATCAATTACTAACTTTAAGGGTTTAATGAAATTAGGGGCAGCCAACGCTGGTCCATTCATTAATCTGGCTTTCAGTCTCTTAAAAACTGTTTGATAATCTCCTAAACAAAAACAGGTATTTCTGGAAAAGCTCGGCAGGTCTGGCAGCATCTGTGGAGAGAAATCAGAGTTAAAGTTTCAGGTTGAGTGACCCTTCCTCAGAACTTTTTGTTTCTGATTTATAGCATCCACAGTTCTTTCATAGCATCATACAACACAGAAACAGACCTTTTGGTCCAACCAGTCCACGCTGAACTTAATCCTGAACTGAACTAAACTAGTCCCTCCTGCCTGTGGTTTTGATAATCTCCTGATCATGTTACTCTAACTTTCTTTAGTAGATCTGTCAGTGGAGCACAAATTTAGGACTGAAACCACATATCCCTGAAAAACTTCATAATTTCAGCTTTAGTTTAGGGCCAGGGAATTCGACTTTTGCTGCTCTAGGCAGCAGTTGTCCTTGCCCTACTGTAGGTCCTAAATTGGTCACCTGCACATTTGCAAACTTTTGGCAATGTTAATCATCAAAGCAATTGATTTCTATTTAAAAAATTACACTTTCAATTGTTCTTCCATTATTCCCTATATGCCATAATCAAGGTAGACTACGCAGGTAGGAACACTGGCTACCACTTGGTGCATGAGTCTCTGGAGAGTGGCTTGGGCATCTTTCAGCCTGAATCACATCATCACTTGAAAAGACTGTCTAGTGTGACAAAGTTTGAAATCTCTTTTAGTTATTGATGTTAAAGTAGCCTGTCAGTATCAATCTATTTTAGTAAGAAATACTGTAGACTGTGATAACACAGCTTTCTGAGCAAGGAATTGAGTAGGAGGTGCCTTTGTTACCACATTGACCATTCCGTAGTCTATGCACAATTTAGATTGAACCATCACTCTTAAGCACTAACATTACTGGGAAATTTCAGCCAGGTTCACTCAGTGGTTTTCCAACATGGATTATATTTCTCTTTTCACGTGGGCCTGTTTTGCTGAACCTAAATGATAAGATGTTATTTTGTTCTGATGAAGAGTTACAGACTTGAAACATTAGCTCAGATTTCTTCCCACAGATGCTGCCAAACCTGCTGAGTTTCACCAATAATTTCTGATTTTGTTTCAGATCTTCAGCATTTGCAGTTCTTTGTTTTATTTCAGGCCTCTTTGCTGGTCTGTATCTGAATATGAGGGTATAATGTCTGTCCTTTCTAACAGCTCAGTATTACCTGACCAGATAGTAGCTTCAACATATTGACATGACACAACCTTTTCTTCTGGTAATCTGGAGTGTCAGTTCAAAAAATTGCTTTAGCAATCCTTTTGACTACCATAGAGGGACCTCTGAACTACACTTTCAATGGACAATGCTTGATATCTGTTGGGGGAGCTCTTAGATTCGATCATTAAGAAGGCAACAGCTGGGTTTGTGAAAGAGAAATCATGTTTAACCAACTTATTGGAGTTTTTTGAAGGAGTAACGTACTGTGGACAAGGGAAAGCCTGTTGAACTATTGTACCCTGATGGCCAGAAGGCATTTGACTAGGTGCGACAGGAACTTGGGACAATTCTGATGTCTAGATGTCTAATGTTTTGATTAAATGTAACTTTTATATTAAAGTAAACTTTGTAAAGTTTATAATTGTATGGACTTTAGAGTTTCATCGCACAAAACAATGTATTAGGTTAATAATGTGATTACTTCATTATTTTACATACCTGTTTCACAGTTTGTTGAGATTAGCAGTTTGTGATTTTCTCTATTTGTTTTAGTTTTTAAATAGTTTTGAAGTTATGAACAACTTTTTGTACTGTCTTTTGCCCTTTCCAAAAAAAAGTAATATAAACTCTTTCCAAGCATTCAAACACAAAATGAGTGAACAGATGGCCGTAAGAGAAACTGAAAGGTTAGCCATAAGTTACTGATTTATTGGAAGCTCCGTCAACTAAGTGAGAATTGAGACATGAGCTCAAAAATATCAGTCATTGAATCCTGACTGCATGTGGTTCCCTTTTATTAAACAGAAACACACAGAACATTTCAATCAACCCACTAAACAAAGTCATAAAGTAACAATTAACAGACCAGAGTGAAAAGGTGACATTAATGAATGTCCATCACACTTTAACAGCCAATTAGAAATTGATCATGTATACCATCAACCAGTTAGCAATAAACACTGCAAAGCCTAGGTCAATCAATAATGATGTAATTGATCATGTTGCGGGATGTGGTTTAGAAAGAGTTAAGAGTTTTGATGACAGAAGTACATATCAAGTTTGAAAACAAAGTTATCCTGCTATCAAAGTGGAACAGAAGACCCTCAATGTGTTTCATAGAGAGACCAGAGACCGAGTAATGACCTACTCCCGAAGCTGAATGGGAAAGCAAGTGCTATAGTATTCCAGTAAAGTCGATACCTTACTTTAATAGGTATTATTTATAATCTAAGTAAAGGTTACTTAGTAATTGCAATAGACTGTCTTCTGTTGGTTAATAATTAAAGTATCGAATGAACAAAGTAATAGATCTTACACCAGCTTTCCACAATCTTCAAACTCAAGTCCTCAAAAATGATTAAAAATGAAGCCAATGTACCAACAGGAGCAGAGATAATAGGAACTGCAGATGCTGGAGAATCCGAGATAACAAGGTGTGGAGCTGGATGAACACAGCAGGCCAAGCAGCATCATAGGAGCAGGAAAGCTTGACGTTTCGGGCCGAGACCCTTCATCAGAAAATGGGGGAGGGGGAGGGGGTTCTGAAATAAATAGGGAGAGAGGGGGAGGCGGATAGAAGATGGATAGAGGAGAAGATAGGTGGAGAGGAGACAGACAAGTCAAGGAGGCGGGGATGGAGCCGGTAAAGGTGAGTGTAGGTGGGGAGGTAGGGAGGAGATAGGTCAGTCCAGGGAGGATGGACAGGTCAAGGGGGGGACGGGATGAGGTTAGTAGGTAGGAGATGGGGGTGCAGCTTGAGGTGGGAGGAGGGGGATAGGTGAGAGGAAGAACAGGTTAGGGAGGTGGAGATGAGCTGGGCTGGTTTTGGGATGCGGTTGGGGGAGGGGAGGTTTTGAAGCTTGTGAAATCCACATTGACACCATTGGGCTGCAGGGTTCCCAGGCTGAATATGACTTGCTGTTCCTGCAGCCTTCGGGTGGCATCAATGATGGTATCAATGGTACCAATAGGAGCAGTTTTTTTGTTGCTTTGACCATCTTATGAACAGTGCTTCATAAAACCAAGATGTGGAGGTGCTGGTGTGGGACTGGGGTGGACAAAGTCAGAAATCACACGACACCAGGTTATAGTCCAACAGGTTTATTTGAAAACACAAGCTTTCGGAGCCTCAATCCATCTTCAGGTGTGAGTGAGAGAGCTAGTAGCAGACACAGAATTTATATGTAAAAGATCAAAGATTCACAACATTGATGAGGATGTACTAAACAAACCTAAGATGCTGTTAAATCTTTAATCAGTTGGAAGGCTTTAATTGATTAATATGTATATGTATATATCCCCAAATTCCTTTCAAGTCACAGTCTTGAGAGAACTAAAGGTTTTATCAGTGCAAAAAGGAAGAGGTGACAGTTTAGGTCAGACAGTGCATGTTAGGTGTGAGGCCTTGTTTAGAATGTGTTTGTGTTTAGTTTGGAGTCAGACTGGTTTCATTTCTAAAGTAAGAATTTATGAAACTCCATATTGACTGACTGTCTATAGATTGTGTGCTTTTTGAACAAAATAAAATGTATCCACAAATATAAATTCACCCTATAGATTCACGTGTGCGTGTGTGCATGTGAGTAAATGGGGGAGAGAGAGAGAGAGAGAGAGTGAGTGAGTGAGTGTGTGCGTGAGAGTGGGTGGGAGAGAGTGTGTATGTGTGTGTGTGGGAGAGAGTGTGTGTGAGACAGACAACATTGGCTGAGTCACATGAGTATCTGCCGTGCACATAGTGGGTGGTGTTCCTACGTATGATGGTAGTATCCATGTTGAAGATCTGATATGTCTTGCAGAGGTTACCATGACAGCGTTGTATATGTTGTGGTCGATGCTGTCCTGAAGGCTGGGTAGTTTGCTGTGAACAATGGTCTGTTAAAGGTTTGGCAGTTGTTTGTAGGTGAGAAGTGGAGGCGTAGGGAAGATCTTGGCGAGATGCTCATTGTCATCGATAATGTGTTGAAGGCTGCGAAGAACATGGTGTAGTTTCTCCGCTCCCGGGAAGCACTGGATGACGAAGGGCCACCTATCGGATGTGTCCGATGTCTGTCTTCTGAGGAGGTCATTATGGTTTTTTGCTGTGGCACATTGGAACATAAAACCAAGAAATCTCTTTTCTTGTTCAGGAATAGGAATTTAATAGAATCCTTTTCACTTCAAATAGACTTTCATTTTAATTGGGCTTCTCACAACTACTGGATATCTCACATCTCTCTAAAGGTAACGGGCTGCAGTCATTGTAATGTAGGAAACACAGCTGCTCACTACCAGCTCCCATAAAAATCACTGCAGTAATGACTAGATAATCTGTCTTTTGTGGTGTTGTATTAAGGACAAGTACTCTGCAGGAAACTGTGGACAATTCCCTTGCCCTTCCTTGCAAAAGTTACAAGGGATCTTTTAAGTCCACTTGAGAACATACTGGCCCTTGGGTTCTAGTTTAGACAGCACCTCTGACAGTGCAGCAGTCCCTTTACTGCACCTGAGTACCACACACAATAACACACCCTCAAATAGATGTTCTAGCTCCACACATACATCAGGTGTCTGTTTGTTACAGTGGGCAAAAGACCAGTGTTGATGAGAAGTCTGTGGTTTCTGGCACAAAATTATGACTCTTTACTGAGATATTTATATATGGTACAGTTACTTTGTTAAGATTGGTCAGGAATCCACCCAGCGTGGTGAATTCTCACCAATCACTTCCTGGTTCATATTCTACTAGCTTTGAGAGAAAATCTATGACAAAGTGCATGTGAATTCTATCATCATTGACCTTTCAGTTACTAAAGAGCAATTATTCCACTCAGTGATGGGGGAGCTTTGCCTGAGATCAAAATACCACATTGAAGTATTTGCAATAACAAGGTGTAGAGCTGGATGAACACAGCAGGCCATGCAGCATCAGAGGAGCAGGAAAACTGACGTTTCGGGCCTAGACCCTTCTTCAGAAAACATTTCTAAATTTCATGCAGCACAGACTGAGGAGGAGATGTTGTTTATTCACGCTGTGTCTCTCTGAGGCAGCTCACAGAGAGAAGCAGGATGTTGAGGAACTGTTTCAGCTGCTGGCTACACCTGGGGATGGATCACAGTATTCCAAAGAAAGAGAGAATGGTCACAATCATTCTGGTATACTGCATGCTGAAAAAGAGTCGAGTCTGGGACAGCCCAGGTTAGAAACAAGAAGAGATGAATAGAATGGGACATCCCAATAGAGGTAAATGGGTCAGGAAATCCTGAGAAAGGTGAATGGACCAGCAGACCCCAGTAAAGATGAACAGACTGGCTTGGTCCAGGATAGGAGTCAGACATATGAAGCCTCAGAAACTGGAACTAAGGACAACTGACGCCCCAAGAGGTGGTCATTGGACAGGGCAGGACAGATATTAGGTCATGGGACAGCTACACATTTAATAGGCTCAACACCCCTCCCTCCAACCATTCAGTTATCTCACAAGAGTCACTGAATCTCTCTAAGCACCCAGTCATTCTTCAGTCACACTCCGTCCCATGCCCCTCTCTCCTGTGCATCTGCCAATCCCATCCCTGCACATCATCTCTGCTCTAGATGCTGTGGGTCTTCCTCTTGCTCACTGATATTCAGTTTGAAAGCCCCTGACGATGAGGAAAGCTATTCCCACACTAGAAATCTCTGTCAAACATTTACCAGGGGAACTGAGACAGCAGCTGCAATAAGTGACGTTTTATTCAGATGGGACACTGACAAGTTTAAATCCCCACCTGATCTGCTGCTCAAAGTCACCTCCATGTCACCGGTCAGTTTCCCAAGTTTCAGGAAACTCATGTTGCTGCAGAAATATTTGGATTGGCTGTGAGAGACGTCAATCAGAGAGCCCACCCACTCTGCCCATTCCCGCCTCTTCCTATAGGGACTGAAAACCAAGTGAGGAGATGGTGAGTGAAGGAGCAGCTTTTATACAAATTGTATCCCATAATATCCACACCAATCTTCAGGCAGTCTGATTATCCTGTGGGCAATCAGGGGTGGAAATGTCCCTTATGCTGTGTGAGAAGATCCAGCTGAGAGAGCTGTTTACTCAGTGCTAAATAGAGGAATAGGAATCTGTCATTTAGTGTCTCCAGTATGTCCCATCATTCATTGAGATCATGGTATCTTTGTGATCAAATTCCATATTCCTGGCCTTCATATCCCGCCAAACCTTTGGTGAACAGAAAGCTGCCAATCTCAGATTAAATGGTGTCAGTTGATGTTACATTGAAGAAGGTTTGTGGACGTGAGTTTCAATTTTATTTCACGCATTGCGTCAGAGACAATGTCCTGATTTTACTCCTGAAAGTCTGGCTCTAAATTTCCGATGATGGCACTCGTCTTAGACGCCCCAGCTAATGAAAATAGATGATGTCTATCTTTTCTCTATTGAAAACTTAGATCATGTCAGCTTCTGAAGTGTGAGGCATATAATCTGACTCTTAATCTCTTCTCATAATTTAAATCTTGCTAACAATGAATCATTCCAGCAAATCTACACAGTACTCCCTCCAAGAACAATATATCTTATTCTGACACAATGTCAGGATTGTCTAGATCTTGCTGATTTCCTCTCATTATTAAACTTTGCAGCAATTGTTTATCATTGTTTGCTTAGCCACTTCAGAGGCCAGTTCAGGGTTAGTGATGTTGTGTGGGACTGGAGACGCAGGTAGACCAGTCCAGGCAGATGTAGCAGGTTCGCCTTATGAAGGACAATATTTGGGCTTAAGAACAAGATTTTTATATTTTGATTTTGTTCCACATATTTGAAAATGTATTAAATTTGCCTTCACAACATGGAGTTGTTGAGGTGAACAGCAGAGGCACCTTTAAGGGGAAACTAGTGTCATGACATAATGAGCCAATGTGCACCAATAAATAATTCCCGCAGTTCCAAATGTAGTCAAAAATGTACAAATGAATACAAATCCCATTGAGACCATTAAAACCCAATTTTCCTGACTGAACAGGATTCTGGACAATCCAAAATGGGGGATGGGACAAAAAAACTGTTGTTGTAAGACCTGCTCCTTTTTTGAGGTATTTTTAGTGTTGGAGCTGATTTCCGCAAATTTTAGGAGCAGTAATTACTGTTTTATAAGCTGTTGCATTGTTTTGGAACTGTATAAAAGGAGGAAGAGAGAAGGAGCAGATACCAAGTGGGAAGTGAAACAAACGGAAAAATAAACCTGCACAGCTGTCTGACCCAGCAGTGAACCTCACAGCTGACTGCCTCTGCTGTTCGGTTTCAAGTGTCTCTAGTCACAGAGTTGGTTCTAAGAAAAATAAACAAACAGTAAAATTCACAGCTGACCTTGGAGAAACCTGTGTGGAGAAGTTCACAGCAGGGGAACAGCTAAGTGGCTAGTTTTTAGTGTAATCTTACAGTTTATTTTTGTGAATCTACAACAGTGACAAGAGTGGGTTCTTTTTTGGTTATATGTTTTTATTGAGATCTGTCTCTTGATTAAACTTTAAAAATATAAAACATAGGCACTAGGTTACCCTTAGAGCAGTTTTTTTAGAGCAGCAAGATTGGGCTATTTTCTAGGTCTGTAGATTGTTAAGGTGCAAAGATGGCCTTTAGTAGAATGATGAGTTCTTCCTGTTGGATGTTATAGATTAGGCAGACTTTCCATATTACTGATGATTATGCCTGCAGGAAATGTGTTTGATTGTGAATCCTATTGGATTGCATGGGTCAGCTGGAGTGCCAGTCAGAGTCCACGAAGAGTTGACAGGAGCTAGGGGATATGATGGATGGCAGTTGCAAGAAGGGAGAAAAACCACATATGTAGTCAGGTAATTGGGTTACCTCCAGGAAAGGTAGGAGTAGTAGGCAGGATGTGCAGGAGTCTCCTGTGGCTATCCCCATCTCAAACAGTATGCTGTTTTGGAAAATGTAGGGGGCAATACACTGTCAAGAAATGTAGCACTGACAGCCAGGTTCCTAGTACTGAGACTGGTTCTACTGTAACAAGGGGTACGTCAGGTTCCAAGTCATCGATTGTGATAGAGGACTCTCCAATCAGAGGCACAGACAGATCCTTCTGCGGCTGACAATGAGACATCAGAATCGTGTGTTGCCTCCCTGATGTCAGGATCCAGGATATCTCAGACAGAGAGCGCAGAATATTCTCAAAGGGAAGAGGGACCAGCAGGAGGTTGTTGTACACACATTGGAACTAATGACATAGGAAGAGAAAAGGACAAGATTCTGAGGTGAGAATACAGGAAGTTGGACAGGAATTTAAATAGTAGGTCCTCGAGGGTAGTAATATCTGGATTATTCCGGGTGCCACGAGCTAGTGAGAGTAGGACAGAGCAGATAAATGTGTGGCTGAGGAGCTGATGCTGGGGAGAAGGATTTACATTTTTGGATCATTGGAATCTCTTCTGGGGTAGAACTGACTTGTATAAGAAGGACAGATTGCACCTGAATGGAAGGGAACTAATATGCTGGCAGGGAGATTTGCTAGAGCTGCTTGGAAGGATTTAAACTAGTAAGGGGAGGGGGTGGGATCAGACCCAAGGAGACAGTGAGAAAGGAGATCAGTCAGAGACTGGTACAGTTGGGAAAAGGAGTGAGTCAAACAGTCAGCGCAGGCAGGAACAAAGCAGAGAACGAGGTAGGACTGATAAATTAAACAGCATTTATTTCAATGCAAGAGACCTGACATGTAACGCATGTTACATGAACGTGTCAGCAGAGATCAAATGAACCCCTACAAGAGCATAAAGGCAGTAGGAGTATACTTAAGAGGCAAATCAGGAGGGCACAGTTGGTCACAATGGGACTGGGATGCCATAGCGGTTACAGAGGTATGGCTCAGGGATGGACAGGATTGGCAGCTTAATGTTTCCAGGTAATAGATGCTATAGGAAGGATAGAAACGGCGGCAAGACAGGAGTGGGAGTGGCGATTTTGATTAGGGATAATATTACGGCTGTACTTAAGGAGGATATTCTGGGGAGTATGTCCAGTGAAGTTACTTCGATGGAACTGAGAAATAAGAAAGGGATGATCATTTTATTGTGATTGTGCTATAGACCCTCCAATAGTAAGCAGGAAACTGAGAAACAAATTTGTTATCAGTTATCTATAAGAATAATAAAGTGGTTATGGTAGGGGATTTTAACTTTCTAAACATAGACTGGGGCTGCCATAGTGTTAGGTGCTTGGACGGAAAGGAATTTGTTAAGTGTGTACAAAAATGTTCTGATTCAGTAATATGGACGTACATACTAGAGAAGGTGTAAAACTTGACCTACTTTTGGGAAATAAGGCAGGGCAAGTGACTGAGGTGTCTGTGGGGGAGCACTTTGGGACTAGTGATCATAATTCCCTGCGGAGACTGTGAGAAACACTACATCAGACAAACAGGAAGGAAACTAACAACAAGGGTACATAAGCACCAACTGGCTACAAAAAGACATGACCAATACTCACTCATGTCAATCCACAGACAAGGAGAACCACCATTTTGACTGGGACAACACCAAAATCCTGGGACAGGCTAGGCAGAGACAGGCACGAGAATTCCTAGAAGCCTGGCACTCCACCAAGCATGCTATTAATAAACACATTGAACTCGACCCCATAAACACTCCACTACGAAGGAAAACCGGAAGTGAGGCAATCCATCTCAACGGACTCGAGTTTAAAAACCAGGCGGGAAAACACACTGACGCTTCATCGGAGGCTGCACTGAGGATGTTACCCAGCATGGTAATGAAACATCTGCGAAACAACAAACCAGCTCGGTGAGCCAACCAACCTCAACACTCACAACCTGAGCTACCAATCTACTCCAAAACCTTAGTGATCATAATTCTGTTAGTTCTAAAATAATGATGGAAAAGGATGGACCGGATCTAAAAGTTAAAGTCCGAAATTGGAGAAAGGCTAATTTTGACGATATTAGGGAAGAACTTTCGAAAGTTGACTGGGCGGGTGGGGGTTGTGGATATTTGTAGGTAAAGGGATAGCTGGAAAATGGGAAGCCTTCAAAAATGAGATATTGAGAGCCCAGAGACAATCATGGTTTTGCGTCAAGAATAAAAATGGAAGAACGTGTCAGCAGAGATCAAATGAACCCCTACAAGAGCATAAAGGCAGTAGGAGTATACTTAAGAGGGAAATCAGAAGGACAGAAAGGGGACATGAGATAGTGTTGGCAAATAGGGTTAAGGAGAATCGAAAGGCATTCTACAAGTACACGGAGGACAAAAGAGTAACAAGGGAGTGAATAGGGCCCCTTAAAGATTAGCAAAGCTGCCTATGTGTGGAACTGCAGGAGATGGAGGAGATACCAAACAAGTATTTAGGATCAGTGTTTGCTGTGGAGAAGGATATGCAAGATAGAGAACATGGGGAAATAAATAGCAACATCTTAAAAAAATGTCCACATTGCAGAAGAAGTGGTGCTGGACATCTTAAAACGCATAAAGGTGGATAAATCCTTGGACCTAATCAGATGTACCTTTAAATTCTGTGGGAAGCTAGGGAAGTGATTGCTGGATCCCTTGCTGAGATACTTGTATCATCAATAGCCTCATGTCAGGTTAGCCAGAAGACTTGATGGTCGCTAAAGTGGTACCACTTTTTAAGAAAGGTGGTAAGGAAAAGCCAGGGAACTATAGACCAGTGAGCTTGACATCGGTGGTGGGCAAGTTGTTGTAAGGAATCCTGAGGGACAGGACTTACATGTATTTGAAAAGGCAGAGACCGATTAGGGATAGTCATCATAGCTTTATGAGTGGGAAGTCATGTCTCACTAACTTGGTTGAGTTTTTTGAAGAAGTAACGAAGAGGATTGATGAGGGCAGAGTGGTGGACATGATCTATATTGATTTCAGTAAGGTGTTTGGCAAGGTTCCACATGGTAGACTGTTAGCAAGGCTGGATCACATGGAATACAGGGAGAACTAGCTATTTGGATACAGAACTGGCTCGAAGGTAGAAGACAGAGACTGGTGGTAGAGGGTTGATTTTCAGACTGGAGGCCTGTGACCAGTGGTGTGCCACAAGGATTGCTGCTGGGTCCACTGCTTTTCGTCATTTATATAAATGATTTGGATGTGAACATAGGAGGGATGGTTGGTAAGTTTGCAGATGACACCAAAATTAGAGGTGTAGTGGACAGCAAAGAAGGTTACCTCAGAGTACAATGGAACCTTGATCAGATGGGCCAATGAGCCAAGGAGTGGCAGATGGCATTTAATTTAGATAAATGTAATGTGCTGCATGTTTGAAAGGCAAATCAGGGCAGGACACTTAATGGTAAGGTCCAGGGGAGTGTTACTGAACAAAGAAATCTCAGAGTACAGGTTCATAGTTCCTTGAAAGTGGAGTCCCAGGTTGACAGGACAATGAGGAAGATGATTGGTACGTTTGCCTTTATTGGTCAGTGCATTGAGTTTAGGAGTTGGGAGGTCATATTGCAACTGTGGAGGATGTTGGTTCGGCCACTTTGGAATACTGTGTGCAATTCTGGTCTCCCTACTGTAGGAAGCTTGTTGTGAAACCTGAAAGGGTTCAGAAAAGGTTTACAAAGATGTTGCCAGGTTTGGAGGGTTTGAACTGTAGGGAGAAGCTGAATAGGCTGGGGCTATCTTCCCTGGAGTGTCAGAGGCTGAGGGGTGACCTTATAGAGGTTTATAAAATCATGAGGGACGTGGATAGGGTGAATAACCAAGGTATTTTCCCTTGAAGTGAGGAAGTCCAAAACTAGAGGGCATAGGTTTAAGGTGAGAGGGAAAACATTGAAAGGGGAGCTAAGGGGCAACTTTTTCATGTAGAAGGTAGTGCATGTATGCAATGAGCTGCCAGTGGAAGTGGTGGAGGTACAATTACAACATTCAAAAGGCATCAGGATGGGTACATGAATAGGAAGGATTTGGAGGGATATGGGCCAAATGCTGGCAAATGGGACTAGATTAATTTAGTATATCTGGTTGGCATAGACGAGTTGGACCGAAGGTTCTGTTTCCATGCTGTAATATATCCCTTCATAACTCTGAATGCATTCATGCTCTTTAAAGGTGAAGATAGACAAAAAGACAGGCAATTTGACACATCTAATATGGGTGGAAAACTGCTAGATAGAGAGAGGATGAACAAAACTCCCAACATCAAATGTTCAGACCACAAGGTGGAAAATTCTTTTACTCTTGCAGTCCTTTTTTATTTTTGTAATGATGAGAACGCTGTTGTGTCTCTACAGTAATGATCATCTTTAATTTGATGGTTGGTCAGATGAACTGAGGTTTTCTCTTGTATGATATCTTTCTTTTAAAATTTCTTGGGTTTTCTATCTTTTTCTGCACGAGCAGACTGAGAGGGAGAAGGATGCATTCTGTCTGCAGGCTCTGAATCGTTTTACTCTCTGCTACTTTGGCACCTATAGCTTTAACACTCTGCAGCTCAACCAATCAGAAAGCTGTTGCCAGGTGTATTTTTGTAACATGAAAGATTATCAGTGCTATTGAGTCTTGACTTTTCCTTCTTTTATTCCAAAAAGCTACACTGTACTGAACTCAATAATACACATGCTATTTTCCACATTGTAAACAACTTTCTTGGTATCCAATTATAGCATTTCAACTTCCATTTCTGTATATAGTCCGAAAACCAGAAAAAAGGAGTCTCTTACACAAGATAAGCACATGAAGAAGGGAACAGAAGGCTATGCGGACAGAATGAGATGAAGTGGGATGAGAGGAGGCTTGAGTGAAGCATAAACCAGTTGGAGCCAAATGGCCTGTTTTCACAATAATCCTATGTTTGTACTTTCCATGATTGGATTTGAACTCTCAAACTCTGGATTGCTAATCCAACACCATCGTAATTCAGCTGCCATACGTGGAGACACATTTATGGAAATGTCTTTCAATGCCTTTTTTAAAGATTTTACCTGAAGGCATTAGCCTTTTCCCTAAGCCTAGACTTCATTTGCCCAGTGTTGTAGCTGAGAGTTGAATCTGGAATGTGCATTCTGACAGCTTGCAGTGTATCTGATCTCCCAGAATAAATCAGAGCCCTTCAATCAGCTAAAACTGAAGCAATATTTTCCTCACCTTCTCGCACTTCTTGCCTAGTTTATTTTCTTTAAATAATTTTCAAAAATGAGGGGAGGAATTTCTTAATCACCATTGAATTTTGAAGTCTCCTGAGTATTTTTTCATATTAAACACATACTCTTAAGTGTAAAACTAGTCTTCACCAGCAAAACACAAACTATTAATGAATTGAGAGCCTGTTTTATACTCAGCCTAACTATTATTTCCATTGTCCTCTTGGTGCCTGGGAAGATGGGGGTCAGAGTCAAGGAAATGAAATAGCCTTATTGTCTGCTTCTGATCACTATCCAGTGCCTCTGCTGGAAACAGGGATGTATGACAGTCAAGTGAGGAAAAAGAAAGAACTTGTATCTGATCCCTGACACAGGGGAATAGCAGACTGGCACTCACTGTGAAACAGTCTCTGACTGAGGAGTCAGCCCCTTCAGCAGAGGAGGAGAGGGAGTTGGAGAAAATCACATTTCCTTTTCCTGTTTTACAGAAGGATTACACCATATACACCAGAACATATAGACAGGATATACTTCGTAGATAGATGCTGACCATCACCCAAGGTACAACTGTGGGAAGACATCCAGTCCCTTCACAGTGTTGCTCAACACAGAGAAGGCTGGTTGGTGAAACCATCATCTGGAAATCGGTAGGGTCAAGGGAGCTTTGACATATCATCAGATCTGAAAATGGTTAGTGGTGTGGAGCCTTCGATTAGAACCAACCATTTTAAGGTTTGCGTGTGGGTGATTGCTGAGAGTGAGGCTGGGAAGTGAGTGTGAGGGACTCCACAAGGTGACAAGACCATCAAACACACAAGGTGCATTTGTTGTATACCTGTTAAGGAAAGAGCAACATCATGGAAGAGAAACGTTTCAAGTGTGAGGTTTGTGATAAAGCTTTTGTGAAGGCCACTCACCTGTTGATACACCAGAGAATTCACACAGGGGAGAAACCATTCAGGTGTCAGGTATGTCAGGCAGCTTTCACCCAATCCTCCCACCTCCTGACCCACCAGAGGTTTCACACAGGAGAAAAACCATTCACATGTCAGGTTTGTGATAAATCATTCTCGCGGTCTTCAAGCCTTCTTGAACACCAACGCATTCACACAGGTGAGAGGCCATTCAAATGCAAAATTTGTGAGAAATCATTCTCAGTGTCATCTGCTCTCCACTGTCATCAACGTACTCACACAAGGGAAAAGCCATTTGTGTGCAAGATTTGTGATAAATCATTCTTGCGGTCAACGGGACTCTGTGAACATCAACGTACTCACACAGGAGAGAAACCATTCAAGTGTGAGGTGTGTAACAAATCATTTTCACGGTCGGGGAATCTCCACGTACACCGATGCATCCACACTGGGGAGAAACTGTTCAAGTGTAATATGTGTGACAAATTATTCCCTGACTCATCAAGACTCCTGCTCCATCAGAGAATTCACACAGGGGAGAAACCATTCATATGTAAGATGTGTTACAAATCATTCTTAATGTCATCAAAACTCTGCGCACACCAGCGTATTCACACTGGTGAGAAACCATTCACGTGTGAGGTATGTGACAAATCTTTTTCAGAGTCATCAAACCTGCATAAACATCAACGCCTTCACACAAGTACAAGCAAGGGAAGCAGATATACGTCACCAATATGCTGCTGAGAGCTGCTGTCTCTTAAGGAATTGATGCTGGTCGAGAGTGAAGCAGAAAGATTGAATTGGACAGAAGACGTCTTGATCTGATCAAACTATATAATGAGATGCAAGTCTTCAAATGTTGCAGGCAGTTGTGATGAATTGATGGCCTGAAACAATCTGTTGCTGTAAGAGAGAATTGGATAGAGACAAAGATGTACAAAGGGACCTTATTCCTGTTGAAATGGAAAATCAAACCCAGCCAGGATCTCAGTACAGTGACGGTCTTGATTCAAGTGTACACAGAGGGAGTGGCCAAGAGGATTCCAATTCTTCCACAAACAGCTCTTACTTTTATGTTCAGAAACCACAACAGGCTATGTGTTCTTTTGCATGTACACATTTACTCAGAAAAATCACACAGCTACTGTCTACCACTTTAATGATAAAAGTTGCTTTGACTCCTATTGATAAAGGTCTTGCTTTGCTTAATGGCACCAGTTGTAGTTTGTTGTCTAGCTTCCAATGTTCTAACTTAACCCAGTTCCTGGAGCTCTCAGCATTTGACAACGTAAGTCAAACTCACTTATGCTTTATGTTGCCCCATGCTTGATATCTCAAAAATCCCAAAAGAGATGAGAAACGAGATACTGAGGTGTAATCAAGTCAATGAGTCTAATCTGATGAAGGTAAGATAAATACTGTACTGAGCATACATCAGCAATGAATGTAAGGACCACATCAGCAAGTGCTATGTAGTATGCCTTACTGGTGTAAAGTGCTGTAAATGAAGTATTGGTCTTTGCAGATCATTACAAAACTTAAAGACTCTTGTAAGTACACAAGATTCTCAAATCTACCTGTCTTTTAAACCAAGGGTTCACAGGAAGTACAGACCAGGTTTCTGTTCTTAACCAAAATTACAATTATTAGAAATAAATACTCTCACTAGAGATAAACAATTGTGAACCATCAATATAAAACTGTAACCCCTACGTAAAACTCCCCCTCTACGCACACATACAAATGGACACAAAAAGTATGGATGTTATGGGCAGAGAGAGAAAGATTGGGCAGGCAATGCAGTGATCCTTGGCCACAGCTTTTGCTAAGATGATCCTTTCACTGAGGAGAACACTGCTTCTTGATCTTCCTTCTTCAGGTACTTACACTTGCTTACAGAAGGCACTGGGTGACTGGTTCACACTTGTAAAGGTCTCTGAAGTATTAATTACAAGTCACAGCTTACTCAACTGGTTAAGGGAAATCAGCTATCTTCAGGCTTCAGGTACTTTTTACTACAAAACAGAAACGACTCTTTTCCTTCCAGAGGTCTGATCGCTTCTGCCCAAACATTCCTTCCCAAAATCTGTTCACCTAGCTTGCAGCTAGTCATATTGTTGTTGATAGACTGGAAGTCTTTGTCATTGATAACTAACCACTAGTCCACAGACTCATCAGCTACTGGTTGCTGGCCAAAGATCTGTTCGTACACAGCTTTCCCTACCGCTTGAACCAACAGCTATGTAAACAGCATTTAACCTGAGTTTCAGGTTATTTGCTTTTATAAAATGCAACAAGTGCAGTAGATTCAATAAACCCTGACTTTTAAAAGTTATTTTCCCAGGGGAGGATCCTGTTATCATTGCCCATGTAATTATTGCTGACATCGTCAGTATGAGGAGCTCACTGCCTAATAAAGAAGTAGAACGCCAAAGGTCATAATTTCTGCTTTATTATCTGAGACATATGCATATTGGCAGAGGACACATCAGAATAGAGATGAATACTGATTTAGGAAAGGTGGATTCTGCTTTGTGTGGCACCAGCAGGACTACTGGGGAAAGTGGGATCGGTACTGATGGGATGATCTCCACCTGTACCATGCTGGGCCCAGTACTTCACAGATCAGACTTGGGAAGATATGGTAAATCAAAGAATAGAATCAAGGTGAAAGAGAAAGGTACTAATACAGGAAATGAGAAACAAAGCATGACTGGAAGAGTTAGAGAGTCTAAATCTGAGAAACTGCCAGCAGACAAGACTAGCATTTACAGAGCAAGTTAAGAAAATCACTAGATAAACTAAATATTCTGTATTGACTGCATTAGCTTTTGGAACAACAGTGATGAACTGAGATGGCAAGTAGGCCTCAAAAAGTACGATCTGTAGTCCTTACTGAGACATAGCTGCAAGAAGACATGGATTTTGACCTGAATTTTGAAGGGTGTGGCACATTTAGGAATGACGGGAAATAGGAAAAAGTGGATCGGGTGGCTCTGTTAGTGAATGATCTGCAGTTTTTCTTGCACAATTTTTAAGTAGATCATTTGGTCCTGTAAATAATTTGGCAACATGATCATAAATCACTATCAAAACATTCCTAAAATGCACACACCTTCATCCTCTGTTACAAAAGCAAAATATTGTGAATGCTAGAAAGCTGACATAACTTCAGAATCTGTTGGAAATCCTCAGGTCAGGTAACATCTGTGGAGACAGTAGCAAATCCTCTGCAAACTTAGACATGCCAAAAACAGTATCCTCCTCCTCCAACTGTTCTCCAGTTTTCAAAGAAATTCATTCAGCAGACGTGAGCATTGCTGACTGTGACTACATCTGTTGCCCATCCCTAATTGCCTTGGAGAACGCAACGGTGAGCAGCCTTCTTGAACTGTTGCAGTCCATAAGGTGTAGGGACATCCATAATACTGAAGAGGGATTCTAGGATTTTGACCAAGCAATTGCTTGGCACGTTTCTGCCTCAACAGTGATAGCCAGCAAATCTCCTGAAGTAGTTCATTTTCCAGCCCTATAACAATGGATTCATACCACAGGTCTATTCTTGGCCCCGATTTGTTTCTCAGAAACATACCAACAGATGGTGTCCCCAAACTAGTTGTTGACTTGGGCCCCCATTTCTACTTCAGCGACTTTGATAAAATTTACAGCAGCAAATGGTGCCCAGTGTTCAGGAGTTTGAATCTGAGCTCTGAAGAAAGGTCACTAGATCTGAAACATTAACTCTGCTTTCTCTCCACAGATGCTGCCAGAACTGCTGAGTTTTTCCAACAATTTCTGCTTTAATTTAAATCTGAGCACCTGAGCAACTGTCCACGTGGGTGGTGCTGAAATCGGAAGTGCATGCCTGTAAATTGCAGGCCCTGGTGGCGGGAACCGGGTTCGCTGCCCATCCTCCTTCCTCCACCTGATTGGTTCACTGGAGGTTGTGTCTGTCTGCCTAATACACCACAAGGAGTGGGAATGGAACGGGAAAATACCTCAGCCGACGGTGACATTGTGTGGGTGTTTTGAATGCAATGGCAGTGACTCTTACTGTTGGATGTTAAGTGTTTTAGTGAATAGGAACACATCATGCTAACAAATCAAGTGGTTTGGATTCAGCTAAACAGTGAATTTATTGTGAGTTATAAAATGTATCAGAAGGTCAATAAACAGCAAGGAACAATAATACACAGTTAAACAAAATAACAAAACATTTCACAATGACATGAAATGAATCTTGGAAAAGTATAAGATGAGCCAACCATACTGTTACTACATTGAGGTAAAACGGATTGAGAGAATTCAGGTCTGGAGAGAGTCACTGCCCACTCCCTCACCATACTCAGGATAGCAATCCTCCCACAGAGGATAGTACAAATATGGTGTTAGTCAAATACCCATCGCCTGACGAAGATGTCTATAATTCACATCGCCAACTAAAGCAGGGTCTGATTCTATCCATACCCACTCCTGAGAACTGGCTCACTTTACTAACAGAGAAACACACACACACACACATACACACATACCAGGGGAAGCCTCTCAGAATAACACAAACAGAAGTTTCTTTAAAATCCTGTGCTTTAGTCTGGCTCCCAATTCTGATGGTCAGAAATGACACTGAACTTTAGTGACAAACGGTGGGGGCTTGTTTCCATCAGACAAGCTCAATGGTTATGGAGATCCAGTGATCATGTGTCCATGGACCAATCAGTTTCCATTCCTGGAAGATCCTCTTCCATGTGAGTTGGACAGTACTTTTCAATTCCCAACTCACCAGTTGGCAGTTAGTGTGTAAGAAAGTCATAATTTATTTTAAAAGTCTAATTGTGGTATTCATTTGCATTTCACTCAGATCTGCAGTTTAAATTATGAAGTTCCCTGCCTGAAGCAGGTTTTGTTATTTTAAACAAACTTTTCAGGCATGTTATGATTCGACTCTGGGCCAGGTGGAACCTAAATGCAGACCTTCTGTCCAAGAGGTAGGGACATTATCACTGCACTTCAAGACCATTTTAAGCATCGACATCTGATAGTGGGAAAAATGCCAGAGTCCATTATGAAAAATGTAATGATAGAGCATTTGGTAAATAGTGTTAGGATTGGACAGTCAGCACAGATTTATGAACAAGAAATTGTACTTGACAAATCTATTGGAATTTTCCGAGGATGTAACTATTAGTAGAATTGATCAAAGGAACTGGTGGATGTCACTGGACTTTCAGAAGGCGTTTGGAAAGATCTCAAATAAGAGATTAGTATTTAAAATTAAAGCACGTGGATTGGGTTAGTGTACTGACATGGAGAAAGATCTGGCTGGCAGACAGGAAACAAACAGTAGGAATAAATTGGTCATTTTCTGAGTGACAGCCAGTGACTATTGAGGTACTGCAGGGTCAGTGCTTACACCCCAGCTATTCACAATATATATTCATGAATCAGATCGGGGAACTAAATGCAATATCTCCATGTTTGCAGATGACACTAAGCTGGGTATGGTGATGAAGTGGGAGAAAGATGCAGAGATGCTTCATTGTGATTTGGACAAGTTTAGTGAATGAGCAAATGTATGGCACATTAAGTATAATGTAGATAAGCGTGAGGTTATCCATTTTGGCAGGAAAACCAAGAAGGCAGATTATCTGAATGGCGATAGATTTAGACAGGGGGAGGTGCAACAAGACCTGTATGTCTTTGTCGGCCAGTCACTGAAAATAAGCATAGTGTGTTGGGCTTTATAGTGAGGGATTTGAGTTCAGGAGCAGAAATGTCTTGCTACAATTGTAGAAGTACTTGCTGAGACCACCTCTGGAATATTGTGTGCAGTTCTGGTTTCCCTGTGTGAGGAGGGATGTTCTGGTTATGGAGGGATTGCAACAAAGGTTTATCAGGCTGCCTACCTGGGAGACAGGACTGACATATGAAGAGAGACAGGATTGGTTAGGATTATAATCACTGGAGTTTAGAAGAATGTGGGAGAATCTCATTGAAACCTATAAAATTCTAACGGGACTAGCTGAAAAGGATGTCTGCACAGGATGTTCCCGATGACTGGGGAGTCCAGAAACAGGGGTCACAGTCTAAGGATACGAGATCGGCCATTTAGAACTGAGATGAGGAGAAATTTCTTCATCCAGAGGGTGGTGAGCCTGTGGAATTCTCTACCACAGAAAGCGACTGAGGCCATCGCATTGAATGTTTTTAGGTAGGAGTTACATGTAGTTTTTAGGTCTAAAGGGATCAAAGGGTCTTAGATGAAAGTGGGTACAGGGTATTAAAAATCAGATAATCAACCATGATCATACTGAATGGCAGATCAAGCTCAAAGTGTCAAATGATCTACTCCTGTTCCTTTTTTAAAATGTAAGCAAGGTTTTGATCTCATTTGGAAGAGCAGTTGGGCTTCATTATCAAAGAAGCTTAAATTGGTTCTTCTGTAACTGGGCCTTTTGTATCAGAGCATGTAACCTGACCAATTTAGAATGACTTGACACTTGAGTGCAACTTACTTACATTATAATGCAGGAGTTGTGTGTTGAATGGAGAAAGAAAATTAGAAGCTCTGTTGCTTTTGATTATTCTAAACGTTTTAGCCTCATTATTTGCTGAGAATCCAGTAAGTGATTAAGATTTATTCTATTCCTAGAGTTCAATGTGGTATTGCAACTGGTGGAAAGATTAATAAAATATATAAATGGTTAAGTTTTTAAAATATGTAATTACAGTCTCTGTATCTGAATGGCCAATGCATTCAAAATAAAAATGAACTGACAGCAAAAATAGAAATAAATAAGTATGATTTGCAGCCATTACAGAGACATGATAAAAGGATGACATGGATGGCACCTGAATACTGAAAGGCACAGGATACTTAGGAAAGTCAGGGAACTAAGAAAGCTAAGTGGAGGGTTAGCTTTGATAACTAATCATGATATTAGCATAATAGAGAGGGATGACTTGAGTTCAGGGAACCAGAATGTGGAAATGGTTTGGCTAGAGATGAGAAACGATAAAGCCAATAAGTCACTTGATGGAATGGTGTACAGGCCCCCTACAGCAATCACAGTATGGTGAAACAGAAAGAAATAAATAACGAGAGTTTGTCTGAAAGGAAGGGTGATAATCATGTAAAAAAGTCAGATGTATCAACATAACTTGGATGAGGAGTTGAGAGAATGTTTTTATATAGTTTCTTAGAATATCGTGTTTTGGAGCTGACTGAAAAGTCAGCTGTTCTCGACCTGGCATCGTGCAATGAGATAGAATTAATTAATGATCTTACCGTGAAGGCACCCTTGGTCGCAGCAATCATAATATGACTGAATTTTATATTCAGTTTTAGGAAAACAGGAGTAACTTTACTTAAGGGCAATTATGAGAGCACAAAAGCAGAACTGGATAAAGTGAATTGGTAAATTAGGTTAAAGGATAGGTCAATCGTGAAGAAGCATTTCAGGGGATATTTCGCAATACACAGGATAGATATATTCTAATGAGTAGGAAAAATTCCAAAGGATGTATCTAGCATCCATAGTTAACTAGAAAGGTCAGAAATAGCATCAGACTTAAAGAATAAAAAATATATAATTGTGCGGAAACAGATGAAAAATCAGAAGATTGCACCAAAAAAGAGGAAAATTACATTATGAGAGATAGCTAGCGAGAAATATAAAAGCAAACAGAAGTTTTCATAAGTATCTCAAAAGGAAAATAAAATAACAAAGAGAGCATTGATCCTATAGAATTTGAGTCTAGATAATTACTAATGGGAAATAAGGAGTTGGCAGGTGAATTAAACAGATGTTCGCATTAACCTTCACTTTCACTATACAGGATAGTGGGGGCTGCTCCAAGTCCTGTGTCACTGACATCACACTGCAGGGTGGCTCCATTGATGACATCATAATCCCTCAGCACTGGTGATGTCATCACTAGGTGTTTGATGGGAGTGAAAGCTGCTTCTTGTTCTGTGTCCCAGTCCCACTGAACACCCTGCACCGTGAGACTGTGTACACCGTTACACACAGTGAGGATGGGCTGGGCAAGAACTTGGCTGGGTAGACCTCACGTGAGTTTGTTGATGTTCCAGAAGTTCCAAAAAATTGTGTGAAACATGTGTTTCGAACTCAACACCTTTAAGGTTTCTCCACTGCATGATTGCGTTGATGGACCAGCAAATGCACAGACTGTGTGAAAGCTTTGTCACATATCTCACACCTGAATGGTTTCTCCCCTGTGTGAATGCGTTCATGTTTGCGGAGATTTGAGGAATCTGGGAATGATTTGTCACACACCTCACATGTGAATGGTTTCTCCCCGGTGTGAATGCGTCAATGTACATGGAGATTTGATGAATTTTGGAATGATTTCTCACACTTCACATGTAAATGGTTTCTCTCCTGTGTGAATGTGTTGGTGCACGAGGAGGGTAGATGACTGGAAGAATGCTTTATCACAAGTCTTGCACTTGAACAGTTTCTCACCTGAATGATGGACATGGAGGATTGAAAATCTTGAGAATGGTTTCTCCCCGGTACGGATCCTCTGATGGAGCAAGAGTTCTGATGACCTTGAGAATGATTTGTCACACACCTCACAGTGAAATGGTTTCTCCCCTGTGTGAATATGTTGGTGTGTGTGGAGGCTCACTGACTGTGAGAATGACTTGGCACACACTTCGCATGTGAAATGTTTCTCCCCTGTGTGAACGCGGTGGTGTCTGAGAAGGCTCTCTGACTGTGAGAATGATTTGTTACTCTCCTTACATCTGAAAGGTTTCTCCCCTGTGTGAATATGTTGGTGTCTCAGGAGGTTTGAAAACACTGAGAATGATTTGCTGCACTCCTCACACCGGAATGGTTTTTCCCCGGTGTGAATGCGCTGGTGTGTGCGGAGGTTTGATGAGTCTGAGAACGACTTGTCACACACCTCACACATGAATGGTTTCTTTTCCACGTAGCTGCCCTTTTGTTAACATTTATATAACAAATGCACCTTATATGTGAAGAGATCATATCAAGCTCTGGGACACTCTTCAGATCCCTTGTATTTGAGCAGTCTCTCACTTCCAGGAATGAATCACTAGTTCGTGGGGCTCAATAAATAATTGAAGCTCTCACCACACTTGGAGCCACTCACACTTCTTCCCAGCCTCACACTGACTGATCACCCACAGCCAAACCTCCAGAAAGGTTCGTTCTGATGGAAGGCTCCACACCACTGACCAGTTTCAGATCTGATGATTTGTCTGATGCTCCCCGGACCTTATCGATTTCCAGATGATGCTTTCAATATCCAATCTTTTCTGTGTTGAGCAATGCCGTGAAGGACTGGATGTCTTCCCACAGTTCTGCAGTTGTTCCTTGAGTGATGGTGAGGATCTATGTGTGGAATCTATCCTCTCTGTACTTTCTTTTACAGTGCAGTCCTTCTGTAAGACAGGAAAAGGAAACACGATATCCTTCAACTCCCTCTCCGTCTTTGCTAACAGTGTTGATTCCTCACTTACAGACTGTTCCACAGCGACTGCCAGTCTGCTATTCCTGCATGTGTGTGTGTTTTGGATTTTTTTTTGGGGGAGAGGGGTTGGTAATCAGACACAACACTTTATTTTTCCTCATTTGACACCCTCTGATTCTATCACAAATACTGGATAGTGACTAAGAGCACATAATGTCGTTATTTTCCTTTCTCCACTCAGTCTCCTATTTTCTCAGGCACTATGAGGGCAATGGAAAAGACAGTCAGGTGGAGTGTAAAATGTGTTCTCAATTCACTATGAACTCAAGTCTTGCTGGTGAAGACCAGTTTACTCTTAGAGTATAAAATATAAAAAACATGCAGAAGAAATGAAACATCTCTCTTGTTTCCAAAAACGAATTGTTGAAAAGCCACTGAATAGAAAGTGCCGGATCCTCAGGAAAATAATGCTTCAGTGTAGCTGATTACCAGGTTCTGTCTTATCCTGGAAAATTAGATGCACTGCACTTGTTCTGACTGCACATCCAAATTTCAGCTTTTAGGCACAGCACTGAGTAAAACTATCAAATCCAATCTGACGCTTTCAGGTAAAATCTTTGAAGAAGGCATTCAAAGACATTTCAATAATTGTGTCACCAGGCAAAGCCAATGAATTTCTATGGTGCTGGATTAATAATCCAGAGATTGTGAGTTCAACTCCAACCTCAGGAAGGTACATAGATAGCATTACAGTGAGAAACAGGCCATGTGGCTCAATTATTTCATGTTGATGTCTATTGCTTACACAAGCATCTTCTCACTCCCTTCACTTGATCCTATCAGCAGATCCTTCTGTTCCTTTTTCCCTCATGAGCTTATCTAGTTTCATTTAAAGATATCTCTGCTCTTCACCTCACCACTCTGTGTTGTGAAGGTGAATTTAATTAACTTTGGATTTTGTGGAATAGAATCAAAGTAAAATGATGAAAGTTTTCAGAATGTCCAAAAAACCCCAATATTGTCCTTCAGGGAAAGGAACCTACTACAACTGTCTGGTCTTGTCTCTATATAACTCCAGTCCCACATGATATAATTGATTCTGAACTGCTCTCTGAAGTGGCAGAGCAAACAATCTCTCCAAAAGTCCAATAACAAGTGGAAAGTCAGAGCTAACTGGATAATCCTGACATTGTGTCAGGGTAAGGTATATTGATCCAGTGTAGATTTACTGGAATAATATCTGGACTGGAACTGTTAAATTATGAGGAAAGATTGAACAAACTAGGATTCTGTTTCCCAGACTTTAGAAGATTAAGGGGCGATCTGGTCAGAAATTTCGAGTTTTTAGGGTGAACACAGAGAAACAATTTTTACAGTTTGAGGAATCTGAAATTAGGACACTGTCAAAAGTTCAGAGGCTAGGGATCCTGCAGTAAGTAACTCACCTCTGACTCCGCAAAGCCTGTCCACTACCCACATGGCACAAGTCAGAAGTGCGATGGAATACTCCCCACTTGCCTGGATGAATGCAGCTCCAACAACACTCAAGAGGTTTGACACCATTCAGGACAAAGCTGCCCACTTGACTGCACCACATCCACAACTGCCGATGATTAGTAGCTGCAATGTGTACTGTCTATAAGAAAATTCACAAAGGCCCTTTAGACAGCACCTTCCAAACCCCAAGCTGTCTAGAAGGACAAGGACAGCAGACACACATGGGAATTCCACCACCAACTTGCATTTTCCCTGTAACCTATCGTTCCCCTAATGATCAAGAATCTATATGTCCCAGTCTTAAATATACACAAGGTCACTGCCCCTACAGCTGTCTTTGGCAAGGAGTTCCAAAGCCTGTGAACACCTTGAGGAAGAAATTCCTCCTTGCAAGTTCATTTTCTAACCAGTAACAATTCTGACTTGGAAATATATTGCTGTACCTTCACTGTCGCTCGGTCAAAGTCCTGGAATTCCCTCCCTCACAGCATTGTTTGTCTACCTACAGCACATGGACTGCAGAGATTCAAGGAGGCAGTTCGCTACCATATTCTCAAGGGCAACAAGGGATGGGCAATAAATGCTGCCCCAGTCAGTCAAAGTCCTGTGAATAATATTTTTTAAAAACTCAAGCCAGATATTTTAGGAATGAAGTGAGGAAACACTTTGACACACAAAGGATGGGAGAAGATTGGAACTCACTTTGACAGATGACAATTAATGTTGAATGAATAGTTAATATTAAATTGTGACTGATTGATTGATCAAAGGTTTGACAGGGTATAGGGAAGCACAGGAATATGGAGTTCAATCACAAATATAACATAACCTCACTGAATGACGGAAGATTTTCAAGGCAGTAAACAGCTAACTACTATTCATATGCAAGGAACATGCTAAGTTACAAGAATAGGGTGTTTCTGGATGGGATGCTGTTTGGAGGGTTGAATTGATGGGCCAAATTACCTGCTTCCACACGGTATATATATGTAGCAGGTAATCAGGAAGGCAAATGGAATATTAGCCCTTCCAAGGAGTTTGGAGTATAAGAGTAGGTAAATCTTACTGTAACTTTACAAGGTGCTGGTGAGATCACATCTAGAATGCTGTGAACAGTTTTGGTCCCCTTATTTAAGGAAAGATATCATTTCATTGCAGACAGTTTAGCAAAGATGCGTATGGAGGGACTGTCTTATGAATACAGGCTAAACAACTTTGGGCTCTACTCACTGGAGTTTAAAACAATGAGAGGCGAAAAATACAGGATACTGAAGGGCTTGACAGGTCAAATGCTGACAGGATGTTTCCCCTCGCGGGGCAGTCTAGGATCAGAGGAAATGGTTTCAGAATAACGGGGCTCCAATTAAAGACAAAATGAGGAGGAATTTCTTCCTCAGGGCGTTCACAGACTTTGGAAGTCCTTGCCAAAGATAGCCGTAGGGACAGTGTCCTTGTGTATATTTAAGTCTGGGACACATAAGTTCTTGATTATTAGAGGAACGACGGGATACAGAGAAAATGCAGGAAAGTGGACGTTAAGAATGTCAGATATAACAAGCATGGGGCTGGATGAACACAGCAGGTCAAGCAGCATCATAGGAGCAGGTCGGCGTGATCTTATGGAATGGTAAAGCAGGCTGTGGGGGTCGAGCGCCTACTCCTGTTTCTATTTCTTCAATCTGTAAGAATCCTCAGACACTCTACACCTGCCAGATAATTACACCTCACCTTCTCATATTCAGGAACGAGCCATCAACAAAACTCAGCCTGGAAATCAGAAGGGAAATGCTTCCAACAAACACACTCAATATCCAACACACAGCTCCAGTCAAACAGTTCAGCACAAAGCACCGAGTAAACAGCTCTCTCAGCTGGATCTTCTCACACAGCATAAGGGACATTTCCACCCCTGATTGCCCACAGGACAGTCAGACTGCCTGAAGACTGGTGTGGATATTATGGGATACAATTTGTATAAAAGCTGCTCCTTCACTCACCATCTCCTCACTTGGTTTTCAGTCCCTATAGGAAGTGAACCAGCTCTGGAAGAGGAAGAGGAGGGAATGGGCAGAGTGGGTGGGGCTCTCTGATTGACGTCTCTCACAGCCAATCCAAATATTTCTGCAGCAACATGAGTTTCCTGAAGCTTGGGAAACTGACCGGTGAAATGGAGGTGACTTTGAGCAGCAGATCAGGTGGGGACTGAGACTTGTCATTGTCCCATCTGAATAAAACCTCACTTATTGCAGCTGCTGTCTCAGTTCCCCTGGTAAATGTTCAACAAAAATTTCTAGTGTGGGAATAGCATTTTTAATGATCTAAACTTTGTGGAGTGGGAAAATGGGAGATTGGACAGGAGAGCACTAGAATGGTCGGGTCCAGTTGAGAAGCAATAATAATATGGATAAGAATTTCAACAGCAGATGGTCTAATGCAAGAGTGGGAGCTCTTTGGAATTGAGCGATATTACAGAGGCGGAGTAATTCAGTCCCAGAGATCTACAGTAGAAAACAAAGCCCTTCAGCCCAACATGTCTGCACTGGTGAAAAAAATCACGTGGCATGTGGCTCAGTGTTTAGCACAGTTGCCTCATCATACCAGGGACCTAGGATCAATTCCAGCCTTGGATGACTGTGTGGAGTTTGCACATTCTCCCTGTATCTGCATGGATTTTCTCCGGGTGCTCCAGTTTTCTCTCATAGTCACAACCATGCAGGTTGGGTGGATTGGCCATATACGGGAACAGGGTAGGTAGGGCTGAGTCTGTGTGGGATGGTGTTTGGAAGGTTGGCGCAGACTCAATGGCCGAATAGCCCCTATCTGCACTGGTGAGATTCTATGAATCCCCAAACTCTTCTCATCCTATTTTCCAGCACTTGGCCCATCACCTTGTATGCCTTGGCATCATAGGTGCTCATCTAAATAGTTCTTAAATGTTATGAGGGGTTCTACCTCTACCACCCTCACAGGCAGTGAGTTCCAAACTCCCACCACCCTCTGGATGAAAAAACCTTCCCTCACATCCCCTCTAAACTTACCCTTTTGATAAATCTGTGCCGCTAGTTATTGATCCCTCTGCTAAGGGATGGCTATGCTCTTCATAATTTATGCATCTCAATCATGTCCCCGCTTAGTTTCCTCTGCTCCATGGAAACAAACCCAGTCTGTCCAATTTGTCTTCATAACTGAAACTCTCCAGTCCAGTGAAAATCCTGGTCCTGATGAAGGGTTTCAGCCCGAAACATTGACTGTCCTGCTCCTCAGATGCTGTCTGACCAGCTGTGCTTTTCCAGCTCCACATTTATTGATTCCAGCTTCCAGCATCTGCAGTCCTTACTGTCTCCAACTTCCTGGTAAATCTCTTCTGCAGACATCCTCCCCAACGCAATCACGACTCTCCTATAATGTGGATTCCAGCCTATGCACAATACTGTAGCCGTGGCCTAAACAACTTTGTGTACAACTCCAACATAAACTTCCTGCTCCTCGGCTAATAAAGGCATGTATACCATATACCTTGTTAACCACTTTGTACACCTGTCCTGATACCTTAAGGGATTGTTGAACATGCACACCAAAATCCCTATGATCCTTGGTGCTTGCCAGAGTCATCTTGGTGCTTGCCTTGTGTGTTGTACCCAAGTGCTTTACCTCATGTTTATCCAGATTGACTTCCAATTGCTACTCATCTGTATCCTTCTGTAACCTAATGCTATTCTCCTGACTATTTAATGCACCACCAACTTTTTTTTATTTTTGTGAATTTCTTTGTGGGATCCATATTGGCCTGTACATCCAGGATATATGCCCTGCTCTTCTATGAGTGTCTTCTATGCTGTTGTATAGTGTCAAGGGATCTTTAGCATTCACCTGAGAGGATGCATAAGGCCTTAATTTAACTCATACTTGGTTTAACTTGTACAATCACAAGGGGGCATAATTTTAAGGTGATTGGAAGATGGTATAGGGGAGATGTCAGAGGTAGGTTCTTTACACAGAAAGTGGTTGGCGGGTGGAATGCATTGCCAGTGGTGGTAGTAGAGTCAAATACATTAGGGATATTTAAGCGACTCTTGGATAGGCACATGGATGTCAGTAAAATAAAGGGTATGCAGGGTAGTTTGATGTTAGAGTAGGATAATAGGTCAGCACAACATTGTGGGCCGAAGGACCTGTGCTGTATTGTTCTATGTTCTATGAAAGATGGTACCTCTGACTCCCTGTGTGTTGCACTGAAGTGTCACCCTCAGTGGCAAAGTATCTGGAGCAAGTTTTGAACCTCTAATCTTCTGACTTAAAGACAAGAGTGCTAATTTAGCCACAATTTGCATCTCTATACATTCCACATTAGACATGTATCGAGTGAAGAGAGAATACAACTGGGTATCATCAACAAAAATATTTAATGTATACACAAAACAAATAATCAGAAAATTAAATGCAACTCCGCGGGGAAAATTCAGAGGCAAGAATTTAACAAACTTGCTGATGGCACAGCACTACCTATAAAATCAGAAAACATGCTAAGATATTATGGATGAAATAAAATCAAGAATTTTAGAATATGGAGAGTAGGAACACCAAAAAGATAAATACAGTGGTGATTTAGAATACATTAGAAGAATCTAGAAAGAAGGTTAAAGAGGATGATGTCATGCTGCGACAAGTGGATGTGTACGTCTGTTTTGACGTCATGAAGATGTGCTGTTTGAAATTGATTTTAATCTAGTTTCTGGAAGCTTCAACTTGAACTTTTAAAAATACTTTTAAAAGAAAGAGCCACAGGCTAAGTAGGATGATTGGAAATCAGAAGCAGAAATGGCTGCACCAGTTTGCAATTCTATGTACGTTCCAGTTCATGGAATGGAGAAACTGGGCCTAGAAAGGCAATAAAGCCTTTAGGAATATGAAAGACTCGATCTCTGGGGCCATTAACAAAACATTATGCCAAGGATCTGAATTTCAACTGTCTAAACGATTGATCCACAAAACAATTACTCAGGTCACCTTGCCAATATGAGCTAATTGTGCTACTTTTTGGATGACATGAACATCAACCTTATTTCAATTTCTACTCCTGACAATAGTGAGAGTGAGTCACATGACTCTTTTGTGCATTAAAAACACATCTGGCTAAGTGTGAGTGCTTAAATAAGATCAAGCAGCAGAGGCTGTTTAGCCTTGCTCACTCTCTCTCCAACCTCCTAGCAAGCTTCAAGCCCTGACTGTGGATCGAGGCGTATGAGGGGCAGGCTGACTGAACAGACACTTTTTGAAGCATAAGTTCTGTTCAACACCACCATCTCAAGGGGAAAAAAAAAACAAATTAACTGGCTATAATTGTAAACAGAAACACCATGGCTGGCTAGCATAGGAACATCCGATCAAGACAGCCACTGGGCCACTGACCAGATATTCCTCACTTATGCACTTTAATGTGATCTAGCTATCCTTCCCTACTCTGTAATTTGTAGTTGTGTGGGCCATCTGAGTGTGAAAGATATGTGTGAAAGATGGTGCTTATTTCTGTTAGGATGGATTTTCTGAGGAGTGGCAATTTTTGGTCTTTTCTTTCATGAAAGAAGGGTGCTCCACATTTCTGACAGGAGATTCAGCTCAGGCCTCCCTCAGAAAAGTGAAGCTACACTGACATTCCGACAGTTCTTTTGTCGTGCGGAACTATCAGAGGAAGGTAGTTCACACCACCTTTTCACATCGGTCAGCTGCAATCTTCTGAAATCTAAAAGTCCTGACAGCCACTTTGACAGCTGCTGCCAAAAGATAAATACATAAGGGAAGGGCAGTGTTAGGATCCTCAGTTCTGAGGGTCACTGGACCTGAAACATCAACACTGATTTCTCTCCACTGATGCTGCCAAACCTGCTGAGCTTTTCCAGCAATTTCTGTTTTTGTTTCTGAGCAGTGTTAGGGTGCTGGATGGATGGCGTGCCAAGGAGTATGAACACCAGAGGTGTAGAGGTGGAGGTGCTAAGGAGATAGGTTGCCAGGGTGCTAGTTGGCAAGGGGGCCAATAGGTGATACATTGCGTAGGATAGAGAGAATTCGGGACTGATATGGATCTGGGAGCAACATTGCTTCTAACTGCATACTGCTCCGATGTTCCATGCATGGCGACTGGTATCACATGCTGGTCCAAAAGATGCTGCTGTGTGCAGGCCCTGGAGGACAACTCAGCCAGGAAGAAAATTAGAGGGACCGCTGGCTGGAAGGGTGGGTGTTGGGTCCAGTGGAGGCAGTGGGCTGGGGAATTATGTCCAGCATTGGTGCACCTGTGATCTACACTGGAATAATAATTTCCTGGATATCAGAAAATCCAGGCCATTATGTTTTCCCAGATCAGCGTATGTTTAATGAAAATACCTTTTTCTTCAATCTCAATATTGGATTGTTAGATTGACTGTTTTATGAGCGTGTAAACAGTTAGGCACATACGTAAGTACATCCTTCTAAAAAAATGTTATGATCAAACAGAAGGTAGCTGATGTGATGCGTAAGTTCGAAGGATAGAGACAGCAAGAAGTAATTCAATGAAAATGAAGCTGTTAACAAGAAAACTCATGAAAAATTAAAAGCTCATAACATGCTACATTCTTTCCACCTTTCTCTCTACCTCAGAAAACTGAACAATAAGATCTTTGACTGTATGAGGATGTCCCCTCCTACCCCCACTCACTCGCTCCAGTATGAGGATGACCTAAGAAAGATGAATGTATTATTGCATGCCAACATACCCCTTCACAAGAATAGCTAAGAGCAGCAGCAGAACATTTTTCCACAACAAGACGCACTGAGTGTGGAGAAAGGGTCACTCGATCTGACACGTTAACTTTGATTTCTATCCACAGATGCTGCCAGACCTGCTGAGCTTTTCCAATAATTTCTGAGCTTGGCTCTGTGTCTAACCTGTTTTGTACCTTCTCTCTGAGTGTTTGACGGGACAGTGTATGTGTGGAGAAGTTACTCCATACCTGTTTTAAAACTGGAGACATTATTCCTCCAATTTCATTTCCGAGTGTTTTTTAAATGGTAATGAGCGGTTTCTGCGTCTATCAGCATTTCAAACGGTGAGTTCCAGACTATCGCCACCTCTGTGTGAAAAATATCACTCCTCAAATCCCCTCTAATCCTTCCATTAATGACTTTATATCTGCTCCCTGGTTTCTGACCTCTCAGATTGAAACAATCCCATCAGCTGCCTCTGCCACTTTCCGCTCTTCCACTAGCTCACCCTCCTTGGACAAACTTCCATTAATACTCCACCCAGACCTAGCCCTGAACTCTCACCTTTCTCTCGGTTCTCTCCTGTCTCTCTTCATGCCTTCTCTGAGCTCATCTTTTTTATGAGACCTACCTCTTATTCCCCTATTTTCAGTGTTCCTCTGACATCTTTGCTCCTGTGCATGAGCTGCTCCCATCACTGCGTGGGATTGCTGCCTTGGATGCTGTGGATTTTCCTCTTCTGATCTGCTGTAAAACACATCTGAGGATACACATCCCACAATGATGTTGTCAGTTTGAAAGCCTCTGAGGATGAAGAATGCTGTTCCCAAATTAGAAATCTCTGTTAAACATTTACCAGGGGAACTTAGACAGCAGCTGCAATAAATGAGGTCTTATTCAGATGGGACACTGACAAGTTTAAATCCCCACCTGATCTGCTGCTCAAAGTCACCTCCATTTCACCGGTCAGTTTTCCAAGCTTCAGGAAACTCATGTTGCTGCAGAAATATTTGTAATAATTTGAATTTTAAACAATGTTCCATGTGGTGTGTAAAATGGCTACTTGCCCCAAACAATTTATTTACATATAATGACACAGAGGTCACATTAATATAGGAAGCCACAATGTGAAAGGAGTTTCATAAAAACATTCCCATTTCCTTACAAAAAGAAAAAACTGCATGCACTACAATTTGTAAGTGTCTCTACACATCATATAATTCATCAAGAAAAGAATCACACATGATATTTTTAAAAACATTTCTTGCTAGCCTGTTTAAAGTGCGTCTGTCCCTACACAAAACTGCACACATTATTTTTAAAGCATTCAGGTCACCTTATGGTACGTGATAACAAGCATGGGGCTGGATGAACACAGCAGGTCAAGCAGCATGATAGGAGCAGGAAAACTTGACGTTTCGGGCCTAAACCCTTCATCAGAAATCATTGTAATCATCAGAAATTATGGTACGTGTGTAGCTGTTGTTGTCTATTCATCCAGTGGCTATTGGTTCCTGATGTAACATTGCCTTTCAGGAGAACACTGCTGCTGTAGTGAATATTGTTGATGATTAATTGTTGCATTCGCTGGCAAACAGTCCACTTCTGGAACTGATGGTCATCAGTTTCTTGCTCAGTTGGTAAAATCAGATCTGCTTCATCAGCTGTCTGCTACTCCATTTGCAATGTTATCTGTTATTGTTACAATTGATCTTATCATTGACTTTCACCAAGTACAACTGACAGTAAGAAGAGACAGTAAGAACTGCAGATGCTGGAGTCTGAGATAACACAGTGTGGAGCTGGAGGAACACAGCAGGCCAGACAGCATCAGAGGAGCAGGAAATCTGACGTTTTGGGTCAGGACCCTTCTTCAGAAAACTGAGGTGATAACGTCTCTAAACACATTTTAAGTTGTCAAGTGAACTGATTTCCACTGAATGCAGTGATTGTCTGTACTCTGACCAGTTCTCCAGCATCTTTATCAAATTAAAATTTTGCTATCTTTTCACTTTTGTCTTGTCACTTTCTTGTGTTACAACTTCTGCCCTTAATAGATTTTTGGCGATTGGAAGAGTAGTCTGGTAAAATGTAACATTGGTCACTGAACTGAACAACTATCCCTGACTTCAACTGGTGTGTTTCTCTAAAGATTGCCTTGTACACATCCATGCCGGATCTAATTGACTTGTAGATGATCCCTTTGGCAACTTTCACTGCTGCCCCAGTATTTGACTTGGGATACTGTGGAGACAGTATATTGTGATAAATTTCCCAAGCATTCAAGAAGTTACTGAATTCTTCACACATGAATTAAGAACAATTGGTGTAATGCTTGAACTATGCGATCTATGATCTCACAGTTGTTTGTTGATGTCAGCTTGTAAAACACAACACCGTCTGAATAGTAGTTGACTGTGATGAGATCATCAGTCCCAGTGAGTGAAGAGCTCTACTCCAAGCTTCATCCATGGGCTGTCTGGGATGTCAGGAGTCATGAGCAGCTCTTTATCTCGTTTAGCTTGATGTTCATCACAAGTATTACCACTGGCTGATGTGGTCCTTCATTTCATTGCTCATGTTTGGCCAATAGATCACTTCTCTAACCTTACCCAGACTAGCCTCGATTCCTTGAATGGTTTGTGTGGAACGTGTTTCAGTATCTCTTTTCTCATCTCTAGGGAAAATGACCCTTTGAACGGGATGCCATCTTGGGTGATCAACTATTCTCTGTTTGCCCAATACTATGTTACAATTACAGGGATATCCTGGATGGTTTTGGGTTATCCTTTCATCACAATTTCCTGCAACATTTCAAGAGTTACACCTCATTGTGTAGTTTGCTTGATCTGAGCAAGAAGCCTACCTTGTCAGATTCGAGATCTCTGCTGATTTGATGATTTCCAGAGCATATCATGCTGTTGCTTCTGGTTGAATCTGGAAGATTAGCATCAATTTGCTTCATAGACAGTGCAGCTCTCGACAGTGTGTCAAAGATGTACATCTGCTTCCCTTACTTATACTTCACATCTCGGTGATATCTTTCCAAATGAAGTTTTTTTTATTCATTCATGGGATGAGGGCATTGCTGGCTCGGCCAGCATTTATTGCCCATCCCTGATTGCCCAGAGGGCAGTTAAGAGTCAACCACGTTGCTGTGGCTCTGGAGTCACATGTAGGCCAGACCAGGTAAGGACGACAGTTTCCTTCCCTAAAGGACATTAGTGAACCAGATGGGTTTTTCCAACAATTGACAATGGATCCACGATCATCATTTGAGCATGTTTTGAAGCAGATATAAGTGGTTTGATAAAAATACTTTGAATTATCTTGTTAAATCCTACCATTCTCTCTCCCAAACAAGTACTGGTTGAAATCCTGACAAGAAAAATCCACGTCAAGGCTCTTTTTCTCAGTCTGTGTACAGTGTTATTCAGTGCCTGTTAACACTCTGGATACAAACACAACAGGTTGCCCTCACTGTGTATGGGGATTGCTCCAAGTCCTGTGTCACTGACATCACACTGCAGGGTGGCTCCATTGCTGACATCATAATTCCTCAGCACTGGTGATGTCATCAGTAGGTGTTGGATGGGAGTGAAAGCTGCTTCTTGTTCTGTGTCCCAGTCCCACTGAACACCCTGCACCGTGAGACTGTGTACACGGTTCATTCTGAGGACAGACTAAGCAAGAAGCTAGCTACGTAGTTTCCATGTGTGTTTGATATTCCTGGAGATCCAAGAATTGCATAAAAGCATTTATTACAGAACTCACACTGATGGGGTTTCTCTTGTGTGAGTGCATAGATGGACCAGGAGATATGCTGATTGTGTGAAAGCCTTGTCACATACTTCACACCTGAATAGTTCCTTGACGGTGTGAATGCGTTGATGTCTGCGGAGGTTTGATGAATCTGGGAAAGACTTCTCACACATTTCACACTTAAATGGTTTCTCTCCTGTGTGAACGCGTTGGTGTTTGCATAAATCTGATGATGATGAGAATGATTTTTCACACACCTCACATATGAATGGTTTCTCACCTGTGTGAATGTGTTGATGCACAAGGAGGGTAGATGACTGTGTGAATGATTTATCACATACCTCACAGTTGAATGGTTTCTCCCCTGTATGAATCCTCTGATGGACCAGGAGGATTGATGACCTTGAGAATGATTTGCCACATACCTCACATGTGAATGGTTTCTCCCCTGTGTGAATTCTCTGATGAAGCAAGAGGTTTGATGACCTTGAGAAAGACTTATTGCACACTTGACATGTGAATGGTTTCTCCCCTGTGTGAATCCTCTGATGGAGAAGGAGGTCCGATGATGTCAGAAATGATTTGTTACAAACTTCACATGTAAATGGTCTCTCCCCTGTGTGAATCCTCTGATGTACCAGAAGGACGGATGACCTCGAGAATGATTCATCACACATCTCACATCTGAAAGGTTTCTCCCCTGTATGAATACGTTGGTGAGTACGGAGGTTCGATGACTGTGAGAATGATTTTTCACACACTTTGCACATGAATGGTTTCTCCCCGGTGTGAACATGTTTATGCGCCTGGAGGGTCGATGACGATGAGAATGATTTCTCACACACCTGGCATGGGAATGGTTTCTCCCCTGTGTGGATACGTTGGTGTTTGCGGAGGGTCGATGAGTCTGTGAATGATTTGTCACACACCTCACATGTGAACGGCTTCTCGCCTGTGTGAATGCGTTGGTGTACACGGAGAGTGGATGATGATGTGAATGATTTCATACAAACTTTGCATGTGAATGGTTTCTCCCCAGTGTGAATATATTGGTGTTCAAGGAAGGTCGATGACTGTGAGAATGATTTGTGACACACCTCACATGTGAATGGTTTTTCTCCAGTGTGAATGCGGCGATGTTTCACCAGGCCTGATGACTGTGCAAATCCCTGGTTACACACTTCACATTTGAAGGGCTTCTCTCCAGTGTGAATGCGTTGGTGTGCACGGAGGTTTGAAGGGTCTGAAAATGATTTGTTGCATATCTCACATGTGAATGGTTTCTCTCCGGTATGAATCCTGCGATGGAGCAGGAGTGTCGATGACTGTGAGAATAATTTGTTGCATACCTCACATTTGAATGGCTTCTCTCCTGTGTGAACACGTTGGTGTGAGCGGAGATTTGAAGGTTCCGTGAATGATTGGGCACACACCTTACAGGTATGTGGTTTCTCCCCAGTGTGAATCCTCTGATGCAGCAACAGTCTCGATTTCCGTGAGAAGGATTTGTCACACACCTTGCAAGTGAATGGTCTGTCCCCTTTGTGAATACGCTGGTGGTTCACCAGACCTGATAATTGTACAAAACTCTGATCACACACCTTACAATTAAACAGCTTCTGCCCAAAGTGATTGTATCTGTGAGTCATGAGTGTTGATTTGTGTTTGAAAGCCTGGCCGCACACCTCACATATGAATTGTTCAACCTCCATGAAGCAACTTGAATGTGTTAATATTCAGAGAACAGAAATACTTTATGTTTTAGCAGATCTTATGAGCCTCACACATCTGACACTTGAAAAGCCTCTCACCAAACTTGGAGCCACTCACACTTCTTCCCAGCCTCACCCTGACCGATCACCCACAGCCGAACCTTCAGAAAGGTTGGTTCTGATAGAGTGCTCCACACTACTGACCAGTATCAGATCTGATTATATGTCAAAGTTCCCCTGACTTGACCGATTTCCAGATCTTGGTTTCCCTGTCCAACCTTCTCTGCATTAAGCTGTCTTCCCACAGCTGTGCAGTTGTTCCTTGGATGATGGTCAGGATCTATCTGTGGCATCTATCCACCCTGTATTCTCTGGTGTAGTATGGTGCAATCCTTCTGTAAAACATGAAAAGGAAACATGATTTCTTCATTTGCTAAAATGTTCACTCCTCAATTAAGGACTGTTCCACAGTGGATTGTGAAAGGGAGGAGACACATGGCTACTTTACTTCCTCTGCCCCACCACTCTATCTTTCCAGACACTGTGAGAAAAATGGAAAAGGCAGTCAGGTGGCATGCAACATAAATTGTCAATTCACTTTAACCCTGTAAGGTGTTGGCAAACAGTAATTTTTCTCTTTGATGCGTTAAATATAAAAATACATGGAAGAGAAAGTGAGTTGCTCCTGCAGAGGGACAGCCTGGACACAATGAATCGAATGACCTGCTCCTAACCTGGAATCATTCCATGATTTTGTACGAATCGAGCTATGAGTCCAGTGAAGTGTTTGAGTGCAGAACCTACAAAGGATTGGATAAGGATTTCAGCAGTAGATTATCTGAGGCTGGGTATCACCTGTCCCTCATAGGAGTGAACCTTGTCTCCATTCCTGACCAAATCAAGAAATGATAGTGTGACCCAGGGATATAATCGAAAACCCTTCATAGAATCTGACCAAATCACAGATTAATCCAATACAAAAGGAATGTGGCAGAACCCGACTGTCAAAGGAGCCGTTTTTCAGATGAGATCTCAAACAAGGCCCCTACTGCTCTCTCTGATATGGAGTTAAAGATCCCATGGCACTATTTTGAAGAACGGTGGAGGTATCCCTTGTGCACTGGCTGACGTTAATCTTAAAGTCAGCGCCAACAAGAAAACAATTTATCTGGGTCATCATCATGTTGCTATTTGTGGAAGCTTGCTGTGCACACATTGTAATATAAGAAACATCGCAGTCAAAGTGACCAAACTTCAAAAGTACTTTGTTGGCAGTAGCGAGCTTTGGAGTATATGGCAGCTGTAAAAAGCTCCATATAAATGCAAGTCTTTCTTTTTCCCTTCCTGAATATATTACAGAGATAGGTTGCTGGGAAGCCACAGGATGGATTCGAAAGAACAGGAAACATCCAGATCTCAACACAGCGTGAACTGGCCATTTTCAGTCCACAGGATAGTAACCGGCTCCCGACACACACACAACTCAACAACAGGAAATCAGTAAGAATCCTCAGACACTCTGCACCTCCCAGATAGCTACACCTCACCTTCTCATAGTCAGGAATGAGACATTAACAAAACTCAGCCTGGAAATCAGAAGGGAAATGCTTCCAACAAACACACTCAATATCCAACACACAGCTCCAGTCAAACAGTTCAGCACAAAGCACCGAGTAAACAGCTCTCTCAGCTGGATCTTCTCACACAGCATAAGGGACATTTCCACCCCTGATTGCCCACAGGACAGTCAGACTGCCTGAAGATTGGTGTGGATATTATGGGATACAATTTGTATAAAAGCTGCTCCTTCACTCACCATCTCCTCACTGGGTTTTGAGTCCCTATAGGAAGTGAACCAGCTCTGGAAGAGGAAGAGGAGGGAATGGGTAGAGTGGGTGGGCTCTCTGATTGACGTCTCTCACAGCCAATCCAAATATTTCTGCAGCAACATGAGTTTCCTGAAGCTTGGGAAACTGACCGGTGACATGGAGGTGACTTTGAGCCGCAGATCAGGTGGGGATTTAAACTTGTCAGTGTCCCATCTGAGTAAAACCTCACTTATTGCAGCTGCTGTCTCAGTTCCCCTGGTTTATAGAGTCAATAAAATAATAGAAGAATATAATAATAGTCATACAGCACAGAAACAGACCCTTTGGTCCAATTTGGTTTGACAGAAATTTCTAGTGTGGGAATAGCATTGTTCTTCCTCCAAAGCTTTCAGACTGACAACATCAGTGTGGGATGTATAGTGTTGGATGTGTTTGAAAGCAGATCGGATTTGCCCATTTAAAATGGCAGCAATGGCAGGGTAGGCAGCATCTGGCTCTTGGAGCTATCCGCTCCTCAGCACTAGGCTGGCCACATCCTTCCTTATCCTTTTCTTTCTTCTTTTCTCTTTCATCTTCATCTTTTTCTTCTTTGTGGCCATGGCAAATGTGGGTGGCACTAGTGGGATCAAGCTGCACAAGGCGGCCAGTGGCAAGAGCGGGATCAGGCTGCAGGTGAGGTCAAGCCCCAAATGGGGGATGTCGAACCCTTGTGGGGTGTCCAGCGTGTCAAAGTGCTTTTGGACTGTGGTGTTAACTGTGTTTCTTTGTTTTTCAACTTGGTAAGAAGGACTGTAATATTTAGCTTTTAAACTTTGTTTTCCTTATTTTTCTGCTTTGTAACTAAGCTTCTGTACTTATGTATCTAAGACATATCTAAGATGGCACCATAAGTGGCGACTTATAAACTTTCACACTGTATTCATGTGAGTACATGTGACAATGAAGCTACTTCAATAGGAAGACTCACAGGATCCAAGGCAGTGATGATATGTAATGGTGGGGGTCAGAGGAGGAAGGGCACAGGAGAAAAGACTGAGAATTGGGCGCAGGGGGGTGTGTCAATTAACTCTTCTATATTCCCCTTCCTCTTCCACCTACTTCTGCTCTCTCTCTTCTTCCACATGATCCTGTTTCCTAACTCTCCTCCCTCCTCAATCTTCTTTTTCACCCCTGTTCTGTCTCTCTCTCTCTCTGTTAGCTCTCCTCCACCAGCATTATTAATGATGAGAGGGATAGAAGGTGCTCCATCTCAAACCATGTAAGTGTAAATACAAAATAGAATCTTTGTAGTTATTACTACATTAAAGCATTCTTAGCTGTTTGTCCTGTTCCTATGACACAATTGAAATAAACTACAATCTGTTAGCCTGTAGTTTGCTGAAATAATTGCTGTCCACAGCATGTAGACTGGAGTCTTGAATATGTCTGACTGTTGGTGCCTGAACACCCAAAAACTCTTGAGTGTAATTTGAAGAGCCGCCTCAAACAGGCACAATCAGCAGAAAGTCACCACTGTCACTATTCCCATCTGGGGCTGTAGTCATTTCTGTGATTGGCACCAACTTCCTAGCTGATGTTTAATGAAACAGTGCTGAAACTCACAAAAGTTTAATTTGTTTTGGAACATAAATGGAAATTTGTCCTGGTGGGTTAGTGGAAGGGAGGGAAGTGGCAGAGGCAACTAATAGGATTGTTTCAATCTTTCAATCTTACTTCACTGAACAATGAGGTCAATAACCAGGCAGCAGAGTTTTAAAGTCTTTTTTAACCCAGGAGGTAGTGAGAATCTGGAACTTACTGTCTGAAAGAGTGATAGATACAGCAACCTTCATTACTTTTAAAAAGCTCAGATATTAATTTAAGGGATTAACTTCTCCATATTTAACATTAATTTGAAATAATCTCTCTACGTTTACACTGTCCCATTAAATATTGTCAGGAAAGGTACAGAACGGGTTAGATACAGAGGCAGATTTTGTCTAAACTGTCCTTGGAGTATCAGATTAACTGATCACTCTCACACTGAGATGAGAATCAAGACTCACCTGCCTCCGTCACTCAGATACGCCTTGATCACTGACCTTAATTTCATCAAGATGTTGGGTTTTACAGCAGAATCCAACCGATAATGGGATACAGTCCTCAGATACATTGCATCTAGTGGTGCACAAATATTGGGGAGCTTCAGATGCTGATATCAGACACTTAATGCCCCGAGGTTGTGAAAGTTGATATATTAATACAAGAATTCCTTTCTTAGGAATGTGGATGCTTCATGAGAAATGGAAATTATGAACCCCTGGATAAAGTATCCCAGCTCACAGTGACACTGACCAATATATGTGTACAGGACACTTAGTTTTGGAGCCTGAGTGTTTTGGTGTGAAAAACACAACTGGCTGAGACACAAAAACAAAGTTGGTGGAAAAGCTCAGCAGGTCTGGCAGCATCTGTGAAGGAGGTAAAGGAGTTAATGTTTTGGGTCCGGTGACCCTTCCTCAGAACTCCTAAGGAAGGTTCACGGGACCCGAAATGTTAACTCTGTTTTTCCCTTCACAGATGCTGCCAGACCTGCTGAGCTTTTCCACCAACTTTGTTTTTGCTCCTGATTTACAGCATCTGCAGTTCTTCAGGTTTTTACAACTGGCTAAGAAATTGATTTGCTTGGGTAAAGCTAAATGTGAAGTTATTGTGAGATATACGTCTATACGGAAGAGTGAAAAAACAGACAAACAACAAAACAATGTTCACTGTACATCAAAGCTACAAATCAACCAAGCAACTTAACAAAGCATTTGAAAATTACTCAAGATCTTTCCCAGAGCATGAAATGAATCTTTGAAGAGTGTAAGGTGAACACATCTGACTATTATTACATCAAGCTATGATGGACTGAGGGAACTCAGGTCTGTAGAGACTCACCCCCATTCTCTCACCATACTCAGGATAGTAGTCCTCCCAGACAGGACGGTACAAACATTCCCATGGTATTCATTGAACATGCATTACCTAAAGAGGATCTGTCTATAATTTACATCACCAACAAAAGCAGGGTCCAATTGTACCCTATACCCTCTCCTGAGAGCTGGCTCACTTGACTAACACACACACTAACATCAGGGGAAACCTCTCATAATATTACAGATAGAAGTTTCTTTAAAATCCCTGTGCTTTAGTCAGGCTCCAATTCCAATGGTCAGAAATGAAACCGAACTTTAGTGACACTAGATGAACAAATGCACCGATGGTTACAGAGGTCCAGTGATCACATAGTGTTTTTTATTATTATTCTTTAACGGAGTGAGGACGTCACTGGCCAGGCAGCATTTATTGCCCATCCCTAATTTCCCAGAGAGCAGTTCAGAATCAACCACATTGCTGTGGGCCTAGACTCACAAGTAGGCCAGACCAGGTAAGGACGGCAGTTTCCTTCCCTAAAGGACATTAGTGAACCAGATGGGTTTTTCCTGACAATCAACAATGGATTCATTGTCATCGTTATGTTCTTAATTCCAGATATTTTATTGAATTCAAATCCCACCATCTGCCGTGGCGGGATTCGAACCTGGGTCCCAGAATGTTATCCAGGTCTCTGGATTAACAGTCCAGCGATAATACCACTAGGCTATTGCCTCCCCTGGACCTGGTAAATGGACCAATCAGTTTACAGTCCTGGAAGACTCTCTTCCACCAGGTGAGTTGGACAGAGACATAAAGCACTTTCTAATTCTCAACTCTCTGGCCTTTGGCTGTACATTTACCACAATGCTTCTGTAAGTGTCACTCTGGTTTAATCATTCCCTCATATGCACCTTCTACATTGATTATCAGAAAAGCCTATTTGGTTCACTCATGTTCTTCAGAAAAGGAAGTCAGCCATCCTCACTTAGTCTGGCCTAAATGTGACTCCAGAGCCACAGCAATGTGGTTGACTGTCTAGCAGGCCACTCAGTTGTATTGATAGCTCCACAAAGAAATGAAACCAGACAGACCTCCTGGTATTGCAGAAAAACAGCAGAAAAAGCCCTGTCAACCCTTCAAATTGCTCCTCACTAACATCTGGGGACTAGTGCCAAAATTGGAGAGCTCTCTCACAGACTAGTCAGGCAACAACCTGAAACAGTCATACTCACGGAATCACACCCTCCAAACAATGTCCTCGACATCACCATCCTTGGATATATCCTGTCCCCCTGACAGGACAGACCCAGTGGAGGTGGCAGCAGAGTGGTGTGCAGTAATGAGGGAGTGCCCTGGGAGTCCTCAACATTGACTCTAAACCCCATGAAGTCTCATGGTTTCAGGTTAAACATGGGCAAGAAACCTCCTGCTGATTACAATGTACCTTCCTCCCTCAGCTGATGAATCAATACTGCTCCATATTGAAGAATACTTTGTGACAACGTAAATTTCAAAACTTTAATTACTGTTCGTGGATTGAAAGAATTAAAAATAACTCTTTCTAGAATAAAACATTTCCAGAGATAAAGGAACAAGGAATTAGAAGCAATGTGTCAATTAGCCATGCTGGAAAAGGAGTCAAAGCTGCATAAACAAACCGTTTTAACAACAGCTTGATAACTGGCTGTCTTATGCCACAAGGACAACTAATTGTCTGGCAGAAGAATTCAAAAAATTTATGGCAGAATAGGAAGTGTTTCAAACAGATTGCTAACAGCAAATGTAACAAGGAACAGTGAAGCTGGGTTGTGACTTTCTAGACTTTCCCTCCTGATTACAAGCAAGCTGCAGACTTAGTGACTTCAGAACAATACTGCACAAGGGTTGAACCCTAGACATACACAGAGATAGACTCAGTTGATTGGAATTGTCGTTAAATTCCACCAATAATCAGGTAATAGCTAAGTTGGGTTGTGAAGCTTAATTTGCTAACTTGAGGGGTCATTATTTTGGTTGCTACATGCAATGAAGTTTAAATCATTGTTTCAGTATTTGATTGTGAGATTTCGTAACAAATTATCAAATTAAAGGTAGCTTGTGGTAATTTACCCACAACAATTGGGAAAACTTGTTTCAGGAGTATTTGAATAAGAAACTGCCAAAGTGGACAGAGTACTGTGAAACTTGTATCACACCGTTTCTTAGAGTCAGTTTGGAAGTCTTGGGAATGCACACACCCAAACAGTATGGGCTGATTGGAATTTTTTGTTTTATGCAGAAACTTGTACATCAAGTACGCATTAAAACTGAGAAATGTTGGGATAAGTGAGTTAAAGTCAGAAAATATAGACTTACAGTTAGAAAATGCAAAGCTAAAACAGAAACTTGAAGCCCTAGAGGTTTCCACTCAGGAGAGGACAGTTTTCCAATTAGAAGACGCAGAATTAATTGAAAAGGTTAAATTCTCAGAGATGCACAATCGGAAGATAGTTTACCTTTCATGTTATCAATGTAATTTTGAGACAATGAATGGGAATGCCAAGAAAGCAGAAAAGCAGGTTCAGGAGTCAGAAGTTAAAATTCTGGAACTTGAAGGCAAATGTAAAGATCTCCAGGCAGCGCTTAAAGTACTGAATCAAGTGCAACTTAATTAACAAATGCAAACAGCTGATCATTCTAAATGCCAAGAGATTGATGTCTTGAAGTCAACTTTCCAGCCAGAGACAGTTACTCTGTTCTTTAGGACTCGTACTGAGATTAGTGGACGAAAGGGATGATCCCAATTAGGGATCGGTTGAGGGTGAAGCCACATACTATTTGGATCAAGGCAGGGAATATGATTATAAACCCAACCCTGTGCCCCTCCGCATGCTCGCATAAAGGTTCCCGATATCCACCTATACTAGTCTGATAAAGGCTCAAAGTGAAGATAAAGATTTAATGAAAAGCCAACAACATCAATGAGGATAGGGGCAATCGACCAGTACTGATGCCACTGGTGTGTGTGGACCAGTGGCATTAGGAGATGCTCACTCTCACAATTTCAAGTGTTAATTTTACCTACAAGTCAAGTCCATTTGTGCTGAATTTCTTGTATGGAGAATTGAAGAGATTGAGAGTGACTTGCACATCTGTTGCAAAATTAACAATAGCACTGCTGTTATTTGTAAACTGTAGATCATGTGAATTAATGGTGATCCGTTTAATTTTGACATGGAGATCTTCCCATCAAGAAGACATTTCATACTGACACCAGAGGGCAGTTGTTCTTTGTTGAGGTGAATAGCTACTGTCAAGTAGATTGTAAATAGAATGGAGACTACCAAACAGCCTTGCCTAACACTAGTCTGGATTTTGAAGGTTTCTGCTTCTAATCTCCCACTTAAGAGTTACAGTTACATTATGAAGAAGTTCATCGGACAACCAAATCATCAGAATGCAATCCAAACAGTCCCATGATTTATGGGGTCAAATACTTCAGTCACATCAATTAATGTAATGAAGAATTCCTGTTGTTGTCCTTAACAATGTTCTCGGATTTGTCTGCCAATAAAGACCATGTTGAAGTTTCCTCTGGTAGATCTAAAGGCAAATCAAAGTTCTAAGTGATGTCAGTATCACTCAGCCTATGTAGGGAAGTGGTGCTACCGAACAGATCATTGACTTGTTCAATCAGTGATGAACATCCACGCACCCAACACCAAGACATCACAAAGTCCAAAGTCCAAGAGAAAGAACATTAATGTCTCAGCCCGAAAACACTTCGATCAAAGAGAGGAATTCCAGATGCAGCTCACAACCAATCTGGAAAATTTTCGCACTTCCAACTCAATTTCCAAGCAGTGACATCAACATAAAGTCAGCTGTACTAAACTCTTGTGCCCAGACCACTGGGTGTGAGCACGTCATTACCAAGGTTGGCTCAATGAACATTATGCTCAAATATGTGACATCCTGGAACAAAAATGGTCAGCCTTCATTGATGAGCAGAACAACTCAAGAAGGCAGCATTTCACGGGCAAGTCCAGAAGGACATATAGTGTGAAAAGAAAGCCTGAGAGATCTAACAATATGCTGATCATTTAAACACATGAAGTTTCTTTTAAAAATTATTGACATACCACGATGATATGAACAAAATCCCATTCTTTCACAGAATGGTGTTTCTCTTCTTAAAGTTGACAATTCCATCTGTTAACACCAGAAAAAACATTTTGAACAACTCCTCAAGGACAGCTCTTCCCTTCCAATCTATCCCCCAGTGCCCTGTAGTAGAATCCATGGATGAGTCACCATCATGAGAAAGCTGCAACAGGGATCAAACATATGAGAAACAACAAATCCTGCGGCCCCAATGGTACTTCAGGTAAGGGCTACAAAGCAACGGGAATTTTACATACATCAAGTCTCCATGAACTGATTTTTCACATTTGAGAGGACATCGGTGGACCCAGTGAATTTTTACAACAGTTGACAATGGCCATCACTAAACACTTAATTCCAGGTTTTTATTGAATTCAAATTCCGCTATCTGCTGTGGTGGGATTCAAACCTGGGATCCCAGAACATTACCTGGGCCTCTAGATTAACAGTCCAGCGACTATACCATTTGGCTGTCACCTCTCTGTTGCTGTGTCAGCATCTTGGAATTCCTTCCCCAATGGCATTGTGAGTCTATGTATACCACATGAACTTCAGTGATTCAAGAAAGAAGCTCACCACCACCTTCACAAGGACAACAATGGATGGGCAGTAAAAGTACTTGTCAGCCAGCAACATCCACTTCTAACAGGTAAATTAAAAAAATACTCAGATAACAGGATAGTTTGAAAGGTTCGTTATGTTAAAGGAAACAAAGGCATTCACAATTAAGACCCAATGATTGATGATCTTGAGCTCTTGTCTCAATATGTGTTTAATTGTTGACGTTCCTATTAAAACAGACGCTTATTTATCACTGACCATTTTCTTTTTCCTTAGAGTCATCCATTATCTAATGTTTGTTTTGCTTCTGCTGTGTTTGAATGCTTGGAAACAGTTACACTTTAAAAGCAAAATTAATAATAAGATGAGAACATACCAGACAGAAAATACTAATCTCAGGAAATTGTTACACAAGTTAAGTTAAAAGTCTAATGGATTATACAACTGTAATAATTTGCAAATTTGCAAAATTAACTCAAATGCAAAGATTACATTAATTAATTGCTGCATTTCAAGACAAATTAAAACACACCAGGACAAGGACACAGCTTTGGTTATCATTTCTTGGAAAGGGCAAAACAGCCACCTCTGTCTTCTTCAGCCTTGGAAGTCTAGACATGAGCTACACACAAGCTAAACAAGGGCCCCTCATCCTTACAGCTTAAAGTCTAAAACATTAGGTTTTCGTCTACACTCTGCATGTAATCCCATGATGTATTTCCTTGTCAAATGAAGCTAAGCAGAGTCATATAATGTTACATTACCAAGGAAACTGTACCAGAAACAGCCCTGTTGACTGTGTAAAGTCCTCCTTACTATCATAGAGTCATAGAATAATACAGCCTGGAAACCGACCCTTCAGTCCAACTCGTCTGTGCCAACCAGACATCCCACTCTGACCTGCTGTCATTTTCTAGCATTTGGCCCACATCCCTCTAAACCCTTCCTAATCATATACCCATCTAGATGCCTTTAAAATGTTGTAATTGTACCAGCCTCCACCTCTTCCACTGACAACTCGTTCCGTACATGCACTATCCTCTGCATTTTAAAATGACCTCTCAGGTCCATTTCAATTCTTTCCCCTTTCACCCTAAATCTATGCCCTTTAGTTTTGGACTCCCTACTCTGGGCAAAAGAACTTGGCTATTCATCCTATAGGTGCCCCTCATGATTGTATAAACCTCTATAATGTCACTCCTCAGCCTCTGACACTCCAAGGGAAAAAAGCCCCAGCCTATTCAGCTTCTCCCTATAACTTAAAGTTCCAGTCCCAGCAACATTCTTGTAAATCTTTTCTGAACCTGTTCAGTTTAACAACATTCTTCCTATAGTAGGGTGTCCACAATTGTACACAGTATTCCAGAAGTGGTCTCACCAGCCACAACACGATGTCCCAACTCCTATTCTCAAAGTTCTGACCAATTGCGTGGGGGCCAGTGCCAAAATTAGGTGAGCTGTCTCATGGAGTAGTCAATCAACAGCTTGACAAAGTTATACACATGGAATCATACCTTGCAGACAATGTCCCAGACATCACTGTCACTA